>JAMXBC010000010.1:25850000-26450000 GCA_024138005.1 Lumnitzera racemosa
TACTCTTCCTCAAACTTGAGAATTGATCTTTACTAAGGTGGATTGAGACCAAATCACTAAGCTAAAATTCTCTACCCTTTCGTCCTATGCTTCGCCTCTCAAGCTTAGTGGTAGCTCAACTTAGTTGCTTTATGACCTTCTAGTACATTGTCTTGATGGCCTTTGAATAATTAATAGCTGACTAGCCTTTTTGCTGGCTTAGTTGTGGCATCTGATCTAGTAGAAGCTTAGGATTAAATCTATAAGCAACTTTAAATGGAGATTTTCCTGTGATGTTATGTATGGTTCTATCGTAGCCAAACTCAATTATGGGTAAGGATATATCCCAATTAGTCAAGTCCCATCCAATTACAAATCTAAGTAGGGTTCCCAATATTTTTTTTGACAACCTCACTTTATCCATCAGTTTGAAGGTGGTAGGTCGTACTAAAAAGCAGCTTAGCTCCTGGTCGCTTCTATAATGTTCTCCAAAAGTGGCTCATAAATATTGGATCTTAATTAGACACAATTGTTCTGGGTGCTTCATGGAGCTTAACTATCTCCTATAGAAAAAAAAAAGAAAGAAGAGATAGCTGAAGCATTGTTAGTTTTAGAACAGAGTACGAAGTGTATTATCTTACCGAAGCAATCTATGATCACCATGATAGAGTCCTTTCCTCGAGACGTCCTTAGCAATCCTAACATAATGTCCATGCTTAGCTCGGGCAATGGTTTGGTCAGGATTGGCAAAGGTAAATATTTCCTTTGCTTAGCTTGGCTCTTAGCCCTTCTATAGGTACCACATCTTTCTAGTACAGCTTAGACGTCTTTCATCATTCTTGGCCAAAAGAATCTAGATGTTGGTATCTCATGAGTTCGATGATTGCTAAAATGTCTAAACAATCCTCCACTATGCATCTTATACACTAGTAGCTCTCGCATAAAATAGGTTTGGATATACAATCTCCTCTTCTTGAATATGTATCTGTCCTCCTTATGATAATCATCAAGTGTTTAGCCTTCTTTACATTGTACGTAGATTGGGCTAAAGTATGGATCTTCGGCATATAAATCCTTAATCATAGAAAATCCAAGTAACTTGGTCTGTAGCTAGATCAAGAGGGAATGGTTTCTTGATAAGGCATCGACTACTATATTGTTCTTGCCGTTTTTGTACTTGACAACATAGGAAAATCCCCCCATAAATTTAACCCACTTGGCTTATCTTCAAGACAACTTAGGCTAACTTTTCAAATATCTCAGAGATTCATGATCAGTATAAATCGTGAATTCTTTAGGTAACAAATAATGTTGCCAGACAATTAGAACTCCTTATCATATATATAGTAGTTAAGCATCGCTTCTCTATGCTTTTCACTGTAATAGGCAATAAGTTTGCCTTTTTGTATTAGTACAGCTCTTATGCCTAGTCCAAATGCGTCATACACCACTTCAAATACTTTATCAAAGCTCAAAGCTAAGATAAGGGTGCTAGTCAACTTCTCTTCACCTCTTTAAAACTCCTTTGTTCCTTCTCTCTCAACTTGAACTCAACATTTTTCTTCGATAGTTTGATGAGTGGGGCTATAATAGTACTAAAATTCCTCATAAATCAACAATAGAATGATGCCAGACTATAGAAACTTTGCACATCAGTAGAGCAGGTTGGCATAAGCCAATTAGTAATTACCTTCACCTTATTATCATCAACTCGTATACCATCACCACTCACAACAAATCCCCAAAAAATCACTTCAGGTTAGTAGAAGTCACGTTTCTTTAAGTTGGCATAAAGCTTCTTGGCTTAGAGTTTTGAGAAGACTGCTTGAAGGTGCTTACAGTGAGTCTCTAAGTCAAGGTTATAGACTAGAATGTTATCAAAATATACAACAAGAAATTTTCATATCAATTCTCAGAGCACATGGTTTATTAATCTCATGAATGTGCATAGGGCATTTGACAAGCTGAATGGCATTATAAGCCATTCATAGAATCCAGGGTGGGTCTTAAATGTAGTCTTCTACTCATCTCCCTCTCGCATTCAGATCTAATGGTATCCAGATATAAGATCAATCTTCGAGAATATTCCTGCTCTATTTAACTCGTTGAGCATGTCACCAAGTTTAGGTATGGAATACTTGTGTTTAATGGTAATACGATTGATAGCTTGACTATCTATACGTATCCTCCATGTTCCATCCTTCTTTGGCACTAGTAGAGTTGGCACAGCACATAGGCTCAAGGGTTCTCGAATATACCATCTCTTCATTAATTCATTTGCTTATCTCTACAGTTTAGTAGCTTACTCCAAATTCAATCTGTAAGAAGGCTTATTTGGTAGTACAACTGATAACTCTAATTTTAAACATATTTCATAGGGTGATTTTATAGTATTTTCCGTACATTTTTGGTTTTCTTTAAAGAAATTAATACTTAATTGAGTAAAATGTTGATTTCGGGGTTTAAACGTGTTCTAGGCTCGAAAACGAAGAAAAGGAATCAAGTTTCACTCAATTCCGAGTTCAAATGAAGAAGTTATGAATTTTTGAAGTTGTGTAGAAAATTTGCCTAAGTGCAGAAAATTACACGACCTGGGGATACGGTTGTGTCCCAGGCCATGTCGGGTGACGAAAACAAAATCTTTTTGATACACTATAAAAAGACATATTAAGGTTTCAAAAGAAAGAGGAGAGACATTATAGAAACAAGAGACACAAGAGACGAGAGGAGATTGGAGAAGAACATTAATCAAAAAGCAAGAACGACATCGATTTCAAGATTAGAGAGATTGTTCATCAAATCAAGAGGGGTTTTTATGCTTTATTTTACGTTTTTGATGAAACTCGTTTTTAGATTCATTATGATAACTTAGAATTAGAGTATTTAGGATTATAGAACCTAGGGTTTCATGTAACCCTTGGATTGAATTATAATTTCAATAAAGTTTCTACCTTTTCTTGATTCAATTATGTCGTTAATTATGGATTGATAATTCTAGAGTGTCAATATATGATATTATGCATGTTAATTGAGAAATTGCATGTGTAGTTAGATCTAGGCATAATTGAAGAGAATTACATGTATACTTAGAGATAAGATACATGTTTCTTCTGGAAAGTTGATTGTTTGCATGGGAATTCATTACACACTAATGCAATTCTAAATTATATTACTAAGTGAAGAGATTTTGGTAAATAATTTAGGATTAGGGTTAATATGCTTGAGAAAGATATTAGCTTTAATTGTGAATCCCTCCGGTCAAGAAAAATAGAAATTGAATTGGATATATTTTAAAAAGGTTACATGTTAAACACTAGGGGAAATAATTCCTAAATGCATTATTGCATATTTGAAGTTGTTCGTAGTTTATTGCTTTCTAATTTGCTTAGTTAAGTCTCATAATCAGTTTAGTTTATTAATTTCAGTATTTTTAATTCATTCAACTCGACACAATTTTTCGGTTAGATAATAAAGCTAAAAGTTAATATTAGTACTCAAAATCTCTGAGGGATCGACTCGGACTCACATCCGCTATATTAAAACTGATAGGTGCGCTTGCCTCATATCAAGTTTTTGGCACCGCTGCCGGGGATTTTCGATATTAAGAACGCTAGTTGCTTTATTACTTTACCATTTTTTTTCCTTTGTTTTCATTATTTATTTTCATTAGCTAAAGCTGCAATTGATTCTATATTTCTTATCCTTGCAGTGCATGACTAGAAGTAACCCGGAAGATTTGGTAGAACTTGATCCTGAAATTGAGAGAACTGCCCTTCAAAATTTGAAATCACGACCTAGACAAAGTGTGGCGACCATTGACAACGAGTCAATCGTTGAAATCAAGGAAGAAGGTGAAGAGACTAACACTTAATTCATCGAGCAGGAAGATCCACCACACATGGCGAACAACGAGAATGAAGCAAATCGGACCATGTCCGATTATTCAAGGCCTACACTTATTGGAGCTGACTCTAGCATCACAAGGCCAACCGTCGCAGCTAACAACTTCCAAATTACACCTAACATTATACAGATGGTGCAATAATATGTTCAGTTTGACGGTCTCCAAGATGAAGATCCCAATGCCCACATCTCTAGCTTTCTAGAGATTTGTGATACTTTTAAAATCAACGGAGCCACAGATGATGCCATCCGACTGCGGCTATTCGCTTTCTCCTTGAGGGGTAGAGCAAAACAATGGTTGAACTCTCTACCACGAAATTCAATCACAACTTGGAATGAATTGGTAGAGAAATTTTTGGAGAAGTATTTCCTACCTGCAAAGACCGCTAAACTTCGGAATGATATTTCTTGTTTTGCTCAATTGGAAATGGAGACGCTATATGATACTTGGGAGCGATTCAAGGACTTGCTCAGGAGGTGCCCACATCATGGCCTTCCATTATGGATGCAGATTCAGACCTTATATAATGGTCTTAATTTATCTACGAGATAAATGATTGATGCATCTGCAGGAGGTACTTTGAACACAAAGACACCTGAGCAAGCACAAAACCTGATCGAAGGAATAGCGATGAACAATTATCAGTGGGAAAGCACTAGAGCCAAACAAAAGGCTATGGGAATTTATGATGTGGACTTGACCATTGCTTTGGCAGCCAAGGTGGACCTATTGAGTAAGAAGATTGATGCACTCTCTGTTGAACCTCAACAAATGCAATTGGATATAAGTGATTTTGGTATGCAGGGGTATGGAGCACAAGAACAACTGGAACAGGTAGATTATCTAGGAAATCCACCTAAGAAACAAAATAACCCCTACAGCAACACTTATAATCCCGGATGGAGGAATCACCCCAATTTCTCATGGGGAAATCAAAACCAAGGCCAGCAAAAGATTAACTTTGCCCCACCTGGATTTCAAAGACCATTCTCACCTCCTCTCCCTCAAGAAAAGAAGCCCAATGTAGAAGAACTTCTCACAAAATATATTTAAGGCAATGAAGCTCGCTTATCTAACATTGAATCATCGCTAAGGAATCAAGAGGCTTCAAATCGTAACCTTGAGAATCAAATTGGTCAACTTGCAAAAATGATCTCTGAGAGGCAATAAGGGACACTCCCAGGGAATACTGAGGTCAATCCTAAGGAACATGTTAATGCAGTGACCTTGAAAAGTGATAGAAAACTGCAAGTGGAGAAGAAGGATGGTGAGGAAGTAGTTGAGAAAGAAGTGGAAGTCAACCATAAGGAAGATGCAAAGCCACTAAAATCAAAAGAAAATATGGAATCACCAAAAGTGAAGGAGTACAAGCCTCCCATCCCTTACCCACAACGCCTTAAGCAAAGTTACACTGATCAGAATAAGGAATTCGGTAAATTTCTTGATGTTTTCAAACAATTACACATTAACTTACCTCTTGTTGATGTCATCTTGCAGATGCCAAAGTATGCGAAATTTCTAAAGGATCTTCTATTGGATAAGAGGAAGTTGGAGGAGCTTACAACTGTCACATTGAACGAGGAATGCTTGGCACTTCTCCAAAAAAAGCTGCCACAAAAATTAAATGATCCAGGGAGTTTCACTATTCCTTGTATGCTTGGCAATTTGTTAGTAGATAATGCTTTGGCAGACTTAGGAGCTAGTATAAATTTGATGCCGTATAAATTGTTCAAAAAGCTAGGGTTAGGAGAACCTAAATTAACGCGCATAAGCCTTCAATTAGCCGATAGGTCTATCACATACCCTAAAGGCATCATAGAGGATGTTTTAGTGCAAGTAGACAAATTCATCTTTTCGGTGGATTTTGTTATACTTGATATAGATGAAGATATTGAGGTGCCAATCATTTTAGGTCGACCTTTCCTAGCCACTGCTAGAGCTGTTTTTGATGTTGGTGAGCATAAGTTGATATTACGGGTCGGGAATGATGAAATAGTTTTTAAAACTCCAGAGACAACAAACAAATTTCTTGACCTAAAGGACATATGTCACAATGTTAATGCCACTAATATTGTTATATCTACATGTGTGCAGGAAACGCTTGCCAAGGATTCCTCAAGTTATTGCTTGCAAAAGGGAGATGAAAATTTGGTGAGTAACCCCAATTGTGCAGAAGTGGCAGCTTAAACAAAAGTTCATGAATCCAGTATGGACACAAAGGGAATTGATCCACTCCACAAGCCAAAGGATTGTATGTTAAAATCTTTCAAAGAGAAGCCACCAATTTTGGAACCAAAACAATCAAGACATCATTTGGAGCATGTCTTTGCGGTGAAAAGTTCAAAACCCCCAATGACAACTGCATCTAAGCTAAAAGCGGACAAAATGAAGAAGTTTAAGCTACATGAATTTGATGAGTAGCATGATAAGAAGAGAAACTATGGAAGTTATGCACCAATGAAATGGAATTGGCAAGGTCGATGGCCGAAGGGTAAATCTACACTCGTATGGAGAGTTCGAAAGCGAGATACAGGAGCAGTTCTATTTCCACCTGGATGAAGAATCATGAATTAGAAGACGTATCCCATCGAGCTATCGATGTTAACTAAAGTGCTTCTTGGGAGGCAACCCATGTCTAACTCTACTTATGCTTTAGTTCTTTAAGTTTCCTTCATTTTATTTTTCGTTTTATCTAACTTTGCTTTGCTTCGTAGATTTTATTTCAATTTTTCGTCATAGTTCTTTCCTCTTTTAGCTTTATTTTTGTTTTTTCTCTTTAGTTTTATTATTTTTAAGTTTCCTTTATCTTTATTTTTTTACTTTAAAAAAAAAAAAATTTAACACGGGCGAAGGACACGGTCGTGTCCCAGCCCGTGTCCACCCAGACCTTCAAAAAAATTGCCCACCCATAGAAAGTTACACGGGCGAGGGACACGGTCGTGTCCGCAGCCCGTGTGCGTCCAGAATTTTCCACCAGTGCACAAAGAGTTACACGGACGTGGAATACGGTTGTGTCCCCGGCCGGTGTCCATCCAGTTTTCTCGCACGGGTACAGTAAGTTACACGGGCGTGGGACACGGTCGTGTCCCCAGCCCATATCTGACCAGACTCCACACGACTCACACAGATTATTACACGGGCAAGGGACACGGTCGTGTCCCAGCCCGTGTTGACCCAAACTTACATAATTTTTACACACGCCCGTTTCATTTAAATTAAACATACACCCTCTCACACACTCCCAATCAAACATTTCTCTCTCATATTCTCTCTTATTCTCCCCCTTCTCTCCACAATTCTTGCATTCCGCATTTTGATCCAAGTAAGTTTCCTACTTAATTTTGCTTTCTCTTCCTCATGATTAGGCTGGCGAATGTGATAAGGATGTCGAGGCCAGTGATGACGATGATGATGCTACAATGGCTGAGGCATTGTCTGATGATGCACATGAAGAGACGGATTCCGATCCTTCTTCTTAGTTCTTCATTTTTTTGTGTTGACTTTTGTTGTTCAAAGCTTGTGAACTCTGCAATATAATGATGATGCTTCTTCATTTTGCGCTTCTGTTCGACTGGCGGGGAAGTATTAGTTTTCTTTTCAGTTCATATGTTTTCTTTTTCCCTATGCTGCTTTTTCGTGCTGTTATGATTTCTTAGTCGTACATTGGGGACAATGTACATTACTAAGTGTGAGGAAGGGATATATATGAATTTATTACTTTTTAGGAGACTAATTATTCACATTTGACCCAATTAATTTTTAAGTTAACTTGCAATAGGTGATTAACTAGTATTAAGCCAAATTAACTATTTCATCTTGATTGTTATTAATCTTATTATACTTTACTAAAATTGATTAGTCAAATTTTTGGAAGGCAATGCTACGAGTTATTTAACTTAGGATTTTAGGATTTGAGATTGGAGCAACATCACTAGTTAAGAGTTAGTCATGATTATTTTTAAAATTTACTTTTATGTATACTTTTCTCTTAGAAATTTTTAAGAGTCCTATAGTTTTTAGCAAACAAACAAATGAAATTCTTCTTTTGAGAAACCCCTAAAAAATCACAATGATTGGAGGTCAAAAGTAATAACAAGTGTAAGAATAGAAAAAATTGGTAAGGATTCGTCTTGGTCCGTCAGAAGAGCGAGATTGAGTCCCAATGCCAATTCAAATGAAAAAAAAAATTGATATGGATCGGCCTTGGTCCGTCAGAAGAGCAAAGTTCTTTCCCGCTATCAATATAAGGAATAAGTTGTTATGGATCGGTCTTGGTCCGTCAGAAGAGCGAGATTCTTTCCCGCTACCAACGCAATTGTGCTTAGATAAGGTAGATTTAAAAAGACCTCTCAATAAAAGTATGAACTAAGGGGATGATCAGAGGAAGAGTGGATGTAAAATGTGTTTGTTTTAAATTATGGTGCTTGGTGAGATGGAAGAGAGAATTGTATACACTTTAGTAAAATGGATAAAATTTTTATGACTCTTTCTCGGTTGGCGAGATGTTAAATCTAATTTTTAGTTTAAGAATCCTTAGTTAAATGTCTTGGTAAACTTTGATTTTCATAAATTAACTAGTGAACTCTAGTATTAAGTATTGTTGGAGTATTCGAATATGGTCAGATGAAATTGGTTGACTTTATTATCGCAAGTTGATTGAGAATAAGTTTCTTACTTTTTTAAGGGTCAAGTGTATTTGTTCACAGGTTTCCTAAATAGTGATAAAATTTTGATTTAGTGTTTCTTGTCCTGAAAGTTTTGTTTTGATTTATTTGCTTGAGGACAAGCAAATGCTCAAGTGTGGGGAAATTTGATAACTCTAATTTTAAACATATTTCATAGGGTGATTTTATAGTATTTTCCGTACATTTTTGGTTTTCTTTAAAGAAATTGATACTTAATTGAGTAAAATGTTGATTTTGGGGTTTAAACGCGTTCTAGGCTCGAAAACGAAGAAAAGGAATCAAGTTTCACTCAATTCCGAGTTCAAATGAAGAAGTTATGAATTTTTGAAGTTGTGTAGAAAATTTGCCTAAGTGCAGAAAATTACACGACCTGGGGATACGGTCGTGTCCCAGACCATGTCGGGTGACGAAAACAAAATCTTTTTGATACACTATAAAAAGACATATTAGGGTTTCAAAAGAAAGAGAAGAGACATTACAGAAACAAGAGACACAAGAGACGAGAGGAGATTGGAGAAGAACATTAATCAAAAAGCAAGAACGACATCGATTTCAACATTAGACAGATTGTTCATCAAATCAAGAGGGGTTTTTATGCTTTATTTTACGTTTTTGATGAAACTCGTTTTTAGATTCATTATGATAGCTTAGAATTAGAGTATTTAGGATTATGGAACCTAGGGTTTCATGTAACCCTTGGATTGAATTATAATTTCAATAAAGTTTCTACCTTTTCTTGATTCAATTATATCGTTAATTATGGATTGATAATTCTAGAGTATCAATATATGATATTATGCATGTTAATTGAGAAATTGCATGTGTAATTAGATCTAGGCATAATTGAAGAGAATTACATGTATACTTAGAGATAAGATACATGTTTCTTCCGGAAAGTTGATTGTTTGCATGGGAATTCATTACACACTAATGCAATTCTAAATTATATTACTAAGTGAAGAGATTTTGGTAAATAATTTAGGATTAGGGTTAATATGCTTGAGAAAGATATTAGCTTTAATTGTGAATCCCTCCGGTCAAGAATAATAGAAATTGAATTGGATATATTTTAAAAAGGTTACATGTTAAACACTAGGGGAAATAATTCCTAAATACATTATTGCATATTTGAAGTCGTTCGTAGTTTATTGCTTTCTAATTTGCTTAGTTAAGTCTCATAATTAGTTTAGTTTATTAATTTCAGTATTTTTAATTCATTCAACTCGACACAATTTTTCGGTTAGATAATAAAGCTAAAAGTTAATATTAGTACTCAAAATCTCTGAGGGATCGACTCGGACTCACATCCGCTATATTAAAACTGATAGGTGCGCTTGCCTCATATCAACAACTCTTAACTATAAGTCTATTACATGTTTAGTACCTCGAATTGAGGGTAAACCTTCTGGTAATTCACTTGGGAATAGGTTAGCAAACTCATTTAGTAAGGTTTTCACCTCAGTAGGTAACAATTCCTCATTTGATCCTCTCATCTCAAGTAACCTTTTGACCATTACATAGGTTAGCTTTTCAAGCTTCATTTCTCTCTTCATCTTGGCTTGGGTGATCACTAAAGCCTCTTTCTTCAAAACTCAACTTAGTTGTATTTGTATGTTTTTAACTTGTTTAGTAGTTATAAGGCTTAGCTTTACCTTTCTTCCTTCATGCTGTAAGGAACATGTGTTATTCCTTTCATCTTAATATCACATTCTAATTAAACATCCATAGTTGTCTAAAAAGAATATGAGACATGCTCATAGGTAATACATCACAAAGTACTTCATCTCAGTAGTTTCCAATATAAATTGGCACAACTACTTGTTTATTTACTTGTAAGGCTCTTTTGTTACTGAGCTAGTGCAATTGTAAGGCTTGGGGTAAGGTGAGGTTGGCAACTTTAATCATTGGACCATTAAAGCAGATGCTGCATTGGTATAGCTACAATTGTCAAAATCAATGCATACAGTAATCCATTTACCTTACAATCAATGTGGAATGAATTTTCTCACCACTCGTCCTTTAGCATGGGACTTACACTCATTGCTTTTCTTAACACCATGGTTGTAGGCATAAAATTACCATCTTCACTATAAATGATCTCCTCCTCCTCAAACTATTTTAGGTGTCTGGATTCTTTGGGCTCCTTAATCTCCTTATTAGTACTATCGACTTCAATGGTTGGTAACTCTCCCTTGATCACCATTATGCATTGGTTTAGACATTATATGGTCATGTGTTTAAACCCTTAACACTTAAAGCACTTGATTTCACTCATCTTTCTTCTTGAGCTCTAGCCTTTCTCAAACTTCTTCGAGATCTATTTCTCCTTTACTTGAGTAGTTTGAGCAGGTCAGACCTCAGCACCTTTACTTGGTTTTAATTGCATAGGTCTACTAAGAACAGGTGGGCTAAGGGTAGATTGACTGATAGGAGCTCGGAATCTTCCAACTTAATGCCTTTTAATTCTTTGGGCAACTTGGATAACTTCAGCAAATGTACTGATGTCCATAATCTCCAGAATATCTCTAATCTCATACTTCAATCCACTAATAAATTGAGATACAGTTTGGTCTTCGGGTTCAATTACTTCACAATGAATCATCAACATTTGAAATGCCTTTACATATGATTCAACACTTGATCCTCCTTGCTTCAACACCTGTAACTTCTTCAATGTATCCTATACATAGCAGCTTAGAATAAATCTTCTTCTCATGACTCTCTTTATTTCATCTCGATCCCTTATCTCACGTTCTCTTTCTCTTCTATGGGTGGCTTATAAATTCTTTCACCATAGGGTAGTATAACTAGTAAATTTCAACATAGAAAGCCTAGTCTTAGCATTATCAAGTACTTATACTCAAACTGCTTCTCAATCTTATCTACTTAGTCAAGTAGTCCTCAGCATCACCACTCTTATAAAAACCTAGGGATATGCATCCTTAATCCTTCTATTGTAGGAGCTCGGAAATTTCTCTCCTTAGGTTCAAAATACTCTTCCTCCTCATCACCTACTTCCTTATCCTTTTCTTCAATCTTGTCTAATGCTAGTCTCCATTAAGCAATTTTATCCATTTGTCTAGCTTAAGGCGGTCAAATTGGGGAGTTAGCTCGACTTTATCTACCATTACCTCTCTTAAGTAGATCACTGACTCGGCCTTTGTAAGGGTCATTTTGAGCTCGTTGCCTTTTTTTTTTATTTATGGTAGTCACTAAGTCAATGAGCTTATTAAGTTGTTCATCTGTAGATTAGGGCGTGAAACTTCCTTATTGCCCTTACTTATGAAAAGCACCACTCTCTTGGTTACCTAGGTTCCTTAAACACTAAAGTCGAACTTTGTTATCTATTACAAGAGATTAATAGCTAGAACACAACTTAAAATTCCTTTCTACAAACAACAACAACAAAACAACACTTAACACACTAACAGCTATTACAACCACCACACAATAAACTAATCGAATACTTACACTCTACTTCGTGAACTAGAAACAAAGGAAAATAAAGCACTAAATTTCTTTAACACTAAACACTCTTCAAACACTTATAGCAATGGTAGACAATTTCTACAACACACTATAGTAATAGAAAGTCACTTAGAGTATAAAGTAATAAAAACTTGCTTAAACACAGTGAAGCTTTGATACCAAGATGATATGAATTGTTGAGAAGGTTGACACATAGCTACCGATATTAAGCTAGCCAAAAGGGGTAGATCTGAACTACAAGATAATCTAAAAGATAAATGGTAGTCAAGGTTTAAGTAGGTGCTCTTGACACCGATGATGGATATAACTCATTATCGCCTCACATGAGCTTAAGTTGCAGTTGATATTATGCACATGTGTGGCTAAAGGGCACTCGCTACAAATCTACGCTCACAATGTACTAGATAAGAGTAAATGAAAGTAAGTAAGGGATACTTAGCTCACAAGGGAAAGTATTTGTCCAAATTCAATATCATTTTTTTGTTGTTGTAGCTATTATATATTACAGGTATTTGTATGGCCTAATTAAGGTAAGTTTTAGGTATACATAAATTAAAAAAAAGGATTCCTACTAGGAAAGGAAATGGGAATAAATTACAAAGGTAAAGTTGTATACATAAAAATTCGATTACAAAAAGGACAGTATGGATGTTAGAAAAATGGGACGTGTATTTATTATCTATTTAGTGGTCTAAATGATTCCATATGTCAAGTAGAGTTGATTCTAAACAAAGTAGGTTAGGTTGGTTATATGGCAGTTGTTGTGAATCGTAGCCAAGAATAGATAAGGCTGGTCGCTGAATGGATCCGAGCTTGCTAAAAACTCGAAAAGAGTCAATAGGGAAAGGTATGAAAGGGTGAAAGTAAAGGACGAAAACAGTAAGTAAAACCCATGAACAGCTTTAGAGGATATGATACACTAATGGAACTTTTGAGGACTCACAGTACAATTCGATGTGACGCACAAATTGGTCCAATGAGGTTACTCATCATCGAACCTTGCTTAAGGAAAAGGATAAGAGTGATGCTGAGAGTAAATAACAGTGTTTACGCAGGGAAGCATGTACTCAAAAGTGTATTGAAGATCATCTAATCACTTACAACTACAAGTACAAGGGTATTTATACCGGTAAATTAGGGCAACTTGCTTAAAAGGGAAAAGACAAAAAGGACATTTCCTAAGGAGGGCAATGTACATGTTATAAAGAGTCAAAAATGAATATACAAGGAAAATAATTTTTAGTGCTGTAGATTCTATATGTGATAGTGTACACGCAGTGATGCTGCATTAATGAGGTTATTAGGAGATGCAGACAAAAAGTACGGATGCATGGGTTTGTCTGAGCAAGGATGACCTAGTCAATTCGGCTTTCTCTCTTGGCTTTTCGGCAAGGAAGAGGTTAAGTAATTGGTCAACTCGGTAATAGAAAGTAATTGTTAACTCGGCATACTACACAACAATGAGCGGTCATATGGTACGGCATTAGAGGTGACTTGGCAAGGAGGTACTTAGCCTTAGTAGGGATTGGTTGAAACATAAGGATTTGTCGTGCCAGCCCCTCTAATCCTTGAGCTTGGCTGCGGGTCAGGGGCCTCACAACTTAAATCCCATAATTTCCTCTAGGTTGTTTTGGATTTGGGATCAAATCCAAATGGTGTTTACTCAATTCTCTATTTGGGTGATATGGACTAAGGTCACTGATGTTGAAGGCATCAAAAACCCCATAGTCCTTAAGCAGTTCTAACCTATAAGCATTATTGTTGATTTTCTAGAGGATTCTAAAAGGTCCTTTTGCTCTTATAGATAATTTGTTTCTCCTTTTGTTCGAAAACCATTCCTTATTGAGGTGTAGCCATACCAAGTATCCTAACTGAAATTGTTTTGCCAACCGACCCTTAGTCTTTTTTATGCATTCTTCCAACAGCCCGGTCGATGTGCTAAGTGATCTTATCATAAATGTGCTAAAGAGATTGTGCCTTGGTCGAGCATTGGGGTCTTCTTACATGGATGCAAATTCGAAGCATGGTCAAGGGGTAACTCGAGATTGAATCCATAGACTACTTCAAAAGGGTTCTACTTAGTAGTGTCATGTATGATTCGATTGTAAGCAAACTCGACCACTGGTAGGCAAACATCCCAATCGACCAAGTTCTTACAGACTATAACTCGGAACAATGAACCTAAAGTATGATTAACTACCTTTGTTTGGTGATAACTTGGATTTTAAACATATTTCATATGGTGATTTTATAGTATTTCTCTTACATTTTTTATTTTCTTTAAATAAATTGATACTTAATTGAGTAAAATTTTGATTTCTAGGTTTGAACGTATTCTATGATTGAAAACGAAGAAAAGGAATCAAATTTCACTCAAATCGGAGTTCAAATGAAGAAGTTATGAAATTTTGAAGTTGTGTAGAAAATTTTGCTTTAGTGCAGAAAGTTACACGACCTGGGGATACGATCGTGTCTGGTGATGAAAACAGAATCTTTGTAATACACATATAAAAGGATATTTTAGGGTTTCAAAAGACAAGGAGAGACATTACAGACATGGAGAGACACAAGAGAAGAGAAAGAGACTTAAGGACAACCTCAAGAAAGAGGCGGAACAACATCAAGAAAGAAGCGGAACAACATCAAGAAAGAGCGGAACAACATCAACTTCAAGATTAGAGAGATTGTTCATCAATCAAAAGGGGTTTCCATGTTTTATTTTATATTATTGATGAAACTCGTTCTTAGATTCATTATGATAGCTTAGAATTCGAGTATTTAGGATTATAGAACCTAGGGTTTCATGTGATTCTTGGATTGATTTAGAATTCTCAATAAAGTTTCTATCTTTACTTGATTCAATTATGTCGTTAATTATTGATTGATATTTCTCGAACATCAATATATGATATTATGCATGTTGATTGAGAAATTGCATGTGTAATTAGATCTTTACATAATTGAAGAGAATTACATGTATACTTAGAGATAAGATACATGTTTCTTCCGGAAAGTTAATTAATTGTATGGGAATTCATTATACATTAATGCAATTCTAAATTATATTACTAAGTTAAGAGATTCCAGTAAATAATTTAGGATTAGGGTTAATATGCTTGAGAAAGGTATTAACTTTAGTTGTGAATCCCTCCGGTAAAGAATAATAGAAACCGAATTGAATATATTTTAAGCGATCACATGATTAACTCTAGGGGAAGTAATTCCCAAATACGTTATTACTTTCTTGAAGTCGTTCTTGATTTTATCGTTTTTTCAATTGCTTAATTAAGTCTTTTAATTAAAGTAGTTTGTTAATTTTAGTATTTTTTAATTAATTCAAACTTTCATAATTTTCCGGTTAAATAATAAAGTTAAGGTTAATATTAGTACTCGAAGTCTCTGAGGGATCGACTCGGACTCACATCCGCTATATTAAAACTGATAAGTGCACTTGCCTCATATCATTTGGCCATCAGTTTAAGGGTGACAAGAGGTACTGAAGAGTAATTTGGTTCCTAGCTAATGCCATAAGGTTCTCCAGAAATGGCTTAAGAACTTCAGGTCTTTGTCGGAGACTGCACTTCTTAGCACACTGTGTATCAGCACAATCTCCTATAAGAAAAGAGAAGCAATAACCGAAGTGTTGTTAGTTTGGTGCAGGGCATGAAGTATGACATCTTACTGACTCGATCCATAATGACCATCACGGAATCTTTTCCTCAGATAGTTCTCAGCAGTCCAAGAACTAAGTCCATGCTTAGTTCAATCCACAGCCTCGTCGGAATAGGTAGGGGCATCGCCTTCCCTTGTTCAGCTCAGCACTTGGCCTTTTTGCATATAGCACAGCTTTCGACCACTTAGTGCACATCTCTTCGCATTCTCAGCCAAAAGAATCGGCCATTCACTAGTTCACAGGTCCTTCTCTCTCCAAAATGTCTGAAGAGTCCTCCATCGTAGGCTTCCCTAATTAATAATTCCCGTAGGGAACAAGTCAGCACGCACATTTTTCCTCCTCGGAACAGATAACCATCTTGCACATAATACTCGTCCACTATTCTCCCATCAATACATCTCGAAAGTATTGGTCCAAAGTATGGATCCTTGGAATATTGTTCATTGATACTTGCAAAACCAAACAATATAGTCTGCAGTTCTGATAAGAGTACATGCATCTTCAATAGAGTATCTACAATTAGGTTGCTCTTTCCTTACTTGTATTTGATCACAAAATTAAATTCTTTAAGAAATTCAACCCATCTTGCTTGCCACTTAGACAATTTAGTCTGACTTCAGAGGTATCGTAGTGACTCATGATCAATATATATGACAAATTCTCTCGACAGTAGATAGTATTGCTACACTTGTAGTGATCGGACTAGTACCAAGAGTTCTTTATCATATATGAAGTAATTTAACTAGGGTTTTTGGAGCTTTTCACTATGGAAGGCAATTGGTTGTCCTTCCTGCATCTAGACAGCAGTTATTCCAATGCCAGACGCGTCGTACTTTAGCTTAAAAATTTTGTCAAAGTTGGGGAGTACTAACACTGGGGCGGAGGTCAACTTCTCGTTTAACTCGACAAAACTCTTCTCCCTTTCTCCCCATCAGAAGTCGGTGTTTTTCCTCGTTAATTCAGTAAGTGGTGCAGCGAAAGTACTAAAGTTCTTAATGAACCTTTGGGAAAACAAAGCTAGTCTATGGAAACTTCTCACGTTAGCATAAGTAGTAAGGGTTGGCCATTTAACAATTGTTCAAATATTCTCATCATCGACTCATAAGCTTTTTCCATTGACTACATAGCCCAAGAATACCACTTCATGCAAATAAAAACAATATTTTGTTAGGTTGTCGAATAATCTCTCGGCATAGAGAATATCTAAGACTACTTTGATGTGTTCACAGTGACTCGGCATGTCGGCACTGTAGATCAGGATGTCGTTGAAGTACATTACAACACACTTCCTGATGAGATATCTTAGCACATGGTTTATAAGCCTTATGAAGGTGCTTGGGGGGCATTCGATAAGTCGAAGGGCACGACTATCCACTCGTAAAGCCTAAGTCGAGTTTTAAACGTAATCTTCTACTTGTCTCATATGAATTTGATGGTAACCAAACTTGAGATCAATCTTGCTAAAAATTTTGGCTTTACTCAGTTCATCTAGCATGTCTTCCAGTCTTGGGATTGGATACTTGTATTTAATCATAATTTTGTTTACAGCACAACTATCAACACATATCCGCTAAGTTTCATCCTTTTTCGGCATTAGAAGTGCAGGCACAACACAAGGGCTGAGTGTAAGCCTCACAACCAATCACTTAGGGTTTCGATGGGTTGAAAGATCCGATCAAGCTTAAATTATAAGTAAAATTAGAAATATTAGTAAAAATGATCTCGTAAGTTCGAATTTAACAAAATAAGCAATAAAATAAAAGAATATAAAAATTTCAAATTTTAAATATATAACTCGTTATTTATCGAAAATGTGTAAAATGCATTCCGACAATTAACGAATCGCTAGAGATAAATTATATGTATACTAAAAATCATAAAATAACCTAAATAATATTTAGGAATATTTATTTGTACTATATATGAATTTACATGTAGGTAGAAATACGCGTAATTACTTCAAAAACGCGTAATGTGCTAAAATAATACTAAATAATTAAAAAAAATTCATAATTAATTAAGAAAAAATAAAGAAAAATCATAAAAAATAAGGAATGATCCAGAATTAGGTCGTGGTAGCTAGGGAAAATAAAAAAAAATTAGTCAATTAAATTGGAGCAACATAAAAGCCAAAATTAAGGGATTTGGGCAATGTCTTGTCCAATTTAATGCACATTAATTACCAAAAAGCTCTATAAATAGGAAAAATAATCACAGAGCTCATTTGGACAGTTAGAAATTAGAAAAAAATTAGGAGCATTGAAATTGGAAGAAAATAATTCGGGTAAAAAAAACAGAAAACTGTGCAGTTGAGGCTTGTAAGGAGAACCTAGACCGGAAGAGCAGTTGGAAGTGGACGGCCATCACCACCACATGGTGGTGGCAACGCCCAGGTGGGCCGACATACTGGCTGGAGCCACCCAAATCGGTGAGTTCGATTTCCAGCCTGATTTTGTGTAATTTTTTAAAAATAGTAAATATTCTTAGAAAATTATGAATTTTGTTATTCTGGAATATTTTTGTATGCATTTTTTAGGAAAAATATTATTTTGATAAAAATATATCCCATGATGTATGGTCTTTAAGAAATCATGTAAAACTGAGCACGTTTCGGTTTAGAACTAAATGACCTTAGGAGTGTAGTTTTGAGCCCAAAATTTTTGTGTAGACTACTTAGATGATATATAATAATTCTATTAAGACCGTTTTCAAAAATTAATTTTCAAAATTTTTAGATAATTTTTAGGCCTTATAATGAGGCATAAAATGGGTAATTTAGGGTTAATTAAGTAGTTAAATGGTTAATTATTGATTTAGTGAATAATTATATGTTTTAGGATGTTAAAATCTGATAAAGTATGATACTTATAGTATTTAAGGTGTTATATGTAATTATTAGGTTAATTATGTAGTAAATATGTAATAGGGAAAAATAGTAAATTTTAAGTTAATTTTGTAAATTAGGGTAATTAGGTGTAAAATATGATTTAGGATGAATTTAGATAGCTTGAAATGATAATTGTTGTTGAGAGATGGTAATTGGAGTGAAAAAAATATTAGATGTGTATTATGTACATAATAAGTAATAGTACATAATACACAATTATTAAAAATTTAACAAATAGAAGATATTATAATAAAAATTGATATTATGATAATAATAAAAATATATAATAAATCTGATAGAAAACTTAATTTATGTAATTATACGAAAAATATAAAAATTTCTTACATCAAGAGTAAATTCGGTACACTACTATGGATTTAAGTGTACCGGATGGAATAAAGTATTGACTAGGGGTAGTGATGGTATTTAGGATATCGGAAGTAATGTGATTAATTTCACATTATGAGTTGAAATAAATTTTTAGGGTTCGGATATGAAACATTACTTAGAAAATCGAACTAGAACCTAATTTAGAAATCAATGTAAAAACTGAACCCAAACCTAAACCTAACCCCAAACCTAGAGTAATTGTAAAAGATTTGAGAACCTAGATAATTGGATATATTAAACTCTAAACAAAAGATCATAATAAACGTTCTAGGATAAAACGAACCTATAATAGTTATAAGAAAAACTGAAACCACGTTTGTGTTATAGGGATGATCGACGATAGCCTGAGCGAGTTAGACCTCGAATAAGTGAGCGAAGAGTCTAGGTAAGTTGGGATTAATACGTTGCTGTATTTTGGAGGTTTGAGATTATGCTTGGTTATGCTTGTTAGATAGTTGGTTATGTGCATGTGCTTGATTATGAGTGATGTTATAATTCTGTCTGTTATTCTGGCTTATATTGTATGATTTGTATGAAATGATTGATCACCCTAAACTAGACCTAATCAAATATATGACCTATAATCATAATTAAACCTACATGGCAACCCATTAGGGGAACCTAGGATTCTCTGGCCAAATACCGACCCCTTCGAAATGGATGGCGCAGGATTACATAATAGTTCCTTCTTCATCCTTAATCAAACTAAGTGACAGGAGAGCAGGTTACGTCGAGGGTGAAGCCAATGGTTCGAAGGTAGTCGCGGGAGGAGCGATGTCTCCATTGCATAAGCCTGGGTTTGGTCGTAAGCTGTTGCATTAATGGCAACTCCTCAACACGGATTAAAGCGGGCGAAATTTCTCTAGTCTCATGATGGCCTGGATAACGTCGTGTGATGGTATTTGCTTGAACATGCATTGCACTTAATAAGTTGATTGATAACCTTGTTATGTTTGTGGTATACTTTTAAGTTCTCCATCCTAACTTACTGAGCTGTTGTTGCTCATATCCCTATAAACATCATATAGGTGCTGCTTAAAAAGCGGCATACAACTACTCTAAAGCTAACAACTACTGGATCTTAGGGAGTGAGAAAAAACATTTAAAGAACAAACATATATTTTTATGGTATAAGCTTTTATTTTAGATTTTTTTTTCGTTTTTAAATAATGTAATAATTGAATTATAGTATATATATATATATTTTCTCAATTTCTTAGGTAAGTGATTTATTTAAATTATAAACCGTTTACTTCAAAGCGAGTTAGTCATAGACACCTTATGTAGATCAGGTCTAGGATAGCGGCTGAAAGGCCAACTACTATCTTAGAATGGTTTACACGGTAGGGTTGTTACGACTCTGCCGCTTTGGGGCATAATACTAAGACTCTCTCTCACGTATCATCTTTCCAACAACTCATTGACTTGACGTTAAAGCTCAAAAGCCTGCTTGGGATTCATGAGATAAGATGGCTTATTTGGCAGTATAGCGCCGGGTACTAAGTCAATTTAATGCTCTATGCCTTGGTCAGAGGCAACCCTACTGCCAATTGTTCTAGAAATAGGTTAGCATATTTATCCAACAGTTCCTTCACCTCTTGGGGTAAATCATTCCACTCCTTCATTTCTAGTAATCGCCTAACTAACAGGAGGGTTGGCTCATTGGCGTTAATGGCCTCTCGAAGTTCGACTCTACTCATCACAAGAGCCTTCTTCGATCCATAAGCAAGTTTCATCTGTAACTTGTAAACTTATCTCGGCGGCATTAGATTCAGCATGATTTTCCGATCATCCTTCTTGAACATGTAGGTATTCCTATAACCGTCGTGGATGACTCTCCTATTAAATAACTACGGTCTTCCTAGCAACACGTGGGAAATGCACATGAGCAGTATATCCTAGAGAATCTAGTTGAAGTAATTGTAGATAGTGATTGGCAGTAGTACTTGCCAAGTGAGTTGTAATGCTTCCTTGTCACTTAACCATTGCAACTTGTATAGCTTCGGATGCTCAATAGTTAGCATCCCCAATTTTGAGACGAGGTCGGCTGATACTACATTAGTGTGGCTCCAATTGTCCACGATGAGGGCATACGTTTGTTCATTCACCTTATAGGTGATATAAAATAAGTTCTAAGTTCTCCTTCTGCTCCTCCTCTCGTAAGGGCTCTACGCTTATAGTACGTTGGACAACCACGAGTAGCTAATCCAAGTCCTCAGCATACACATCTTCCTCGATCAACTCTTTCTCGACATTCTCATTCTCGGTAAGAACCTCCTCCTCCTCGAGTTCCACATCCATACTCTATATGTCTAACTTTGGGGTATCTCCCTTAATGACCATTGTCCTTCGATTCGGGCATTGAGCAGCTATATGTTCGAACCCCTGGCACTTGAAGCATTCGATCTAGCAAGTCTTCCTACCAGACCCTTGCCCTTTCTTATACGTTTAGGTTAGCAC
Source organism: Lumnitzera racemosa (assembly GCA_024138005.1). Taxonomy (NCBI): domain Eukaryota; kingdom Viridiplantae; phylum Streptophyta; class Magnoliopsida; order Myrtales; family Combretaceae; genus Lumnitzera; species Lumnitzera racemosa. The sequence continues at coordinate 25,871,468 of JAMXBC010000010.1, forward strand.
TAGATCTTTGGACCAGCTATTCTATTCGGCTTTGACATCTATCTTACTTCTTGGCTCGGTACTTGGCAATATCCGGTTACTTACCTGTCTTGATCGGCTAGTCATTACTCTAGTTGCTACTTGGCTTCTTATTTGCCTCTCTACCCGTTGGACAATCCTAACAGCTTCATCTATTATGTCAAATCGTTGGAGTTCCACAATGTTTCGGATGTCTCCTTTCAACCCAGTGACAAACATTGAAACTGTTTGGGCAGGTGGTTCCTCCACTTCGCATCTTACCATAAGCATTTAGAATTCTTGAACATATTTATCAACTGTTTAGTCTACTTGTCTTAGCTCCTGAAGTCGTATGAAAGTATCATAGAGATATGTTTCTAGCACGAATTTGTTTTTGAGCACCCTTTTCATCTTGGGCTAAGTATTAATCTCTTGGCACCCCTCTCTTCTTCTCATGGCCTGAAAATTCTTCCACCACATGGCGGTATGCTAAGAAAATTTAATAGCAGCAGTACTCACTTTCTTGTAATCCTCATACTGGTAATAATCAAACGCACGCTTCACCTTCTCTTCCCAATTTAGGTACTTGTCGACATTCCCAAACCCATTGAAACTTGGAATCCGAAGCTTCACATGATCGGATGCTTTGGGGACTTATACACATTCCTCTTCAAAATACTCTTCTTCCTTCTCATCAAGCTCTCTTAGGTTTATCCTTCACGTTACTCGTTCGTTAACTTTTCCACCTCGAAATGGTCAACTAGGCTCTGACCTCTAATAGGTTGAGCAACTTGTAAAGTGTTTTGCGTGGCCCCAGTAGGTCAGCAAGACAGGGCATGAACAGCTCGAGTCAAATTGACTAAGAGGTTAGCTACCTCATCAAGTCTCTTATTAGTACTTCTGGGATTTTCTTAAGATTGTCATCCATGGTGAATAATTCCACTGTCATCATCAGCATTAATATTCATACTTAGATTTGTCATTTTTCCTTATAGATTGAAATTCAAACAAACACTTTAAAGAGTGAACAGCTAATAATAAAATAGTTAAGTGAACATAGTAACTTACTCTGTTTTGTACACACAAAACAGAGTATAACAGAACTCAGGAAGAACTAATTACAGCTTACACAAAACCTCCTCTCTGATACCAAGATGTTGTGAATCGTAGCCAAGAATAAACAAAGCCGGTCACTGAATGGGTCTGAGCCTGTAGAAAGCTGAAAAAGAGTTAATGGGGAAAGGTATGAAAGGGTGAAAGCAAGGGACAAAAACAATAAGCAAAACCCATGAACAGCTCCAAAGGATATAATGCACTAATGGAACTTCCGAGGACTTACGGCACAATTCGATGTGATGTAAGAATTGGTCCAATGAGGTTCTTCACCACTTAACCTTGCTTAAAGGAAAGGATAATAGTGATGCTGAGAGTAAACAATAGTATTTACGCACGGAAGAAGGTATTCAAAAGTATATTGAAGATCAATTGATCTCTTATAACTATAAGTACAAGGGTATTATACCAACAAACTAGGGTAACTTGCCCAAAAGAGAAAAGATAAAAAGGACATTTCCTAAGGAGGGCAATGCACATGTTATAAAGGGGTAAAAATGCATTTACAAGGAAAATAATCATTGGTACTATAGATTTTACATGTGATACTGTACACATGGCGATGCAGTATTGGCAAGGTTATTAGGAGATATGGACGAAAAGTACGGACGCATGAGTTTGTTCAAGCAGGGATGGCCTAGTCAGTCAGGATTTATCTCTCTGCTTCTTAGCAAGAAAGATGCCGAGTAATTGGTTGACTCGACAACAGAGAGTAATCATTAACTAAACATACCACACAACAATGGGTGGTCATATGGCATAGCATTAGAAGTGACTCGACAAGGAGGTAGTCGGCTTCAATAAGGAGGTAGTCAGCCTCGATAAGGAGGTAGTCAGCCTCGATAGGGGTTGGTTGGAACATAAGGATTCTTCATGCTAGCTCCTCTAGTCCTCGAGCCCGGCTGCGGTCAGGGACCCCATAACTTGATTCCCATCAATAGCTCAGCAGCTCAACTGTTTAGGGCTTGGGAAGAGTTGGTCCAGTATGTAACAATTCTTTTGATCAGCCTTGGCTGATCGGCTTGGAAGTAAGGGAGCTTAGCTTCAGAGATACGTTAGCTTGGTAGCAAGTGAGTTCAATGCTTGGCCCTAGACTAGTGTGTCATAAAGAGATTGACTCGGTAGTAGGTCGAACACCTCGAGAGTCTTCTTAATGAGACAAAGAGAGGTTAGAATAGAGTACCTCAAAAGGTTAGGGTAGAGAATGCATTGTTCTTTAGAATTCAACTCCCTTTAGACAGCTTAACAAACCATATGGGCAAGCCTTTGAGCTTGGGAGTAAGTGATTGGTCCATGATCCCTATTACTTCACATGCACATCAACAACTTACAAGCACAAGTAAATGTATACTTAAGTTTCTAAGTACTCTAAAATAAGGCTAAGCATTAATCCCAATTTACCTAAAATATCAGTTCCTCAAACTAATTGTTGACAAAGAGCTTCTCTTCTTAAGAAGTCCCTCTATATATATTACATTCAATGCTTTCAGTTGTTATATAAGTTATAAATATAAAAAAAAAATTACTATTCCTAAGTTTAAGGCTGTTATTCCCTAGTTATTAGGTTATTTGTTTAAATGTTGAAGATTTTGGTTATTTTGTAGATAAATTCCTACCCTTAGCACTTTTTTGACCTACTTTTTGAGTTGGTATAAGTGGACATTTCTTAGCTAAGAAAGCTTTTGAGTCACTCTTTAAGTATACACTAATGTATAATTACTATCTAAGAACCTTCTAAATAATTAAATTTCCACACTACGGCCTACATTCCTTCATTTCTCACTAAATCAACATAAATACTTGTACTTCTCTTCAACTAACGTCATTCAATTGGAACTTTGGCCATTTATTATTGAATCAACTCAACTATATATGATTCAACAAATTTTTGCACAACTTCCCTTAACTTTCAATTAAGATCAGTAATCAAATACAATTTTTAACCTTTGTCTACATAGTATTTTATAAGTATTAGTAATGATTTCAATAAGAGAACGTTCTCTTGTGCTTGTTTTATGATTATTCTTGTTAATTCCATGAGTAAGTAGGTATGCTATATGTAAGCTTGTGATGTTTTGTTAGGATTAATGGTATAATGCTTGTTATTTGAGTATATGTACATGGGTTTGGATGTTTGATTAGTATAGTGCTCTTAAAGACTTTTTAAATTTCACAACAATGGGTTTAATGAGTTTAAATTTTCCAAATGGCCGACCTAGGATTTCAAACTCTGTTAGACAATGTCTAAGGTGCTTTTGCTAATTTTGTGACTACGAATTCAATAAAAGTTACATGAATTCACTTGCTTTACGCAAATTGTAAGTTTGGTTTATAAGGCTAAGCAAGCGATTAACTCGTATTTATAACTAAACTGTTTAATTAGTGATAGAGGCTAATTGATTAGTTGATCGTATAAGAAAACATGTTGTAATTGAGGTTTTCACTATATAGTGAATTTTGTTTGTCTAAACAAGGAGATAGGCTTAACTGAATCCATAATCCTCATTTAAAGATTGTGTAATATACCTGATTTAAAAATAATGTGCCATTAACCTTAAGGGATAAGTTATCACATCTCTATAACTTTTATGACTGGAAATTTTTTCTTAGTGTTTAGTGTCGTTTGTCGCTTTTCTTTCAAACATTCAAAATTGCATTTGGTTAACCTAGCTTAGGATTAATAGTAATCAATCTAGTATTTAACTAAACTCCTTCGTTGTAGATAAGACCTTGACTTTCCCTTACTATACTACAATCACAAACCCTTGCGCATGCTGATTTAGCCTGCTTTTAAAGGGTGTTTTCAAAAATAGTAATTCATGGCATTAAATTTTCAAGTGTAAAAAGCAAGTCAACAAGTAAAGTAATAGCCTCCTATTAGAACACATCTATGGCTGCATTTTAGCTTTACTTCAGGTGGCAAATCACAACAATAGCTTGCATCAAAATCATATTCATAACCTAATATCTAAGGCCATCATCTACTTCTTCCTTAAGTAGTCATTTCTAGCATTAACCTAACTTAGGATAATCCATAGCCTCTCATGTATGGTCAAATCCATAGCTTCCTTAAGTGGTTAGTTGTCTTAAAAACCATAACAACATTCATATTATCTACAGGTTTGTATTACTATTCAACAATGAATTTTATGACAAGTTCTAAGTAGATATCACATAATGCAAAACAAGATATAGATCTTGCTTCCAATTAGCTCTTTAGATTTTTTTTTTCTAATGTTCTTATGATCTCATTGTATCTTAGTATTTGCACTACATTATGTAACATGTAACTCACGATACCGCTGTATGATAAAAGACATACGATGTGGAACAAGCCATGTATCTATTAATAAGAATCGACTCCATAGACACTTCACATGTACCTCAGCTAGGGGACTAGTGAGCATGGCACATCAGATCCTTTCCTTCCCTTCAAGTCCTAAAAAGTCAGCTTTATTGTACCCATTTGATCCATCCTACTTTCTAACCTACGACTTGATACTTATGACTCTATCCCAATTCCAAACTATGTTTTAGCTCCCAAATAGCTTAGTCATCCTAACTATTAGCTTTTCTAAGTTGCTTTTGAGCTACCTTCTTCAGAAGTTGACTTGTTTAAGCACTTGTTAGCCTACCCTTGGATTGCCCAGTTGTTGAGTTACCTATAACAAATGCCTATATAGAACAATAATTGATTTAGCTCTAGCTCACACAAAGGCTGCTTCACCCAAGCCTGTGTCTATCATAATCAGCTTGATCACTCTAACCATAAGCTCAGTCGAGCTACTTCCAAATTGCTCTTGCTAATTGCCAACCTATTTAGAAACCTCATCGAGCTACTTTTAGACTTTGCTAAGTTTGCTATGCATTCCGAATCCTTGTTTAAATAGTTAGTGCTACCTATTTCTAGCATCGGCATTGTGTACAATAGTTGTAGGAATATTCCTTTTTTATTCTTTATTGGATTTTCCTTTTTGATTTATATTCACTTCAAATATTTTACTCTTTTAGGATAGTTGCCACTTTTTATAATTAATCATCACTACTTTTTACCCTAGAATAGTCAGGAGTAAATACGCACATTGTAATCACCCGTAATCATCTTTATCATCAATATTAAATATATACTATTCCTCTTTTGTAACTTTTTATTGTCTTTACAAGTTCATTTTACATTTAGCTCATCTATAACCTTAAAGAAGAACTAGTAGCGAGCAATCCAGTTAGCTTGGCTAATATATCATATTTAATGAGCCACTTAATCCATGTGTGGTCTTGGTGCGTTATATCCTAAGCTAGCACATGGTTTTGCTTCTTCTTCTTCTCTCTCTCTCTCTTTTTTTTTTTTAATCATTCCACCCAACATTGTGCCATAGTTCTTAGTTTTCACTCACTCTTAATATTGCTTGCCCTTATTAGTTATTAGAGAGGCATATCATCTATTTTACTAATAATTGCTAAAATTAATTTATTATTACTTAAAATTAGTAAAGAAATTACAGTCATAACTATTATCATACAAAGGTCACGTACTAGTATCTCGGTAAAATAAATAAATAAAAAAAGAAAGTATCCAACTAATATTATATAATGGTATCATAAAGTATCATATATCAGTATTGTAAAGTACAATTTATGCCGCTTAACTATGTGGGCAAGCCACGTAATAATTGGCAAAATTTCACTACTACCTTTGAATTGGCAAAGGTTTACCTATTCTAACAAATTTTTTTTCTAGCAAAAATTCAATTATTTATAGTGTATTTTGTTAGAAATTTTTCATTTGCTTTCTCATTTGACAAATTAATAGCTTTATAAGTATATTTTATTTTCCAAAATTGTTTAGTTTTAAATCATTGATGTCACATTCTTTTGGCTCATTTTTCAATTATTTTAGGAAATAAACAATGGCATGGCAATTCTTAGTTGGACTTTTATGGTTATTTTTATAAAAAAATATAGATGTAATGAGCCCTTTGATTCTTATAGAAATATTAATAACATAAGTTCAATAGAAAGTAAAATTAGCATCTATAAGTTTTAGAAGGATTTGAATTATCTCAATTTACTTTACGTTAGTTTTTCATAATTTATTTTTTAAAATATTGGCACAATTAAAATGTTTATAAGTATAATTAATGAGTGGGATTATAATAAAGATGATACAATCATAATGATATAAGGTATTTTTTGAAATCTAAATAACCTTAATTTTGATATGTAAATAGCGAAAAACTGGAAGGGAAAATATTAAAAGAATCCATTACCGTTTCTGATGTTTAATTATAATACGACAAGAAGGTGAGACATCAAAATTAGCATTAAGACAAATAATACTCACTGCAAGTATATAGTGAGCAAATTTGAGGGGCATGGGAAATGTCCTGTCCCACCAGCAACACCACTAGGCTGAGACGACCCTACCGACCACCACCAATCTCCCTCACATTAACCCTCCTCCAGATATCCTTCTATAAATGCCCAAGCACCTTGGCCAACTTTCCAACGCATTTTTTTTCGTAAAACACATCATTACCATCAAATTCCAACATATGATCCTTCTTACTCATCGCCCACTTATAATTACCTTTTCTCACTCTACCTTCTCCTCAGTCCATACGTTACCACACCTCTAGACTCAATCTCATTCTCTTAGTCGTTTCGTTTCTTGCTGATCAAAACTCAAATTCGCAACAGAAAAGCATGATTACTATGGCGTCCACTTGTTTAACTTTTCCTTCTGTCAGCAAATGCTTGGATACCCAGAAAAGCTCATTCAAATGCACCCCCGGCCACTACCGTCGCCTCGTCCGTCGTCCCATAACCGCTTCCATATCGGAGAAGCCTTTAGTTCCAGCCCCACCAGCAACTTCGAATGTATCCGTCTCGATCCGTAAAATTCCCGGGGACTACGGCCTTCCTTTTGTGGGGCCGCTCAAGGACCGGCTCGACTACTTCTACAACCAAGGGCGTGACGAGTTCTTCAAGTCTCGCATCCTTAAGTACCAGTCGACCGTCTTCCGTGTAAACATGCCTCCTGGGCCTTTCATCGCGCAAAACCCTCGTGTCGTCGTTTTGCTTGACGGGAAAAGCTTTCCGGTCCTATTCGATGTGTCGAAGGTCGAAAAGAAGGATCTCTTTACCGGGACTTACATGCCGTCGACGGAACTTACCGGCGGTTACAGGGTTCTCGCGTATCTTGACCCGTCTGAACCGGTACGTCTTCCTTATTGGTTCTATTTAAATATCCGCCAATTTATGGTATATATTTATAATAAATAATATTTTATTTTTTCCTCGAAAATTTATAGGTAGGACATAACCAGGTAATTTATCATCTAAGTGTCGGTTCATATTTTTTTATTTATATTTTTCTATTCTTATTGCTTATTCAAACTCTTGTGGATCATAAAGAATTTTTGTTAACATCTTTATGCAATACATAAAATAAAATAAATAAGATTGTAAAAATAATTTTTATTTATCTTATTTATCATATAATTAATGAAGAGTATTATTAAAAATAAATAAATTAACAGTCTATTTCTTTATTTTTTTTCCCTTTCTATAGGATAGAAGGTAAAAAAAAAACATAAAAATGTGTTTTATATTATTAATTGTGCATTTTATAAAGAAAATTATAAAAATATAACTTTTATTTTCCCATTTGGCTTTTAAAAATGTAAGATCACCCATACACATCACCTTAAATTTGTTTGTGTAAGAAAAAATATCATCTAAATTTTTTCATTTTTATTATAATCGAATTATATATTTTTGGAATATAAAAGTATGTAAATATAAAATGGATAAAATATAAAACCTTACACACTTTCTACTTATGATTATTATTTTTTAAATTTTTGAAATCAAAATTTACCTAATAGCATTTTAGAGCCATTTTTTTTTTAACCAAATTTTAGTACATTCTAAAACCTTGAGGACACTATACTTTGAGGAAGGTGTGGATTTTTCTTAATTTTCTACCAATTTTAACTTCACATAATTTTTTTAATAATAAACTCTGCTTACACTTTTTCTTTCGTACGAAATGGTTATTTGTGATAGATGCAGGAATATATCAACGGAGAGACAATGTATAGTCATGTTACCATGAGAGAGACATCTATATATTGAGTTTACACTGTTTCTTTGTGATAGAAATATAATATTGGGTATATTTCTTTTTGTCTTTTTTGGAATATGGGAAAAAAATTTAAGTTAATTTTTTTTACTTATTAATATATATTATATTATTTAATAAATTTTATAAAATAGATAAAAATATCTATTTACTCAAACTTATCCTCTTTACATATTAAAGTAAAGGTTTCAAGTGAGCGAAGGATATGAAATATTTATACTTTATGCCTTAATTTATAATAATCAGGTTTTTAAAAAATTATTATTCAAAATTTATTATACTCTATTGTTCCAATATTAATATTATCCTCCTTATCTTAATGGTAGCTTTTTCAACCCTAAATGGTAGAGGAAGATAACGAAAATTTTTTTGATGTAATTTAACAAGTACGAATGCTAGAAATTTATAATGATTTTTAAAAAGAAAATCATTTTTTATACTTTTGTTTACATTTCCTGTATTCACCAACGTAAAATAACTAGTTATAGCAACCTTTTAATATATCAAAATAATATTTTTATGTGATATAGAAGTTTAATTGTAGAAGATACGAAAAACCAGGCAAAGTATCTATATATATATATATATTCAATCAAATAGCCAGAAATTGATATGATTAATAATAAATGAGTAGTTTTTAAATTAATTACTATTTATTATTTATACACATTATATATATATCAGTATTTTATTATTTTTTATATAATATATATATATATATATCAAATCCTTTTACCGGTTTGGGATGCGTTTTTTTTATTTTGTTTTTTTTTTACCGGTATGTTAAATATGAAAGTCGGTTTTCATGAGTCATGGTAGCATCTGTCTACGTTAGTGCTTATCTAGAAATTTAGAATGCAAGAGTTGACTATTACGAACACCAAACCAGCCATGTAGTCCATAGCCATAGGCTTGCTATTATGAGGCCTCTCTTCCACCTCACTCAAGGCAATCATGAAAGAGAGTTGGTGGATCCATAAAATAGTAAAGGTCCGTGTTAATAACTAGCGGATGCACTCACGATCCATACATATAAATAAAGTACGAAAGGTTAATCGAATTTAAAATAAAAAATAATTACTTAATCAAACTATATCAGTGACAGATAATTTAAGAAAAGAAATATGCATGCGTAAGTGGATTTAAGAAGGACAAATAAATATTGAATCCAATTACCTCCATTCATTTTTACCGGCTTGATTTAGGGAACAAAAGCCAAGGGTGGTGGAGTTGTGACTGCCTTGAGTTGGAAAAAGTATAAACTGCAAATCATAGCGAAACTAGAGTTGATTTTAGTAATTTAATGATTATTTAATTTCATAAAAACATGTGAGACACTAAGAACGATATAGGGTTTTAATATGTAGATCCTGTAGAATTAGTACTTATTAAATGTAAAAAATTAATATATAATTTTTTTCTTTTAAAGCTAACGATATATTTCATAAAAGAAGTATTAAAAACATATAATACTTATTTTCGATTAACAGTTTCTGCTAAGACATCGATTGATATATCTGTCTTTTTCAATACAATAAATATGATATTGCATTGATAATGGATTTTCTTTCGGTCATCTCAAATATCACCTTTTTTTTTTTTTTCTTTTGTTTGCTTTCCATTATTGAATGAATCCAATTTTTAAATTTATAAAATGCGTCAAATTTGGTTATGGTTATGACGTTTTTCCGTCGAATCAAATGGAACCTATTGAAATATCTCATTATTAAATACAAGTCTTGCTGTACAAAACCTACTGATGGGACATGGGCACTTGTCAAACTTTCGTACCATCGTAAGTATTAGACTTTCTGAAAGAGGAACGTAATACAACTTGTGGGTAGTTAGATTCAAAGTTCTGTATATTTCAATACCCACGTTTCCTTCTTTTATTCAAGTTAGTCTATGCTTCTGATCAATGAAAATCTAAATTGAAGCTAAAGAAAAAAAAATTGTAATATTTTATTTTTGACGAGCTTATGTTTATTTTTTATTATTTTTTTTATCTTGGCAGGCTCATGGAAAGCTCAAACAACTCATGTTCTTCTTACTGAAGTCGCGTCGCGACCACGTCATACCCGAGTTTAGATCAAGCTACGGGCATTTATTTGACAACTTGGAGAACGAAATCTCATCCAAAGGCAAAGTGAATTTCGTCCAATTCAATGATCAAGCTGCATTTAATTTCTTATCGGAATCCTTGTTTGGCGTGAACCCAGCCGATACACAGCTTGGTCTGGACGGTCCAAAGTTAGTTGGAAAATGGGTTCTGTTCCAATTACATCCTCTTTTAATCCTCGGACTTCCCAAACTCCTAGAAGATTTAATCATTCACACATTTCGACTCCCACCGGTACTAGTAAAAAAAGACTACCAAAGACTCTACGAGTTTTTTTATTCCTCGTCCACACCAATTCTAGAAGAGGCTGCGAAAATGGGAGTCTCACGTGACGAGGCTTGCCACAACTTGCTATTCTCCACGTGCTTTAATTCCTTTGGTGGCATGAAAATTTTCTTCCCCAACATGATGAAATGGATAGGGCGTGCTGGGGGCAAACTCCACACTGAATTAGCTAAAGAGATTAGATCCGTAGTGCGATCCAACGGTGGGAAGGTGACCATGGCGGGGTTGGAGCATATGCCGTTGATGAAATCAACGGTGTACGAGTGCTTCAGGATCGAGCCTCCTGTACCCTTGCAATACGGGAAAGCCAAAAGGGATTTGATAATAGAGAGCCATGATGCGTCCTTTGAAGTTAAGGAAGGAGAATTGATTTTTGGTTTCCAACCTTTTGCGACGAAAGACCCTAGAATTTTCTATAAGGCTGAGGAATTTGTGGCGGATCGATTTGTTGGGGAAGACGGAGAGAGGTTGTTGAGACATGTGTTGTGGTCGAATGGACCGGAGACAGAGCAGCCGACGTTGGGGAATAAGCAGTGTGTTGGGAAGGACTTTGTGGTGTTGGTGGCGAGGTTGTTGGTGGTTGAGTTGTTTTTGAGGTATGATTCGTTTGATGTACAAGCTGGGGTGTCGCCTTTAGGGGCGTCGATCACTGTAACTTCACTAAAGAAGGCTAGCTTTTGAGCAAATAAAATGAGAAAAAAAGTAATGTCATGTCATGTCTTTTCTTTTCTTTTCTTTTCTTTTTTTTTTTTGTTGTACTGATCGAAATAAATAGAGAGTTGCTATTTGGTACTTTATAACAAAATGATTGGGACATGAATGTAACAGAATCTCTTCATAGGATAAGTGAGATAGAAATATGTCCTAAGGTTTACCTGAGGTTTGGGATGATGGAAAACACTTAAAAGTTCGAATGCTCCAAATAAGATTTTTCATTGACTTGTATATATAATCTTTACCTTTGAGTAACCGCAAGTGCACTTACAAGCTACGAATTGAGTCTCATAAATCCCTTAAATTATTATTAAGAAACCGATGACCCTTTATTAAAAGAACTATAAATAGCATTCCTTTATAGCTATTAAATTTTTCACTACAGTTGAAGATTATGTAAACTTAAAAAGTTATGAAAAGAAGAAATCATGAAATCTATCTATACATGATTAATTGTTTTCAGAATATACATGTAGTTTGTATGTTTTATTTTTGAATTTTCATGCATTGTTGTGATCCATGGGATAAACATCTTTTGTCTCAAATGCTAGAGTTTGATCTTCTCATAGAGCGGAAATGGTAACATTAATCTTAGTAAGGACCTCCCCAACCATAAAATTAGATTATTGACTATTTAACCTTTGTTGTTAGAAAGTATTTGAGAGAAAAACATTGACTTTCATAAAAATTGAGACAAATTGCATAGAAGCATTCAAAACTATTACTTAAGTGTGGATAGACACCTTAAATCCTTAAAGCATATTTTTGCTTATATATAACTTTTGAAAATATGCAGTCTCAAATTATTGCTAAAGCTCCAAATTTATCACTTTCTTTTATTCTATAGATCCCTAAGATGATGTAATATTTCCAAGATTTTTTAACCCTTTTAACATGAATGTATTTGAATTTCATCTACAAACTTGAAGAAGCCATTAGCTACATAATAGAGTGTGCAATTCATAGGAACAAACATCCCAATTATATAAGCAAGCAACTAAGGTAGTGTATCCAACACTCAAGTAAAATGTGAAATGTAAAGAGTGGTATTAGCTACCTTAAACATTTAAATGTTAGCAATAGATATTTATTATGTTTATATAGATAATCACTAGATCAACTAAAAAGGGACTCTCACATTCAAATGCTTTAACACTATGCTTACTAATGTTGTTTCATTAACTTTACATGAACCTGTAATAGAACTCTTAAACCTTGTCAAAAACCACCCTATAACAAGGTAATTTAAAGGTTAGGATCATTGATTAGAAGTTAAGGATAAAATTGGCCAATGATTGCTTAAGTAACGCGAATTTAAAAATTATTTTTATTTTTGATAAATTATTTTTTGTTGAAATAAAGAAGAACCAATTACTTTTTCAAACACCTCAAGCTTATATATATCTCACCTGAGCTTATATAATAGAAACCCATGGATTTAGGGCCTTAAAATCACTTAAAGGGCAAAAAATTGGCAATGAAGAAAATCATTCTTAGAAGCCAAAAGAAAAGAAAGAACAGCAAAAGATAGCGGGGCAAAGTAATAATAATAAAAAACAAAAAGAGAAAATGAAGAAAAGAGGTCGAAGAATTGGGCTTAAGTGTAAGATGAAATCCCCAAGAGATATATCATGTCTTAATAGGAGCAGCAAAACTGAATCAAAAAGTAGGGAATCCAAGCCTAAAAAACCCTAAGAAACATAAAACCCTAATGACATTCTAAAACCCAAAAACCCAAGTCTTTCTTACCCATACTAAACCATACAAGGCCTTTCCACCCACAATACCGCTCTTACACAGTAAAAGTTCTTTCAATTTTAAAAGGCAATCTATCTTTAATAAAAGTTGTTTTTGAAATTGGGGCATACATAATTCTAATTTTCTTTAAGGTTCTGGATTTTTATACCTAAGATAAATAAAAATATTTCTTTCAAAATATGCCTCCTCATTAGTCTTTTTTGAAATCCTTGGATCAAAAGCTTAAATTCATAATGTTGAACCGAAAAGAACCTAACAAATTGATCAATGCATATCACTTACAAAATGGATTGTAATTTTTGGAACTGTAGTTGAGAGTGAAATCTAGTCTGAGAGTTAGTAAGAAAATCCTCATCGACTAAACTAATCATGGGTTACCCTTTTTTTAAGAAATGCCTTGAAATCACAAAAGCCTCATGAGAAAGCATCAGGGTCAAAGGCATTGAAAAACTCTACATGATTACTAAGGATAAGAATAGTTATAAGCTTGTTCCTTAAATAAGAATTTATACCCATTCATAAAACTTAAAAAAAAAATAGAAAGAAAAAAGGAAAAAAAAAAAGAAAAGAGAGAAAGTAAAGGCTTGTCACAAGATTCTTGTCCAATCCATGTTAACTCGAGTAGCCGATCTTTCAATTCACATCATCCATTTCCTTTCCAATGTGGTCATACTTTTTACATTGACCATAGTAGTTTAGATCATTTCTTCCATAATTACATTTTTTAATATCCTTTAACTCTTTTTCAAATCAAGGGGCCTATCCCTATTTCATTTTTCATAAATAATTGTTTTTCAACAATTTCCCTATAAATACTTTTCTAAGTCAAGAAGTCTTTTAAATCTGGTTGCTTTCATTTCTTGTTCAATTCTTCATCAACTTCCCTTAGGGTTCTAGTCGGCTTTTGGAGCACTGACCAGCTCTTTTATCTTTTTTAAAATTATAGCCTACCTTGAGGGCGTTGTCCTATCTTTTTATGGTTCTAGCTAACTAGCCCTTAGAGCGCTGATCTACTCCTTTATTCTTTTTAGGGTTCTAGCTACTCTTTAGGGCATTGTCCCATCTCTTTAGGATGTTAGCTAACTCTTAGAGTGCTAACCCTTATTTTATCTTTTTAAGGATTTTAGCCCGTTTTTAGGGTATCGTTTACTCTTTCTTCAGGGTGCTAGCCAACTTTCAAAGCGCTACCTTCCCTTTCATCAAATTCCCGTTAGGATTCAAGTCAGCTTCTAGAGTGCTATCCCCTTTGCTATTCTTTTTCAGAGTTTTAGCTAGCTCCTAGAGCGTTGTTCTTTTTTCTATTCTTTTTAAGGTTCTAACCAGCCTTTAAGGCGTTGATTTAATCTTTTGTTTTGAGGATTCTAATTAGCTCTTACAACACTAACCTACTCTTTTATTCTTTTTAAGTTTCTAGCCACCCTTTAGGGCGTTATCTTGTCTTTTTAAGGTTTTAGCCAACTTTTAAAGCGCTATCCCCTCTTTCGTCATTTTCTTTTAAGGTTATTTAGCAATTCCATAAGGTGTTCACCTTACCAATTTTTCTTTAGCGAGCCCCTAGGGCCCTTATGTTCACTAAGTTCTTTTAGTGAGTTTGTTAGGTGCTTTCTTTTACCAATTTCTCTCAAGCGAGCCTAAAGGGTGCTTCCTTTCATCTTCAATTTCTCTGAGGAAGCCTGTTGGGCACTTTTTTTCACTAATTTCTCTCAAGCAAGCCCATAAGGTGCTTCCTTTCATCATCAATTCCTCTTAGCAAGCCTATAAGGCACTTTTTCAGTTCTAAATTTAGGGTTGCCAGTGCCTAAGAGATGCTTTTGCTTAGGTTAGTCAGCTTAAAGGAGCATTACTAGGTTTCAATTTAGGGTCTTAGCAAGCTCTAGGAGTGCTTTACCCATTTCACCTAGGATAGTCAGCTCAAAGGAGCACTTCTAGGGTTATCTTGAATTGATTCTAATTTAGGGTTGTTAATCCCCAAGAGACGCTCCCTCCTAGGTTAGTTAACTCAAAGGAGTATTACCGGGTTTCAATTAAGGGTCTTAATTAGCTTAAGGAACGCTTTGCCTATCCCACTTAGGTTAGTCGACTCAAAGAAGCACTACCAGGTTCCAATTAAGGGTCTTAGCAAGCTCTAGGAGCACTTCACCCATTTTACTTAAGATAGTCAGTTCAGAGGAGCACTTCTAGGTTTATTTTGAATTGATCCCCAAAGTTAGGGTTATTAGTCCTTAAGAGGTGTAACCCACCTAGATCTAGGATAGTCAACTTAGAAGAGCACTTCTAAGTTTATCTTGAACCAATTCCAATTTAAGGTTGTTAATTCCTGAAAGATGCTCCCGCTTAGGTTAGTTAGCTTAAAGGAGCACTACTAAGTTTCAATTAAGGGTCCTAACTAGCTCTAGGAGCGCTTCACCCATTTCACCTAAGATAATTAGCTCAGAAGAGCACTTTTAAGTTTGTCTCAATTCCATTCGAAGTAAGGGTTGTTAGTTCCTAAGAGACGCTCCCACCTAGGTTAGTAAGCTCAAAGGAGCACTATCAAGTTTCAATTAAGGGTCTTAACCAACTCAAGGAGCGCTTTGTCTATTCTGCCTAAGTTAGTGAGCTCAGAAGAGGACAATTAGGTTTTCAACATCAATTCCAAATTTAAGGTTACTAGTCTCCAAAAAACTCTTCCACCAAGGTTAATGAGCTTAAAGGAGCACTACCGGGTTTTAATTAAGGGTCTTAGCTAGCTTAAAGAGTACTTTGCCTATTTCGCCTAGGTTAGTTAGCTCAAAGGAGTACTGCTAGGTTTATCTCAAATTGATCTCAAAAGTTAGGGTTGTTAGTCTCTAAGAGACACATCCACATAAGTTAGTCAACTTATTGGGATACGACCAAGTTTTCTCATTCTTTTGGGGTCTTAGCTAGCTCAAGAAGCACTTTTCCCACCTTAGTTAGTTAGCTTATTGGGCATGACCAAGTTTTCAACATCCTTTAGGGTTTTAGCTAACTTAGGGAGCGCTTCACCCGCCTTGGTTAATCATCTCAGTGGGGTACAACTGAGTTTTCTCAATCTTTTAGGGTCTTAACTAGATCAAGGAGTGCTCAGTTAGTTAGCTCATTAGGGGTACAATCAAATTTTCAACATCCTTTAGGGTCTTAGCCAACACAAGGAGCATTTCACCTATCTTGGTTAATTAACTCATTGGGGTACAACCAAGTTTTCTCAATCTTCTAGGGTTTAGCTAGCCTAAGAAATGCTTTGCCTACATTGGTTAGTTAGCTCATTAGGGGCATGACCAAATATTCAACATTCTTTAGGGTTTTAGCTAGCTCAAGGAGTACTTTTCCTTTTTTAGTTAGTCAACTCATTAGGGTATGATTAAGTTTTTAACATCCTTTAGGGTCTTAACTAGCTTAAGGAGCGCTTTGCTTACCTTAGGAGTGCTTTACTTACCTTGGTTAGTTAGCTCGTTGGAGCATGACCAAGTTTTCAATATCCTTTAGTGTCTTAGCCAACTCAAAGAGCGCTTTGCCCGCTTTGGTTAGTTAACTCTTTGGGGCACGACTAAGTTTTCTCAATCTTTTAAGGTCTTAACCAGCTCAAGAAGTGTTTCACCTACCTTGGTTAGTCAGCACATTGAGGTGCGACCAAATTTTCAACATTCTTTAGGGTCTTAGCCAGCTCAAGGAGCGCTTTGCTTACTTTGGTTAGTCAATTCATTGGGGCATGACTAAGTTTTCTCAATCTTTTAGGTTTTTAGCCGACTCAAGGAGTGCTTCGCCTACCTTAGTTAATCAGCTCATTAGGGCATGACCAAATTTTCAACATCTTTTAAGGTCTTAGCTAGCTCAAGGAGTGCTCTGCCCGCCTTGGTTAGTCATGGCAGTAAGGTACGACTAAGTTTTCTCAATTTTTTAGGGTCTTAGTCAGCTCAAGGAGTACTTTTCCTACCTTAGTTAATTAGCTTATTGGGGTATGACCAAGTTTTCAACATTCTTTAATGTCTTAGCAAAATCAAAGAGCACTTTACCCACCTTAGTTGGTTAGCTCATTGGGGCATGACTAAGTTTTCAACATTCTTTAAGGTTTTAGCTAACTCAAGAAGCGCTTCGTCTACCTTGATTAGTCATTTCATTAAGGTACGACTAAGTTTTCTCAATCTTTTTAGGTCTTAGCAAACTCAAGGAGCTCTTCACTCACCTTATTTAGTTAGCTCATTACTGGCATAACTGAGTTTTCAATATCCCTTAGGGTCTTAGCTAGCTTAAGGAATGCTTCGCCTGCCTTGGTTAGTCAGCTTATTGGGGCATGACCAAGTTTTCTTAATCTTTTAGGGTCTTAGCCATCTTAAAAAGCGTTTCACCTGACTTGATTAGTTAGCTTATTGGGGCACGATTAAGTTTTCAACATCCTTTAGGGTCTTAGCTAGATCAAGGAGAGCTTCGGCCACCTTGATTAGTTAGCTCATTGAGGTATGATCGAGTTTTCAACATCCTTTGGGGTCTTAGCTAGCTTAAGGAGTACTTCCCTTGACTTGATTAGGTAACTCATTGGGGTACGACTAAGTTTTCTCAATCTTTTAGGATCTTAGCCAGCTCAAGAAGTGTTTCGCCAGCCTTAGTTGTTAGTTCATTAGGGCACGACTAAGTTTTCAACATCCTTTAGGGTCTTAGCTAACTTAAGGAGTGCTTTGCTTGCCTTAGTTAGTCAGTTCATTGGTGTACGATCAAGTTTTCTCATTCTTTTAAGGTCTTAGTCAGCTTTAGTAGCGTTTCGCCCTTCTTATCACCTAGGTTCGTCAGCTCATAGATACACAACCAATCTTTAATTACTCTTTCAATTTCTCGACTAACTCTTAGAGTGCCTCCTCTCTCTTTTCATTGTTCATCAAATCCCAGTAGATAGGGCATAGGATAATTAGCTAGCTAGCCACAGTGCTTCTTAGGACAAAATCTACTATTGAGGTAAAAATAGTATCTTATCTCTATGGTAAAGTTTTACTTAAACTTCATCACAAAGAGGAGCAGTTGTAGACACCTATTTTTGCCCCTTTTTTTATTTTTCAAAATTCTTGAATAGGATAAAGGGTTCATTTAGGAAACACACTACCGAATATACAACATACCCTCTCTTTCTTCGAACTTAAACCCACTCTCATGCACATCATTAGTTGCCCTATTGACTAAGCACGATGGCCTGAATTCCACAACCTAACACTTACACTACAGTAAATACATAATAGAATCCCCTTTCATCCTCAACCCCATCTATAGTAAGCTTGTCTACAATGCCTAATCATAGTACACATCGATAACCCTTTGACCACTTTCAACAACCCCTACGTTGGAACCTACACATGACAGCAAGATACACATCCGCATCACCAACTTCACCTTCCAAACAACTACCGTAAGAACCCACAATAGTGAACAGCACCCAGCTCTATCGTTACCCTCTCTTGCTGTTGACCACTACATAGTTGACACAACCCCAACACTTATACACATAGCCCACTCTTTTGCTCTCTCAGACATCTTCCTCTCTCTCTCTCTCCTTCTTGGCCACGACCCTCTCTCTCTTGATTGACTTTCTCTCTCTCACTTCAATTGAACACATATACAAGGTAGGGGATCACCCTCTCTTTCTCTCACTTTAACCAAACATACACACAAAACAAAGGGTCTCTCTCTCTCTCCCTCTTTCTCTCAACCTACCTCTCTTTCGGTTGACAAACCACATAGCTACACAACCATTGCACTCCTTCGCAACCTTTAATCCATAACTCAACACTTACAAATAGCTTGCCCTCGCAACACTCTCTCCTCCAAATTACTCTACTATCCACCATCGAACCCACCATCGTGACAAACACTACCAACCACCACCAACGGTCGAATTAAGTTATGGCATAAGTCTTACCCCTACTAACTTTAATAAGAAACCCACAAAACTACCCTCACCCACTCAAAATATGCCCCAAAACGGCTTCCGACTTGCTGCTTTAGTCATTGGACACAACCTGAATTTGACTATGTCTGAATCAACTTGACCTAGCTAATTACAATCAACTCGATCTAAAGCTCAGTTCAACTCATGTGCTTGCAAGCTTTTGGTCCGACTTTATTTGTTTTGACCCACATTTTTTTTATATTATCTTATTTTATTTTATTTTTCTTATTGTTTATTATTGTAATTTGTAATAATAGAATAAATAAAAAAGAGATAAAAAAAAGAAAAAAAAAGGAAAGAGTAGTCTATTTTTATTTATTTATTTATTTAAATAGAAAAAGATAAAATGGAATAAGTAATAAATAAGATAATATAATAAAAATAAAAATAAATAAATAGGTTAGCAAATAAAAATTGTTTTGACACTTAGAAAAATCAGGTTTTCCAAAAAATAAATAGAAATAATGGACTCTTTCCAAATTAGGACTATTTTAAAGTTTCTAAAAATAAAACACCAATTAAGACCATCTTGGAGAATTTCCTTAAATAAATTGAATAGAGTAAAAACGTAAATCCGACTTTTTTTCAAAAATTAAAATCCAATCACCCACTAAAGTTTTCTTGAATGTACTATGGAAGTTTGATCTCGCATAGTGAGTAGTAAGCATACGTACGTACAAGGCAACTTAAAATATGGAAAGTTTTATTTTTCCATTTTTGTAAATATATATTCAATTTAATTAATTTAGTTGCATGTAATATAATTTGTTGTTTAGAAATTAAAAAATGGTATTATTGAAAAGCGAAATTAAATTCGGAAGATTAAAAGCGGTACCCATTTAGGGTTTAAAAAATTAGTGGTCAGATCCAGATCTTTAGTTTTCAAAAACCATTTTATAAAATTGGTTTTATCATTAGATCAATAGCTAAGTTATAACCAATCAACCTAATTAATTATAATTTAACTCTTTTTCCTAACTTTAGTCGGGTAAGGTTTAATACTAATCAGTTTAAAAGATACTAATTTATAAAAACCGAGAGGAAAAAACTAGGCTCGACAATTACCACCTTTATGTATATGCACAGCTTTCAATATTTTCTTATTTGCATTAACCTATCCAATTAGCTACCATATTTGGTGATGTTCATGTTGTTGAGGAACTCCATTTCCTAAGCATAAGTTAACCATTTCCTTAGTTTATTTTTTATTGGAATTTCTCTCACCAAGGTATTGTCTACTTTAGCATCGAATATCGCATGGTTTTATCTCTTAGTACAACAGCTCCTGAGAAGGTTACCCATCTTAGGATTGCTCCAGATTAAGCACACTTAACTTTAGAATTTTAATGTACTTTGAGCCGTCGCACTAAAAGATGCTTTGACAATTATAGTTCCTTCTCCTAGCATGTAAGGGACATTACAACCTACTTCCTCGTTACAGAGCTGACGTCTTCGTCAGTTTCGTTACATAAGTCCAAAAACACCAATAGGCAAGACTTTTGCCCTTCCGAATAGTGGATTGCTCTAATACCACTTATAACGACGCAGTTAGAACTTCTCCCATTGAGGTATTATTTTCTTTGGCATGAAACATCGCATGGTCTTATCCCTTGGTACAATAGCTTCCTAAGTAGTCACCTATCTTAGGATTGACTCAACTCAAGTACACTTAATTTTAGAGTTTTAACATGCTCCAAGATGTTATACTAAAAGCCATATTGGAGATTTAAAGTTCTGTTACGTTGCATTTAAGGGGTATTACGACTTGTAATGACCCGATTGGAATTCCTCCTATCGAGGTATTATTCGCTTTGGCATGGAACGTTGTTCGGCTTTGTCCCTTGATGCAGCGGCTTTTTCCCTTGATGCAGCGGCTTCTCAAGAGGTTACCCAGCTTAGGATTGACCTAGTCTAAGCATACTTAAATTCATAGTTTCGATGTACTCTAAGTCGCCATACCAAACAACGATTTAGAGTTTAGCTACCTAACATGTAAGAGGTATTTCAGCCTTTAACTCAAATGCCAGGCCGGGGTTTCACTGGTAAAGGTACGATGGGTGGTCTTGTATCCCCACAAGATGTTAGGCAGCTTATCTGCCTAAGCACTTTGAGTTCGGCCTACTCTCTTCTTCAAGCTCTTGAGGATGACCTGGTTAGCTGCTTCAACTTGATAGTTTAATTGATGGTGGGCAATCGACGTAAAGTGTGGCATGATGTGGTGCTTAATGCAAAATTCTTTGAATTTAATGTTGTCAAATTGCTGCCCATTGTCCATAATGAAGGTATAGGGGACCCTAAACTGGGAAAGGATGTTGCTTTAAACGAAGGATTCAAACTCCTTTTGGTAATCTTTGCCACTACTTCAGCCTTGACCTACTTAGTAAAGTATTCAATGTCGATAATGATGAACTGCTAACCTCTAGAAGCCTTAGGGAAGCTGCCGAGAACGTTAATGCCCTATTAAGTGAATAGCCACGAACTGGTCAGGGTTTAGAGATTGCTGTTGGAGGCATGGTTAATGGGGACATGTTTTAGCACTAAGGGCACTTTTGGGCTACGACCTTAGCATCTTGTCTTATGGTAGACTAATAATATCTAAGCCATAGAGCTCAGATGTAGAAGGCTTAGGATTAAATGTGGTTATTGCACACTCTAGCGTGTAGCTCTTCCATAATGCACATACTTTCGTCTTCTCCAAGGCATCTAAACAGAGAGAGGTTGACCCCCTTGAGGTATATAACGCCATTGACCAACGTATAGTTCGTGGTATAGTATCTCAGCTTCTTCGCTTCTCTTTTATCCTTTAGGAGCATGCCTTGCTCTAAGTAACTTCGAAAAGGATCCATTCAGCTCATCTCTGATGTTGATGCTGTAAGTTCTAAGACTTTTGTTGAGCATGGAGTTATGCTCTTCTCCAGCAAGCACTCAATGAAAATCTTCCTATCCTTTACCTTAGGCTTTTATATCTTTGTAGAGGTGAGCTTGGATAGCTAATCAACTACTAAGTTCTTGAATTGGGGGATATTTGTGATGGTCTATGAAGGAAACTTAGCTAGAAGGCTCTTTACCTTCTCTAAGTACCTTACTATAGTGTTTTCCTCAGCCTCATATTCACCTTAGACTTATTAAACAACTAACATAGAGTCTGAAAACACTTGTAGATGCTCGACACCAATCTCCTTGGCTAACTTGAGACTAGCTATCAAGGCTTCGTATTCAAATTCGTTGTTGCTAGTATCGAACCCAAACTTGAGGGTATAGCCAACTATGATCTTGTGTGATCTGGTTAGAATGTGACTCATACCTCCACTCCCCAAGGTGGATGATCCATCAACATAGAGAGTTAACACCAATTTGTCATCCCTTAGCAATACTTCCTCCTCTTGTGTATATTTAACTATAAAGTCTACCGGTACTTATACCTTATAGGCTGTTCGTGGCTAATATTAGATTCCGTACGCACTCATCTCCATTGCGTACTTTACCATCTGTCCAAACGCATTTGACTTTTGTAGCATAGTGCATAGCGGCCGTTCTATAAGTATAATGATTTGGTGTACTTAGAAGTACGGCTTAGCTGACGTGTTGAGATGACAACAGCTAAGGAAAACTTTTATGCTCAGGTATACCTAACCTCAAGCCCTTGGAGTATATAGTTGTCATAGAATACGAGCTTGTGCTCTCTCCTTTTTGCTCTAACTAGTAGAGATGAGAGTGCTCGATCGCTTATGGCTAGTTATAGATACAGGTCTTCTCCTAAAAGAAGCTTGGAGAGGATAAGAAAATGTACAAGGAAGTCTTACAGCTTCTTGAAGGCTGTTGCACACTTAAGAGTCTATTAAAAACCCTTAGGATTCTTAAGGATTTTGAAGAACTCAATGCATCTATCTGTACTCTTGAAGACAAACCTTCTCAGCATGGCCACCATGCCGGTGAGCTTTTGTATGTCTTGAACCGAAGTAAGGGCTTCATATCCTTGATGGCATGTATCTTTTCAAGGTTAACTTCGATACCCCACCCTTCTAGGTGACCAAGAAGCTAAGGAATTTGCTTGAGTTGACCTCAAACATATATTTTTGAGAGTTTAGCTTCATATCGTGTCTTCTCATATGGTTGAAGGCTTCCTAAAGGTCCTTGATATGATTGTCGGGCTACTTGCTCTTGACAATCATCTTGTCGACGTATTCCTCCATGTTGCACCTAATTTGGGGCATAAACAACTTCTTCACCATTCGCCGATATGTTGCCTTATCATTTTTTAGGCTAAAGGGCATGACAATATAGGAGTACATGCTAAAATCGGTGATAAAGGAAGTATGTATTTCATCCTTTGGGTTCGTCTTTATTTAGTTGTAAGCTAACAAGGCATCCATAAAACTTAGCAGGGTGTGCCTTGAAGTGAAGTCGACTAGCTAGTCGATCTCAGGGAGAGGGAAGCAGTCTTTTAAGCAGGCTTTATTAAGGTAGATATAATTGACACACATGTACCACTTCCTAGGCTTTTTCTTGACTAGTACTACGTTTGCTAACCAGGTCGAATACTTCTTCTCTCTCACGAAGCTAGCCTTAAGTAACTTCTACACTTCTTCGTTGATTGGGGCCTGCCTTATTGGGACAAAGTACCACTTTTTTTGTTTAAGTGGTCATGCAATGAAGTTGATATTAAAGCAATGGGTTGTTAGGTTAGGGGAGATCTCCAGCATGTCCAATGCCAACTAGGCAAACCTATTTAAGCTAGCTCGCAAGAGGGTAACTATCTCTTCCTTCACCTTAGAAAGAGTTTCGCTCTTGGCATTAATGGTTTGGTTAGGAAAGGAGTCAATTGGCAAAGCTACCTCCGTAAGTATTGTAGAGTGGAGTCACAACGTTTGATGTGGTCTGTAAGTATAAGAGTTAGATGTTTGACATAATTTTTTTACCTTATTTGAAGTCTTTTAGTTGTTAGAGGGCTCCCATAACAGGATAAGTTATATTCAAGGCTTAAGCTGAGGATGGACAGGCCATAAGACTTATTAAATTAGGACAGGTCTAAAGACCCTATGTTTAAAAGGTCTTATCAACAAACACTATAAACGTCCCCTAAAGAGCTCCATATAAAGCTCTAGTTCTACGACAATCTTTTGCATGATGGGACACTGGGGAGTCACCTTTTCATTTGCCTTTTCGATTCTTATATTTGTAATGTCTAAGAGTAATTATTTACACAGGCATGAACGTCGAGAAAAATTATTTGGTATACTTAGACTACACAAATCGATCTAATGTAATGCCATTTTAGGCTTAAGACACTACTTAATCTTTGCTTCAAAAAACAATATTTATACATTATGAATATTATCTTAATGCATGTATTCATAAGATATATATATATATATATAGATATATATTTATACCAACTACCACATATAGTTTTAGGAAGAAAGGAATTAAATTCGATCTATCTGTTTAAAAATTAATATTTATACTATTAAATTATAACGGTCTTAATTTTAATATATATCTATTAAAACAAATCAAATTATTGAGAATATTCAAATGATGCTATTAGGTACATAGAATTAATTTTGAATCCTGTGCATTGCTCAAGTTGTCATATAGAATATAAGGGAAAATTTATGATGTCTCCTTTCAAATTGAAGAAAAATATGAAATTCTTGAACATTTTAAGAAATTATACTAATCCCTTTTCTTGCTTGTATCAATGCCAATTTTTCCTTCTCTTATTTCACATAAATATGAACCAATAATGTAATCAAATTACTCAAAATGCGATTAAAATAGCCATTTTAAAATGGATACGAGAAACCGAGACAAGTGGGCACTCTTGCAATTCAGCTTCCATTTGTTTACAGTTGAATTTGATTAATAATATTGCATATTTTCCTCTTCAAGCTTATTTGAATCAAAATAATGGAGAAATTCGCAAGTTACAGAAAAAAGAGAGTAAATGTAACTCCTAGAAAAGGTTTGAGGGTATTTGTACTATTCTTCAATTTTGAAAGGTGTCCATATAGATTTTCTTAAGGAAAGGAAATGGTCCTTCAGTAATTGTTCCTTCAAAAAGAGCATGATAAGCTTTTGAAGGACCTGCAGGAAGTGTTTACTGATATCAAGGCCCTTTGCTCCTTTGTTCAACAGTTCTTGTCTGAGAAGAAGTATACTACCACTAGCTTCAAATTAATATTATCTTTTACCGAGAGCTGGCATTTAATTTCGGTTTATCGAATAGTTATCACTTGGAATATTATTGTTCGGTTGACAAAATCAAAATTTGATGAAATAACTATTCAGTTAATAAGAGTGCTACGTGTAAGATATGCCCGAAAAGAAAGGGGGGAAATTCAAATCAGAGGGTTTTTAGCTAGTTACTGACTTATCGTGCGAATAGAAATAATAGTTTAAGAAGAGGCAACTGCTAAAGCAGGTTAGATTCCATTAACAGCTTTATTCAAATTATATTTTCCACTTGACATGATCCATCAATTAGTATTGTGGGCGTTATTGTTTGGATCGGTTTCTTCAGGGAAATGGTGAGGCTACACCCTTCGAGATGATATTTTCGAAAATGTTTCAATCATTCCTGAAATTTAGGTAACTTTATATCCATATATGGATGGGCAGAGGAAAGCAGTGGACATGCCACTTTTCAAAAAGTATGTGCAAGGATATGCCCTAACAATGGGATAGAGCACTAGCTTAGGAGGAATTTGCATCATATAAAAGTGAAGCACATAGTATCACCATCACCCTATGTTGTGTGCACTGGTAAGGTCCCACAATATGCCTTGGACCTAGTGAAGTTGCCTGGGATTCCTGGATTAATAGCAGTAGTGAGAGCATTTTGGTGTGCAAATGATACAACACGGGATCAAACAACTGTAGGAGCAAGCTAATGTCATGTGCAATGGTTCTATAGGCAATGAAAATATGAAAACTATAGAATGTGAAGAATCATTAGCAACAAACCCATATGGTGATTCACTTGATAACTTGTTCAATACTAAACATATTATAATTATGGTAGATTTTGATGCTCAAACCTTTATATGGTAGTGCTCCATTATTTTATAAGGTTATAAGAAGTATTCATATCTCCATAAAAAGACTTGAGAATGTACCGTATAAGTTTCACAATCTTTTACTTAAAATAATTCTTATTTGGAACTAGCATACTTTTGATCATGTGATCCCATCTTTAATTAATACAACCCAACTTTTTTTTTTTTGGCGGGGTGTTTACAAGCTCCAATATTCGAATAGCAAGTTGCAATTTTTGTTTCAGTAGGACAAATTCCTATTACTACAAAATTTATAAATGGAGTTCAATTATAAGATCACCAATATCCATTTTATAGCGATGAATATTGTTTGTGTTAAAAAAAAAAAAGGTTCATTTTTGAGAGAGTTAAAAGTGTGTTATAATCTTTTGCTTGTAGCATCTTTAACTATTCAGTTAACGGCTCTCACTTAATGAATCACAAGGTTTAATATTTGGTAAATGATGGGGCGCAAAAGAAATTTCGCCTCCCTAGGCCAGTGGCCGTACTTTAGGTACAAACGACGAGATTCTAAGGCTGATTCCCTGCATCCAATGAAAAACACAGCACAAAAGGAGGAATAAAGTTCCTAAAATCATACTCATATCTTACCATGATCTTGAATTTGGGCCTACTAATTTTACCAAATCCGGTGCTGATTGATGAGGAAATAATTCGGTGAATAATATATATCATATTGATATACTTATATGTGGTGAGGAGTTTTCTTTAGTTTTTAAAAACATGATAATGATAATAGATGATTTATAAAAAAAATAATTAATTTGTATGAAAAAAGATTTAATAAATATTAAACATTATCATATATTTAAATATTATTAATAGTTACCATCATAAGTACATATATGCGATAAGTAATAATTATTGAATGTTTTTCCTTATTTACATGTACCATAGTATAAATATTATATATATATATATATATAATTATATAAATACACATCCTCTCAAGGTGCAAAAGGTGCCTTGATAGAGTAACGTGGTCACCAATCATCACCAACGTGGAATTGCATAAAGTATTTCACATGTGCCTTAATTAAACTCTTAATCAACCGGTGCCGTGTTTATGTTTGTTCCAAATACCTTTTTCTTGCTTTTCCTCTACATATTATATAATTAAGAATGAAGAGAGAAAAACGAATATATTCCATCATATTAAAAAAGCAGCTTTTTTTTTGAGAGAAAAAAAAAAAAGGAAGAGAGCACTTTTCTTGAAAAAAGGAAAAAAAAAAGCAAAAAATAAAAAAATCTCAAAAATACCATAAGACTATGGTATTTAAAACCACCTATTGAAGAGGTGATTTCTATAGCTATGCAACTCTTCTAAATAGATTTATGTTAAAACCAAGAGGTGATTTTATCATGTTGCTTGATATCACTTCTTGAGAAAGTGATTTTAGTTTATATTGAACTTAGCCTCTTCAAGAGGGGATTATAAGTACTATATTCTTAAAAAAAAATTTTAGGAATGGTATTTTTGAGTTTCTTTCTTTTTTTGTTATTTTTTTTCTTTTCCCCCACTTTCCCATATATTGTATTGCAAAACCTTAATAAAACGCATTATTAGTTTATTACAATCCTATGAAAACAATCAAAATTATAAAAGATCCCCGAGCCTCTAAATTTGTATTTATACTCCTTAAAAATATTAATACTTTTCATTATATAGTTTCGGGTCGATCTTTTGTATTAGTATGCAAGTGTAATAGCTTTATGGTTGATTTATTGTTCTTTTTATTTTTTTTTCCTTAACTACATTTACATATTATAACCTAGAAACGAGCAATTCGAACCCTATTAATCCCATTGAAAGATCAGTATTCATGCCGCTAAATTCAATCCATATACATTTACCTGATGAAATATTAACTATTTATTTAAATGAAGATTGATTTAATATATATATATATATATCATCAAGGAAAAAGTTTTGATATATTCTTATTCTTATTCTTATTATTTTGCCTCCACGATCCGACTTAGTTGAATAATTTATGGGAAATTTGTTTCGACAATGGTGGTGCCTCTTCTCGCTCATCCATTAAAGCTTGGCCTGCGTAATAATCATACTCATCATGCTTGTTGGCCGCGATAAACACAGTATAAATTCCCCCACCACCTAATATATGATGCTTCACGTGTTTCTTTTACTCCGTCGGCTGCCTATGTCTCTTTAGATAGTATTAATTTGTTTTCCACCACAAAGTTGCAGTCTAATATCGGCCATTCAAAAACAACTACCCGCTTTTAATAATTACAGCGGTTGTTCGCGTCTAGCTTTACTATATGACTCCGTTGATAGAAGAGTTTTTTTTTATTAAATTACATTATAACTTAAAAAAGGAGAGATTTGAACCTTGTCAATTTAACTTTATTTATATGATTTGGTTAATAAATGATTTTTTTTTTCAACTATATTGCAGTTTACAACTTGGTTTGTAGATAAATTAGGGTATATACATATGTACATAGAGTATATGATCTTTTTCATGAAAAAATATATTAAAGAATGAAGTTTTAAGAACAAGTTTAAATAAAAGATGAAATAATTTGTCAGTTTAATTACGAAATGTATGATATATAAAGTATTTCAAATAAAGATTCCATACTTTAAATGTTTTTTTTTTCCCCTTTTATCTTGTTTGATGGATTCATTACAAAATCATAGGTACTTTCAATTTGTCTACTATGGCATCACGAATTGGAATGAGAGAGGAGAAAGGAAGGCAAGGAGAGAAAAAATTGGAAATGAAAGGAAAGAAGTGGGATAGGGTTATAGGTGACTGCCACATTGCATCAATGTTTTAATATGTACTTAACTTAACGTGTCACAAATTAGGAAAATAAATGATATTAGACTAGAGGTGTCATCATGTTGTACTATGCTATATAATGTTTATTTTTTATTTAAACTATTATTTATCTCATTTCTTTATTTAAACTTAATTTCAAATATACGTTGACTAGTGCCTCTTATTTAATTATTGCCACCTCCTTCGTATTATAGAATAGATAAAGGTATAAGTAAATTTACAAAAACTTACTTCAAAAAGCATGCTATAGTGTTATAGTAGTTAGTTCTATCATCCTAAAATAAAAATTAAATAGAAAAAGAAAAGAAGAGGTAAATAGATCGAACAATTTTGTTAAAAGGAACTTAAAAGAAAACATTAATAGATGATTAGTATCTTAAGTAATAAGAGTAATAAAAATGCACTTTCATATTTTTAGGTATTGATCATTTTGATAATAGAAACTGTTCGCATTTTTTTATATTATTTAATCACTCTATGATAAAATAAATACATACAATAGTATATTGCTTTCATTTATCATCTTAATAAGTATTCAAACACGAGTTTGCATCTCATATTAAAATATGGTCTGTGATTTAATTATGGGGAAAAATTTTCTGCGCAGGGTCGGTCATCAGAGATATGTGAGGGCAATAAAAGAAGAAATGGCTGTCGTGTGGATATATAACAAGAAGGATTAGATCGAAATCATATGATATAATCCATCGGGTCTCCATTGTTTTAATTAATGAAGGATAACTCAATAAATATAAGACAGTTGTCAGCTTCTACAGAAATTTTTCTTTTCTGAATGTCGCTCGATTTTTCTTGTTAGTTATAATATTAATCACGATAACATTCAATTGGACTGGCATTCAACCCCGAGTATATTAGAGAGGCTAGTAACGGCGTCGAGGAGGAAGGAGATAATTAAATGGTTCGGACTACTCGACGTGGGTATCGGACATGGTGAAGGCGACCATGTACCGACAAAAGTACGATAGTTGCTGTTGCTGGTTAAATCATGATCAGCGTCTAATAAAGTAATTGATGGCAACGTGGGACACATCTAATGCCCTTTACGTGATATTTTAGAATAAACGATGTGATGTATTTGGATTCCCCATAGCCTGTCAGTGCTTTTTCTTTCTTTGGTCGTAACCAGTTTGTTGAAACATGGGTTATTGGTGGGAAGAGGAACTTGTTCCGTGGCAGCTAGCAGAGGTGAAACCAGCGGAAATTACGGAAATAAAAGAATTCGATTAGAATATTACGTTTAGATATTCAAGACAGACAGGAAAAGGAGTGGGAATCCGAGAAGGCTAAATGGAGATACTTTCATTTTTGGGCTTAATTCTACCCCTCGGAAAGGGTAAATAAAACGAGTGTAAGATGAAATAAAAAATATCAAATTTAAAAAAAAAATTAAATAAAGTAAAGGATATTCTAATTTAGCAGATATTTCATTTCTTTTAATTTCCTCTTCTTATCTCAACCAACCATTATGAAAAGAAAATATTGCATTTTGGTTCGTTCCAATAAATATAAGAAGTGAAAATTGTACTACTATTTTTTTCTTTCATTTCTTTTGTGTTTCATTTATTTTATGGATTTATTATCTACTATCATGTTTGTGTTTTTGATGGATCGGTGTAACTTTCTATGCAATGTTTGTTCTTATAGCCATTAAATCTAAATCGTTTAACTAATTGTATTTTTAATGATTTAGATCTAATAGATATAAATTAAAGATTGGATGAAAGATTGTTTCAATCTAGTTAAAAATGAGAGATGAGACTATGGAAGCTCCTATTTAATTTATTTCTACACTTATATGTTTCCTTTCAAGTAGTCCATCATTTATTTACTTCTTTTTTGTTTTAATTTTTCATAAAGATAGAGAACAAAATCTTGTTGGTAGTTATTTATGTGTCTCAGTCCTTAACTTACATAGTAAGTAGGGATGTTCAACTCGGATTTAATATAAAGTAAGTGACATTAGTAGGGTGGTTTGTTTCAAGAGTAGGTTAACTTTAAAAGCAGGTTTAGCTTCCTATGAGCAAATTTATCGGGAGCTAATATTGCTCTCCTAATAATGGTTATGACAAGTCAAAATCAATTATATATTTAAGCATTCCAAACATATGGGGGCTTATGAGAATATTAGAGAGCACTCTTACAAAACAATGGCTTGGAGTAGTCATAGGTTAAATGAAAAGAGAAGCCTAACTCGCAATACAAAATGGGGGTAAGAACAAAAAGATAAGGGATGGTTGAGCACCACATGGATTACGCTATGAGAAAGGAAACTTCCGTCTCATGACAAGTGGGATTAAAGCACAAGGTTCCAACTTTATCAAGCAATCTAAAGACTAACTAGTGTATTGAAGGAATAGGTAGCTCTTGTTGACAATTAAACTTGTGTAGATGAAATTGAAGGATAGGAACAACCATCGAGGATAACATTGTTGCTAGAGTGACATTTATGTACAAGCTGCATTAAGTAAGATTATGCCTGTATCCTTGTAAAATGAACTTCAATTTGTAGAACCTACCATTCGACAATCATCAAGAGGGGATCTTGGAGTACGATAAGAGATGATGAAGGCAAGGGATACCTATGGAAGCCCTAAGTCTTGGTGGAGATGATCTTGGGTTGGAGATGGATGGAGGTTAAAGGGGGTTGCAATTTGTTTGATGAGGGTAGTGGCAAGAGTTGGTCTTACGATAAGTGTGTTGTAAATTTAGGTAAGAAGGAATATCACGGTATATGACTTCGATGACAAGTGGGGGTGTTCAACTCGAGCTTCATGTAAAGTGAGTGGTATCAATTAGGTGGTTTGTTTGGGGAGTAGGTTAAATCTAAAGGTGAGTTTAGCCTCCTGTAAGCAAATTGATTAAGAGTTGATGCCACTCTCTTGATTATAACCATGGCAGACGAAACCAATTGTATAGATGAGCCTCTAAAACATATGGGAGCTTGTGAAAATGTTAGAAAACACTCCTAAGGAATGATGGGCTTGAAATAGTCTTGGTTAAACAGGAAGTGCCATGCCTCAAACTTCTATGAGGGTTTTCACCACCATTATCTATACTCTCTTTGAACGTCTCTAATTGGATTCTTTACACTTCTTTTTTGGCTAATTTTATCAAGTACTTGATACACTCAAACACTTTACTAACATAAAACACTTACAACACCAATCTAGCAACTACCTAATGCTTTAATACTATAATAAACACTACCTACTACAACTTAAACAACCAAAAGCTAGCTTAAACAATTTATACAACAACAGTAATACCAATACAGTAGTAACTAAGTTCGATACAACAACAATAATTCTACAAATAGCATAAAGAACATAAACGACAATAGATCTACAAACCTATTGTCAAAACAAAATGGGTACGAGGGAATTTGCAAGCATATCTCTCAAAGGCTCTAATACCAAGATGATACACCTAAATGTTCAAAGGTTTCTACTTGAAGCGTTGTGCAACAACAAGGGAAAAGAACATAGATGAGTTTTTATGTGTTATTGGGTTTTAATAGCTTAAAACAAAATGGATATGAATGTCAATGATGTTGGATATCATACATTAGCATCAAACATAAGTTGGATGGAGCTTTAAACAGGGTTCATTGTAACTCATGAACACTAAATCAATACTTAAGTTTAAATAAGGAGTTAGATTTGACTTATTGACTCTCTAAATGAGGGTTCACCAAAGTCTTGCAATAAAGATTGATAAAAATATCGAAGGGGCTAAAGAGTAAGCAAGCACTCAATAATTGAAGATCAGCAAAAGGTGTCAAAATAAAAAGAAATTATCATTGTTTAATGAAATTCTAATATAGTTGCTAATTACAAGAAACATATTGTTTATAGTAGTTCTAAGCCCCAGTAGCATGAAGTATAAATATTTATAAATAGTTAAGAACACTAAAAATGGCCTACAAGGGCAAAATAATAAAGTAATAATGCTATACAAACAAAACTATGCGTTTTGGGTGAGGTTGGAACTAGGCTATTATTAAGAGTAGAGTGAAATAGGTTAGATCTTGCATAGAGCAAGTTGGTAGCTAGTTAGACTAGTTTAAGGTGAATGCCTTAATGATTTGGAGTTCTTGGCCAAGTAGTCCATTAGGTCTACATTCAGTAATTTAGCTTGAAAGTATGCTAAGATGGTTGATTGAGCTATGGAGAGGGGTAGCATAGTAAGAGGCTAAGCTAGGTAGATGTTGTCTGAGCTATTTTCACATAATGAGTCTAGATATCTAAGCGGTTCCTTTATCTTAGGGCCAAGTTTGTGGCTTCCTTTTGTTAATTGGGATAATACTAATTCGCTTATGCTGAGGCCACAAAGGAGAGTTTAGGTTCCTTCTAAGTTGGTTAGAATAGGGTTGCCCTTCCTTTTCTAGCTCCACATATCTAGTTTCCTTTCCAAGTTTGCCCTATGCTTAACTGGCCTGGCATGTTAGGAATAGCTTAGCCTTAGCTTAGAGGAGGTTGGAATCGATTCCATTTAGGAGGGGAAGGCTAACTTGCCATCCAAAATGCTGGTAGAAATGAGAAGATAAGGGATGGTTTGAGTGCTAAACGAGCATAATGGGAAAGGAACTTCCTATCTTGTAATAGTCGCATATTTAGCTTATCTTGCAGTTGCAAAGTGTTGTTATCTTTATTTAACCAATTTATGAATGGAAAGCTTTATGAAATTTTCTATCTTCCAAATTTAATGTCTATACTAATGAATTTTTGCATTTAATATATGAATTATTACATGGAAATTTTTAATGACACTCTAAATACCTATTGAGAAATTAAATAATTTTTCTCGTGCATTTACTTTTTAACAAATGTGAAATTAGTACTAAAAAGCATGAAGTTTTATTTTCAAACTCTTAACAAATGATTTTAGATGTCTTTTATCGATTACTTTTCAAAAGACGTGTTTTGTATACTAATACAATAAAGTTTGTACCTTGGTAGTAAGGTTAAGGACTAAGTTTTCTACTGCTTATACATTGGGAATTGGTAATTTACTCTATCCTAATTGAAAAAGTCTTATGAATGATAGGTTTGGATTCTATATTTTTTATATTAATGCTCCGAAAATTAACCAAATATATTATGATTATACTCAAGTCATAATAGTATATAATATAATTTCTTAAGGATATAGGGTGATTTTAGCAAATATCAATATTTATGTTATTGATAATCCTTTTGGAGCTAAAAGGGGTTTAATCTTTATTAAAAATTCAATCTAAGACTCTTTATTTCTACTATAAAGTTTAGTATATAAAACTTAATAGAAGTTTCTTATTAATAAGTATTCTCACATCTTTGAAGATATTTGTTATAGTATATGTATGGTAGCTTATTATAATTGGTCGATTACGTATAGTAGGTATGCCTTTTAGGCCTGAAGAAGTCTTAAGTTATTGACATATAAAGTTAGATAGAGGCATAAGATAATGAATAGGCAAACTTGAATTCTTAGAAGGCATGCATAGTAGTGGATCAAATAAGTGATTCTTAATGCATTCTTGATTCATTATTAATCTTTTTATTGGTTTGATCATCTATGAAAGAGAAGCCTTCTAGAGTTTGAAATTTAATCTAATTTGCTCAATGAATTTGAGATAGATTGATAAGATTAAGTGTTAGAGATAATCATTGGATAGATCTTTGGATCGCTTTTAATGTCCAATGGATAATACTGAAGCCTTGTTCTCCTCTCATAACCATGGGCTTCAACTTGCAAATGGGGTTTGTTAAGCTCAACTTCTTTACATAACATGCTTAGCTTCTTAAGAAATAAAATTAAGGCATATTTAAGTTTTCTTTAGGCTAATTAAGGCCATAAGAAGCCCAAATGAGCTTATAAGGATTGCTTCTAAGCCTATTTTTCATGTAAGAGAAAAGCAAGTAATGCCATGAGCGGACAAAGTAGCCAAGTGATCTTTATTTTGAGCCTCTCATGCCAATTCTCTCTAAAACATCCCTATTTGAGCCTAATTCCCTAAGCTATATTAGTAACACAAGAAACGGATCTATAGTAGTAAACTAGGCCAAAGATTTAATTACTAAAATGATTATCTATAGTATACAATTTTTTTTTCTCATTATCATTCATTCACAAAAATGTCATTTGCTTTTTTAAATAACTTTTAAAGATTTTGTTAGTATCTTGAAAGCCAACATACCTTGTGCAATTACAATTCTTTAAATTTTTATCATATTATGTTTCTAGATTTTATTGATAACACTATCCGAATCATATTTGATCATATTTTCAGTCTTAGATTGATATTGCACTTACATGCAAATAGTTAAGAATTTTCTATGATATAAATGATTTTTGTGAGACTTATACTAGCGTAATTTGGTTCAGTAGGCGATTTAGGGTATTCGAGAAGATAACTCAATTAGGTTAAAAACTTACAAGGGACTTAGTAATGTTAATCAAGGAGTTCCTATAGGCTTGGAATTTAAAAATATAATATATATATATAAATTAAATAATAAGAATTTACTATATCATTATATGATTATTGATAATACGTGAAGTAGGTGCCAATAATTAATGAATAATTAGAGATAAATAATAGGAATAATTTAATATTATACTTTAAATAATATATAAAGGACACGTATACACATCAGGTATCATTAATATATATATGTACCTGTAATTACCAAAATACCTAGAAATGTGCAAATATTACTAAAAAATAAATAAAAATATGAAAAATTTGTAGAAAAATCACATGGCACTCATGAGAACATCCTTATGCCATAGCAAATCCAAAAGCCAGTTGTAGGATTAAGGAATGTTGAAGTCCTTAAAGTGAAGACACCTAAACCAAGTGGAAATCTAGATTACTAGGAAAAAGAAATTCATATTATGAAAATCCAACACTTCCACCTAATGAAAGTTTTATCATCTTGGGGCTTTAGAAAATTTCTAGGAAAGGAAAAATAAAGAGAAAAAGTAAGGGAAGAAAATTAAGAAAAATACTACATGAAATTAGGGTTTTGAGAGTTCCTATAGAAAGTAACCAATTGGAACTGCAACTGGACCACCAAATGGAGGAGAAGCCATCACTTAACTAATAAATTTCCTCTCCCTTACGGTGGTTGAAGCTCAAGTTTCTAGCAAGTCACCAATTCCTTTGGTTTTAACTAAAATTAGAGAAAAAAAACTTAATGTGTTCCAAAAATTTTGAAACTTTGTTTTCTTACGTAATTTTGTGTGAGCAATTCAAATTTTTTTAAACAAGACTTTTGAAATTTTGAGTGCTAATATAAGGTCTTTAAGAAAACTTCTTGCACATTGATTTTTAGTTGGGTTTTTGATTATACTTGTAAGATGTTATATTTTGATGTTATGTGGTTAGATTGTTAAAATTAAGTCATCGGATTTTAAGGAAATTTTCAATTTCACGTAAATAGTGCACTAGACAAGTTGTTTTACTAAGGAGCTTGATTAATTCTTTATAAAACAATAGTATAACCTATGTTCACCTACATGCACCAATTGAAGGTGGTTTATCATAAGCTTATGAATGATGATTTTTAAGCGAAAATGGGTATTTAGTGGGTTAAGCTTAATTCTCCTAGTTTCTAATGCATTTGAAAATTTATGGATGATAGAATGGAGGAAAGTATAAATGATTGAGGTACTTAGTAAATACTTACTATTTATGTAGAGTTTGGAGTTCTGAAAATTAGTGTAAGTTGGTTTTTATGTGAAGTAGTAAGATTTAGCAGCAACAGCAGTAGTAGCAAGGTTAGAAACTATGTTAGAAAGTAGGTCAGAATATAGTATGGTAGTGAATAACTTGAATAAACTAAAATTTGATTTAGGTCAAAAAGTGGGTTATAGTTAGACTTTATAACCATTTCAAAGTCAGAATGTAAGTTAGAACCTTATAAAATAAAAACCTAATTTAGAATAATAGATTAGAACTTTAGTAAAAAACTAGGTCAGAACCTATCTCACTTAACTAAAACTTAATAAATAACTAAGGAATTTACTTAACACAGATTATAAATATACTTAATATTGGAAATAAACTTTTACTTTATATGGTGATTAAAAATTAAATTTGTATATTAATTTTTAGGGATCATTAACGAAGATCACATACATGATGCTTAGGAGCATGTAGCATTTTGTCTAGGCAAGCTAAGATCGTAGCTTTATCTATTGTTAAGATACTATATCAAAGTATCTAAAGGCTTAAGAGTGCTTTTGTTGTGGGTGTAACTTAGCTTATTTGTGTACAAGTTACGTGTGTGACTGATAATCTATTTTATGACGGGAGTTGAATTTCTTGGAGTGTTGCTTTGTATGATTTTATATTGTTTAGGTTGTTTGCATTTACTTGGCTACCCTTTAAGTGAAATTAATCAAATTTTAACTGCTAATCTAATTAGACATGCATAACAATTCATTAGGGAAACGATTAGCTGTGTCAAACCAAACATTATTCCCTTGGACGAGGATAGTTGAAATGGTTATTTTCCCACCCTTAATTGAACTAAGGGACATGAGAGAAGGTCGCAGTAAGGTTAAGGGCCATGGTTCAAAGGTAGTCTAGGGAGGAGGTTATTCTACATTGCATAAGTCTAGGTTTGGTTTGATTAAGTTCCATAAAACTCCTCAATCTAGGTTAGAGTAGATGTAATTTCTCTAAATTCATAATAAACTAGATAACATCGTGCGATGAGACATATCATTGAATAGTTACATTATATTTCATTAAAACTAATAACTTTGCTTGTGTTTGTGTTATAATGTTCTGTCTTCGTCCCACTTACTAAACTAGTTATGCTTACATCACTATAAATTATGTTGAAGGTACCAACTAGAAGTAAGGATGTAGCATTATACCCACCATAAGTTAGTACTAGAGGGATTAGAAAGTGAGAAGATATATGATGGCCACTGAAATTGAAACATTTTTGAAGTCTTGGTCCTTTAGGAAAACTAATTGGTCTCTTTAAGCAACCACTGGTTTCTTAGTGATATTTGTACATATGTGTTAAAATTTGTGACTTTTGAATTTTTCTTTGAAAAATGTAAATTTTTTATGTACATATAGTGTTGTTAATATGGGTTAAGTTAAGTACTAAAAGTATGTACTATAGGATTTCTTACAATTATTTTGAAGGAAAAACCATAAGTTCTACTTATAATAGCCACTCTACTGGATGCTTCAGGTTGGTTAAGTCATATTTTCCTTGTACAGGCTATATCTATAATAGCATTTGTAAGGTCAGCTTTTATCTTAGATTAATTCACATAGCATGACTGTTACGACTCTAATCGTTTAGGGAGTGATAGTTTCGAGTTGATATCAAAGTATGGCTCCTGAGAACCGAGCTTTGAAGTGTTGTAATTAAAATCAATTAGATATTTTAGGTACAGAGAGAGTTAGGGAATAATTGAGTGGTATGAGTTATTTTAATTTTCTTTTGAGATGATTAATTTTATGTTGATCTATATTTTATATTTTTGTTCACTTGGGACAACTCCTTTATGGAATCTCTTGTGTTGTGGTGCTTCCTATTGAGGTTTAGCGTAAATTCTGTTTGAAGTTGAGGATAGCAGAAGGGTCATAAATTGAAGATCACAACATAAGTTTTAAATATGTATACACCAAAATTAACGGGTGTTGTTATCAATGATACTCCTTCTAAAAAATTAATGTTCTTAGTGAAACTGATAATGATTTGCAAAATGACACAATGTCGAATATTTCTTTAAAAAACTTAAACATTAATGATTCTAATGATGAAATTAATGAAATTAACTGGAAAAAACCTTAAAAATTATATTATCAAAGAGTAACATCTCTAATATGAGACAAGTGCACCTATCGGTTTTAATATAGCAGATGTGAGTCCGAGTCGATCCCTCAAAGACTTCGAGTACTAATATTAACCTTAGCTTTATTATCTAACCGGAAAATTATGAAAGTTGAATTAATTAAAAATACTAAAATTAACAAACTAACTTATTTATAAGACTTGATTAAGCAATTGAAAAAGCGATAAAATCAAGAACGACTTAAAGAAAGTAATAACGTATTTAGGAATTATTTCCCCTAGAGTTAATCATGTGATGGCTTAAAATATATTCAATTCGGTTTCTATTATTCTTGACCGGAGGGATTCACAACTAAAGTTAATACCTTTCTCAAGCATATTAACCCTAATCCTAAATTATTCACTGGAATCTCTTCACTTAGTAATATAATTTAGAATTGCATTAATGTATAATGAATTCCCATACAAATAATTAACTTTCCAGAAGAAACATGTATCTTATCTCTAAGTATACATGTAATTCTCTTCAATTATGTAAAGATCTAATTATACATGTAATTTCTCAATCAACATGCATAATATCATATATTGATATTCTAGAAATATCAATCAATAATTAACGACGTAATTGAATCAAGTAAAGATAGAAACTTTATTGAGAATTCTAAATCAATCCAAGAATCACATGAAACCCTAGGTTCCATAATCGTAAATACTCGAATTCTAAGCTATCATAATGAATCTAAGAACAAGTTTCATCAATAATATAAAATAAAACATGGAAACCCTTTTAATTGATGAACAATCTCTCTTATCTTGAAGTTGATGTTGTTTCTCTTTTCTTGTGTCTCCTTGTTTCTGTAATGTCTCTCTTGTCTTTTGAAACCCTAAGATATCCTTTTATATGTGTATTACAAAGATTATGTTTTCGTCACCAGACACGGCTTGGGACATGGCCGTGTCCCCAGGTTGTGTAACTTTCTGCACTAAAGCAAAATTTTCTGCATAACTTCAAACTTCATAACTTCTTTATTTGAACTCCGATTTGAGTGAAATTTGATTCCTTTTCTTCGTTTTCGATCCTAAAACGCGTTCAAACCTAGAAATCAAAATTTTACTCAATTAAGTATCAATTTCTTTAAAGAAAACAAAAAAGTGAGGAAAATACTATAAAATCACCCTATGAAATATGTTTAAAATTAGAGTTATCAATCTCCAAATATAATTTTTGAAGAAAAGAATGACAACTATCAGAATAAGTATTCTGTAGGATCTGCTTATGAATGAATCATAGATGGATAGTCAGAATAAAAATTTCTTAATGTACTTAACCAAATGATAATGTTTTCCAATACTAATAAAATAGTTCCTAATATTACCGATTATCAAGTAGCATTACTTTTAATTTTTGGTTTCATTAGATAATTAAAAAGATGGTGGAATAACTATCTCACTAAGGAACAACGATTTAATATTTTAACTTCATATAAAACTGATGATAACGGAATTAAAATACTTGATGAAAATGATGAACCAATTGAAAATATGGTTAATACTCTAATATTCTCAATTAGCCATTATTTCATAAGAGATCTTTCACACATTAGGAATAAAACCTTAGATTTGTTGTCCAATATGAAATGTAAATCCTTAGGAGAATTCCGTCTATATAAAGATATCTTCTTTCAGAGAGTTCTTTTTAAGAATGATTGTAGTCAACTTTTCTGGAAAGAAAAGTTCTTAGTTGGTTTACCTAAGTTAATAAGAGAACAAGTTAGGAATAAAATCCGAGAAGAAAATAATGGCAAAATTCCTTATGATGATTTGTCATATGGGGAATTAGCATCATATGTTTACAAAATTGGAACCAATTTATGTATGACAATTAGGCTGCAAAAACAATTAAAAAATGAATAATGCATAAAACGTCAAAATCTTGGTGATTTTTGTGCTTTTATTGATAAAAAGAAGAAAAAGAGTGTAAAACACTCTCATTCACACTCATAATGTTCACAATGTTTGTATAAAAAACCAAGAAGAAATTTCAAGAGAAAATCTCTTAGAAAATTTGAAAATGAAAAGGAACTAATAGATAAAAAATATAAAAGAAAATCTTACAAAAAATTAAGATGTTATAAATGTAAAAAAATTAGTCATATAGCAAACTTCTAAAGATCAATAATAAACTTAATGAATTAAATCTCAATAAACAAACAATGGAAAATATTTCATAATTTTTTGCAGATAATGAATCTTCTATGTTTGAAGAAGATTGTGATGATAGGATTCAAGTCAATGACATTGAATCAACATCAACATCTTTTAATGATAATAATGAAATTAATGTTTTAACTAATGAAGAAGAAAAAATTCTGTCATAACCTAAAGGGGGGTCAAGTCGTAGCAGTATCACCATATGATACGTGAAGATCCAAGATCAAGTACCATCTTTGATTAGGAGCCTTCAGTGTACTACACAAGGCATTTACAACTACGATCTTCTCCTAGTAACCAGTATTAAGTAATGATAGAACATATAATT
The DNA here is from genome assembly GCA_024138005.1 of Lumnitzera racemosa. Classification (NCBI taxonomy): domain Eukaryota; kingdom Viridiplantae; phylum Streptophyta; class Magnoliopsida; order Myrtales; family Combretaceae; genus Lumnitzera; species Lumnitzera racemosa. Next base: position 25,912,773 of record JAMXBC010000010.1, read on the forward strand.
GAAATTAAACTATCTAAATAATCATCAACATAGCATAAATAAGCGAAAATATCAGGTTTCCTCTAAATTAGTCATACAGTACCAAGATAAATCACCATAAGTAGTCTATGTTACTCAACAAACTAAAGATACCTAATAATTGTTAATTAATGAGAGTCCACATATATATAAACGAATAGTTTGCTCGAGCTCTCAACTTCTTTACATCCCAATTCCAATTGGGCTACTAATCTCGAGCATCCCGTGGCCCAGTTCTAGCCATAAGTCATGTTGCAACAATGAACTATAGGAGAGTAAGCTCGACTGCTTAGTGAGTAACCTACCTACTTTACAATAAGCAATATCAAGTAAGTTATTTAACAAGCATATGAATGCATGGTTAAACATATGCAATGTAACAGTATATACAATCTACCGGTAACTATATATAGCATGGTTTTGACGCTTACGATTGCTTAGGTTAAGAAGTATTTTGGCACGTTAAGATCCAAGTATCTATGTCCACTTCGAAGTCTCTTATCATCAATATCACCCTCGACAGTAAATACAGCACTCCTCAAAGCTAAGTAGTTCCTAAAGGTCAAGGTAGGAACATATCGCACAAAGTATGTCATACGATAACAATTTTCAACATACAAAATACAATATAAATCCTCTAGGCATGATCCCCCATTCTACTACGTGATGCTGACGCCCATATTATTATGTTATAAGATGCAATGTATGTCCAGTTTAATTATGAGTCAAATATTCATTAGTTCAGTTCATGGGTGACCAATCATAATATACAGACACTCTAAGACCTTAAGCTTGAATGCAACAAGCATATAATATTCATATCAACTTAAGATATTTTTACAAACAAGGTCAATCATATCAAACATACACAATTTTCCATTTTCCCCAATATGCAACAAATTCAATTATTGGATATAATTAAGTATTCCGCTAACTACAAGTATAAACAAGTAAAGCAGGGAGCGATATACTTACTCAACCATGATACTCAATAGTTCTAATAATCTTTAATGGCATCCAAGTCAAACTCCTCGTCCTTTGAAGAAGATAATTAAGTTTTATGAGTATTATATTCGTACCAATTAACTAAGCTTGCCGCTCACTATCATAGAGTTAGTTATTTCCGTAATTTGGGCCTATCTTCTTCATTTTAACTCCATTTTCAATGATCTTATAGTCATTTTCATCGTTTTCAAATGTTTTTTCATTTGGTGAAGTTATTTTTAAGTTTTTAAATCAGTAAGTTTTCGGTTTAGGCGCTACAAGGTCATGGGCCCAAGTAGTAAGTTGGGTCATTTTAGGATTTGGGCTTAGTTCTGGGCATTTGGCTTGGTTTTTTGACTTTGGGCTTTATGTTTAACAATTTTGGGATTCTTTTAAGTATTTTAAATGATCTTTTTCTGCTCAATACTTTAAAATTTTAAAGTGAGCCTTAGTGATGCTCTTATAGGTCATAATAGGCCTTTTTACTAAGTTTAGGGCCCTAAATCATTAAGGGGGCTATGGTAGGTGTCTTGAATGAGCCTTTAGGTTTTGTGGGCCTTCTAAATAACTCTTCTTAAGCCTTTTATCCTAGGGTTTAGATTTGGTCATCTAGCTACATGGGCTCCTATATTGGTTTTTTTTTTTTGCTTTTTGTTTCCAGTTCACTATTTAGAGCTTTGGGCTCAAGCCTACTTGTCTTTTTAGACTTAACCCCAAACTTGTCCTTTTGGAATTAAGCCCAACATTGAACTTAAGTTTAGTCCATTTTTAATATGGTTACAAATCTGTCCATTATGTTTCTTTGGGTTATTAACGCTATTCTTAAGTCTATAATCACTAACTAGGCTAGTTTAGTAAGCTAGTTCAGAGTCTTAACTAAACTTTAGCTTACTTAACTTGATTAATTAAATCATAAACCATACTTAACACTAAATAAACATGTCATTAAGCTATTAAACACAAAGTTCCAAATCTGGTGGGTCAAAGAAAGTAGCGGCTATGAGTTGTATTTAGGTTCAAAACCTCCATTTTCATGCAACACTTGATTTTTATGGTGTTTTGACTTATGTAACATATGTTTCTACTAATCTAAAACCATAATCATTTCATAAAAGTGTGTAGAAGTGTGAAAAGGGGACAAATATGGGGTGGCATGCATGGAAAGCAAGAGTCTCATCAACCTACTTCAAGATTTTCTACTAACAATCATACTACCCTACATTACTTGGCCTATTTGTGTTATAACTTCTACTAAAAGTGGTTTTTCTTGTACTTACCTTTGTGGACCTTCTTAAAATACCTTAGAACTTCTATAGAGTTGCTATAAAATAAGTTTTAAGAAAGAAAATATTAGTATCTATCATTATTTTGCAAGAAATCTAAGGCAAAACCTAACCTAAGTTCTTACCGGAGCAAAGTGCGAAAGGCCTTCCTTTGTGGTTGTGTGTCGTAAGCCTTGGTGTGTGTAAGAGGCTGTGAGTGTATCGAAAAACAAGCGTAACGTGTGTGTGAGGTATAGGACTTGGTTTAGAGTGACTTGGAGTAATGGTGGTGCAGTTATGGAGGTTGGTGCTAGGGTAGTCGGTAGTGGCCGAAAAGAGGAAGAAGAAGGAGTTTAGGCTTGATCTTTGAGAGGATGTTTGAGAGAGTTTTTAGATGTGTTCTAGGGTTTGAGGAAATGAAAAATGAGGGAGGAGAAAGGGGATAATAGGTCATAGAAGTGAGGAGAGGTAGGGGGACAAGTGGTGAGTAATTTGGGAAAATAAAGGCAAGTACCAAATGGGGACCATGTACTTCATGTGCCTTTTGCCAATTTGGATACGATCTTATCTCCTAAGAGTACAAGATATTTTAAGAAGGGATAAGAGTTTGTCTTTTGGTCACTAATTATGTTTGACTTGTAGCTAATCAAGATGTAATGAGGTTGGTTAAGGATTAGGGTTTGATTAGGATAATTAGTGGTGATTAGGCACGATTAGGCTAATTAAGTGCAATTAAGATGTGTTTAGGGTTTAGTTAGACTTTGACACTATAATTTAGCTATTCTAAATGCCTTACATGTGTACTTAACGTTTCCTTAAGTTTTAGTGCTCATTTATGGTAATTTAATCCGTGTACTAGCATGAAAGTTAGGGTTCGAATCGCTTAGTACTACTAATCACGTGTATTGATCGATTTAACCTTACTATTAGTGTTTATTGGTGACAATAAGGTATTTGATCACTTAATTGGGGTTAGATGCTTATTTTAGGGTTTCAATAGGGTTTTTCAAGTATTATGGTTCTTGCTCGTTTAGTTAAATTTTTAGGGCTTACTTTAATTAAGGTTTTGGTTGAACACTTAGGATTTGATTTCTTTACTTAGGTATTATTATCATGTTTAAGGTGGTTGTAGGGACTATCTAAGGACTTGTTCATCCGATTTTGCTTTTGAGTTATCGAAATTTCATGGGGTTTACAAATTCTTCGTAAAATTGACCTTATAAGTAATGATAATGAAAAACTTAATTATTTAAAATATGTTAACAAAACTACTCTTTTACTTACAAGTAATTTACCTTACAATCTTAAGGAAATTCTTGAAAGAGGTAAAAAAATCATAGAAAATACCTATCCTTGTAAATGATTTTCATAATGAAATCAATATTAAAAAAAAAGAAATAAAAGAGTTAAAATTAATACAATTAAAACTTCAGAAGGATTTTCTTGAATTGAAACAAAAAATTGTCATTGAGGAATATTTTAACAATAAATTTGAACTTGGTAACAATGTAAAAATTTTAAATAATAATAATGATTAACAAAATTTTGATATCTTTGATTATTTAATGTAACTTGTGGAGATAACAGCAAAAAAATGGATTATTAATGTTATAATTAGAATTAATAATGAATTTATTTTAGAAACAACTGCATTGTTTGATATTAGTGTTTATTTGAATTGTATTAGAGAAGGGTTAATTCCAACAAAATATTTTGAAAAAACAACTCAATCTCTAAGCTCTGCATCAAGTAACAAATTACAAATCAAATTTAAATTATCCAATGCTGAAATAATAAAAGAAAATGTTTCCTACAAAGCTGCTCTTATTCTTGTTAAGAATCTAAAGCAAAATGTTATTTTAGAAGCACCTTTTATTAATTCAATAAAACAATTTTCTGTTAACAATTCAGGTATTGAGACACATTATTATCAAAAAGAAAATTGTTTCCAAATTTGTCTCAAAACCACAAACTAAACATTTGAATGAATTAAAAGACAATTTAATTACTGAATTAAATTATTTAATTGAATGTAAAGAAAACAATTTAATGCATTTAAAACATGATCTTGAATTCAAAAAAATTGAAAGTCAACTTTCCAATGAAAATTTTAAAAATAAAATTTATAATTTAGAATTAGAAATTAAAAGTTCAATATGTTCAATACTACATAATGCTTTTTGGGATCATAAATATAATATTGTAGAATTACCTTATGAAACTGATTTTAATGAAAAAAACATTATAACTAAAGCAAGACTATCTCAAATAAATAATGAAGTCTTAAATCATTGCAAAAATGATATTAATGATTTACTCAGTAAAAAACAAATTCGTAAGAGTATGTCTCCATGGAGTTGTTCAGCTTTTATATTAATAAAAATGCTGAAATTGAGAGAAGTGTACCTAGGTTAGTAATTAACTATAAACCTCTCAATAATGCCCTAAAATGGATTAAGTGTCCAATACCTAATAAAAGTGATTTACTTAATTGATTACATAATACTAAAATATTCTCAAAGTTCAATATGAAATCTGGATTTTAGTAAATTCATATTAAAGAGTTTGATAGGTATAAAACTACATTCATTGTTCTATTTGGTCAATTTAAATGGAATGTTATGCCATTTGGACTTAAAAATGCTCTCTCTAAATTTCAGAGAATAATAAATAAAATTTTTAATGATCATACAAATTTTATAATTATCTATATTGATGATGTTTTAATATTTTCATCCAATACAGATCAACATTTTAAGCATATTAAAAGTTTTATTAATATTGTTAAAAGAACAGTTTAGTTGTGTCACCATCTAAGATTAGCCTACTCCAAAATAAGGTTAGATTCTTAGGGTTTCACATACATAATGGCTACATAATTCCAATTTAGAGATCAATAGAATTTGCGTCTAAATTTCCTAACTAATGAAATCAAGGATAAAAGTCAACTCCAAAGATTTCTAGGAAGTTTAAATTATATTATTGATTTCCTTCTTAATCTAAATATTTTGTGTAAACCACTTTATCAAAGATTAAAAAAGAATTCTCCACAGTGGTCTGAATGTTACATTAAGGTTATTAAGGAAATTAAGTAGAAAATTAAGAAAATTCCATGTCTCCATATTCTAGACCCATCTCTATTCAAAATAGTAGAGAATGATGCATATGATATTGGATTTGGTGGGATCCTAAAACAAAAGAAAAATGATAAAGAAAATGTTGTTTAATTTATTTCTAAATACTAGAATGAATGTTAGAAAAATTGCTCTATAATCAAAAAGGAAATTTTATTAATTGTCTTCACAATCTCTAAATTTCAAGATGATTTGTTAAACAAAAAATTTATTTTACGAATTGATTATAAAGCTGTTAAAGATGTTTTATTAAAGGATGTTCAAAGTATTACTTCAAAACAAATATTTGCTAGATGGCAATCAATTTTATCTATTTTCGATTTCGATATGGAGCATGTCAATGGATCTTCCAATTCCCCTCCTTACTTCCTTACCCGTGAATTCTTATAAGGAGATGCCTTCCAAAAAAATAAAAAATAAAAAATAAAAGGGGAAGGAGCCCCAAAAGAAAGGCTTGACCAACATTTGGTCATAGCTTGAAGCCTTCAAACCCAATACTCTGTTAATGATCAAGGATGAATCATCATCCTCAATGCCTCTAAAAAATAAATCCGATGAATTCAATATTCAAATAATCCATCAAAATGGACCATCTTCTAAACCAACCAATGCTCCAATTACTATTCCAACAAATATAGAATTTCTTAAATCTTTAGCAATAGCCATTCATCAACTCAAAGAAACTCCTAAGACACAAATGGATTCCCTTAGAGCTTTAGGAAATGCTTTATAATTAAATGATACCTAGTGGCTATCAAAATGTTCAAAAATTCAGAAAGTGGATGAAATTACTCAACTAAAGAAAATGTCTAATCAAAATGTACATTTTATTGAGGTGACATCTTCCTCTGAAAAGAATTTCTTAAATCTTCCAAACTAACCAATGCTCCAATTACTATTCCAATAGAAATAGAATTTCTTAAATCTTTAGCAATGGCCATTATCAACCCAAAGAAACTCTTGAGACACAAATGAATTCCCTCATAGCTTTAGGAAATGCTTTATAATTAAATGATACCTAATGGCTGTTAAAATGTTTAGAAATTCAGAAAATGAATGAAATTACTCCACTAAAGAAAATGTCTAATCAAAATGTACATTTAATTGAGGTGGCATCTTCTTTTGGAAAGAATATAGTCCCTCAAACACTACAATCAATGTTTTTCATTAAAGGAATTTTTAAATATATATTTTCTGTAGAAAAGAATATATATGAAAAAGATCCTTATAATTTTGCAAAGAAAATGTTTTTTTTGAAAATTTTAATTATGTTTCTTATGATTATTATAAGCCTATTGAATTCTATGAAAGAATTTTAAGTGAAATTGGTTCAGTTTCATTTATTAATTTTGAAAACAATGGCATAATAAGCTATTCTATAGCTAGAATTCATAAGGTCATTAACCTTAATGAATAGTTTGGTCATCCTTTAACGCCTATTAAATTCCAAATTTCCCCAATAAGTTTACAGCCAAATTACCTGATTTCTTATAATTATTTTTATTATAAGCAAGCTTGGTGGAATGCATTTTACCAAATGAACTCAAAAGGATCCCATACATAGCTCGTCTTTGTCAAAAAAAAAAAGTTCTTCAAATAACCCACCATATTGGTTTATACACTCGTGGGAAGAATTTGGAGTTACTAATGAAATTATTCATAAAAGAGCTCTCAATGGTTATAAATTATTCATGCAAAATTATGACATCAAAGAACATAAATCACCTTTCAAAAAAGAGATGCTATATTTCGTACATATCAATATCTCTTGGGCAATAACTTGGTTCTATGAATATAACATGAACCCTAAATTCAATACCACTACATTAATAAAAAGAATATAAAGTAAAGTAGTGGGATGGATTTAAGCTATAGAGTAAAATTGAAGAAAATGCAATTCTGTAATGAATTAACAAGAACAAATTTTCAATGGTTCAAAAGAATGATGCAACTTCATTCCTTCATGAAAAAAGTTTTGTAATGATGTCCATGGCCAGTGTTTCATCACCAGAACAAATGGAAGAAATACTGGAGAAGGCATTGGTATCTCTCAATGAATCAACTATTAGATTAACCACAGATTTAACCTCCTATCATAATGGAAACATTAATGAAGGTGACTGTTATGGAATAGATTTGGCTGATCCATGAATGTATTTTCAATATATATCCTGTAATTTTGAATGTATTTCTTAATGTATTTTGTACAGTAATTCATCAGTAGAAGATACGTATACTCATATGTATCATAATATATAATGACATCATAATGGCGTCAAATTCCAATGTTTGACATAATGATTTTATTCTCCGATTTTTTACTATTTAGTACAGTGAATTATCTCCTACTTTTACTATTTTTACAGTGATATGTTGGCCACTTTATACTGTTCATGAAAAGTAAACTGTCGGCCTCTCATCATCCTTCCCTTCTCTTATATATTTTTTCTCCTCCTTTTTTACAATTAAGAAGTCTGCATATGATTCTGTCCTAAGGTATAAGACCATACCTCAATTTCCCTTCTTATACCTTTAAGGTTCCCTTCTTATGTTTCTTTCTTTCATGAGCAAATGATTCGAGTGTAATGCTCAATGTTTATAAATATTTCATAAATCAATGTAATGCATTTTTGTTTTATTATCTTTCTTTCTTTTATGCATATCTTATGAGGGGAGTCTCCATATATATGTGGGTGTAACTCCATAAGATTAATCTTTATATGTGTTTATATTTTATGTTCAAACTTCATAATTGGTAGGTTATACCGTCTATGGTGGTTTTCTATTAATGTTCTTTTACATTCATGCATTTAATGTTTTTTAATATTCAAGCATAAAAGCCCCAATAGCTTTGATACTGCCGCTTATGTTGGTTTTCTATTAAGTTTCTTTTATATGTTTAATGTTAATACTCTGTTAATGTCATAAAACCCCATTAGGTTTTGATAAAATATTAGGCTGTGGTAGTTTCAATTAAATATTTAATGTTCTCATTTATATCTAATCTGTATGCTTTAAAGGAATATATTAATCATTATTTAAATCTTATAGCTAGATGCAAATATTACCAAATGTATATGAAAATTCAACTTAATTATTTAAAAGATATCATTGAAGATTTCAAAAATGATAATAGTCAAGATAAGTTTTTCAAAGCTTCTCTATAATATTATTAAAGTTTAATTTCAAAATATGAAAGATATATTTTTGAAAGTAAAAGAAAAGAAAAATATTATCATGAAATGATTTCTAGAGTATGTTATTGATTAATGTTTTATGCTTGTTAATGTTTTAATATGTCACAAATAATTAAAGAGAATAATGGCAATGATCTCATAGAATTTTGTGAACATTTAGATAATGCAATAGAATTTTTATTTTATGTAGTTTGGGCTTATTCTCTCTTAAGAGAAAGGTTTTATATATATGATATATATTTTATAAGAAATTAATTTTTAATACATTATTTATATGATATATATGCATGAGAATTTAATAAGTAAATCAATTATGAGTATTATAAAGTATGAAACTAACATAAGGATTTAAATTATTTTAGATTCTTAGAAATGGACTTATTTATGCTTAAATGTATTCTAATACGGAAGGAGATAAGTCTCCTATAGATTATTGGGTTTAAATGCAAAAGTTGCTGTTGGATATGGTTAATTGGCAGTTATTTCATACTATTGATAAGATCATATTTACTTATAAGTATGGGTTATCCTATAGTTTGAAGGATGATTTTCAATTAATGGAGAATGAGTTGGGACTAGTATATCATGAGTATACTACCATAGTAGATTTTGAAAAAAGACATTTGCAATAGAAATGAATCTTGTCTATGATGTTATCAGTTCTGTATTTTTCAGCTATAGTAGAATCGGGTAAAAACTATCTAGTTGATTTTGACCAAGTACCTATAGGTGTTAATTATATCTATAGGAACTATCTACCTGGTATTATTGACTGGTTTCTTATATTTCCAATTATTGCAAATGTTAGAATAGAAGTACCTTTGTAATCTCAAAACCTTAAACCCCATAATGAGGTATAAGAAAACCCACATCAAAATATACAAGTAAATGTAGGAGTCAATGAAGAAAAAGATCTTAAGGAGGATCCAAAAGTGGAAGAATTTGTAGTAGAAGGTATGCTATAACTTGTGTCAGAAGGTGCGGCGAGAAGTAATGAAATGAATGGGGAAAGAAGCCTTCATAGCAATTAATGAAGTTGAGCCTGAAGTGATAGTTATTAATGATAATATGTAGAATAGGGAAGAAATTTATGAAGTTATCATGATATCTAAAACTCTAGAACTTGTATTATTAAGTTCAGATTCTAAGGAAGCAAAAGAAGATGGATAAATGGATTAAGTTCCTATTGAAGAGGTTACAACCTTTAGGGGTTCAAATAGTTGGTAGAACCAATAGATGATTGATTGCATAGCCTAACTTGTGATGATCCTAGCCTTTTGACAATAGCTATGATATGTGACCTTGTTGCTTTTTATGTATGTAGGTTGTGTGTTATCTTTTAATGTGATGTTAATTTTTTAATGTAACTTTTGTAAATTTTGGCTGTATTTTGGTTTTTAGCTTATCTTATGGATGTAAATAGACTCATGTATTAAATGGAATGAAGTAGTAAATAGAAGTGATGTAACTAAAGATTATTAAGGATGTAAATGTATCTTGTATATAGTTATGTGACAAGAAAGTGTAATTTTGTTATTATTTGTATTATATATGGTTCACATGAAGGAATTATGGGAGATGAATGATAGGTGATGTGTATATATATTGTTATTATCATTATATAAGCAAGGATATAATGTTACATGCAAATCTAAGAGTTTATGTTATGTTGGAAGATTAAAAGTTGATTTATATTTAGATTGTATTAGTAAGGTATTTTCGATCCTTATGAATTTTTGAGTAGTTTAACCTTATACTAACTATTAGATTGTATATATTGAGTACAAGGTAAATAGTTTATTATTGTGATTATAACTATGGCTGAGAATGCAAATAGAGAGCCAAATGAGTGACTATACCACCCCCTAATTCTCTTGTACCATAGGAATCTCTTAGAAACGAATTAATGCCACCACTACCTCCATTAAATATGATGGATCCAATCTAATTTGGACAAATGCTTGCAAATATGACCACTATGATTCAATAACCTAGAGCTTTGATCTAGTATCTTATAGTAGGTGGAAATGTTGTGGATTGAAGGTAGTCAAAGGTCGAACTTAGAGGAAATCAACTTCAAGAAGCTAATAGGCTTCCTAAATTTGTGAAAGCAAGTTGACACTTTGAAGGTGAGATAGGAAAGCCCACCTTAAGTGGATGATAGGCTAGCACAGATTGAATGAAGTTTTAAAGCTTTTAGAATTCCCGATGATCAAAAAGTTTTTTATGGAACTTTCATGTTGAAAACAGGTGCACGAGTTTGTGGGTACTCAAAAGCGAGATCAATGACAAGACCAATTGCTTAGCAACTATTTAGATAAGAATTTAAGAAAGACTATTTTCCTATGAATATGCAAAACTAAATGACAAGAAAATTGATGGAGTTGAAGAAAGGTATCATGAATGATATCTCAATATGAAAATGAGTTCAATAGATTGTTATAGTATGCGCCCGAGTCATATTGAGATAATCAAGTGTTAAAGAAAGACCTTTTTCTTAATAGATTTGACTCGGCGATGAGACGTAAATTGATGGATTAAGTGTTTACTAGTTACCATGAGATTGTGGATAAAGCTCGACAACTGGAGAATAACCAATTGGCTATACAAGATTAATGGAGTAAAATGTTAAGAGGACTCACTTAGTTCTAACCTACTTTAACAGGTTATCTCCAAGTACTAATAGTAGTTTGGGTCAAAAAAGGAAAAAACTTATAGCAATATTTAGTAGACCTACATAGACTAAAGTAGGATATACTTTATATGATAAGGAAAGGAATGTAAAATATTAGAAATGTCGAGCAAAGCACTTTCTTCATCAATGTATGCAGTTGAATGACAAGTGTTATTTATGTGGAGATCTAAATCATGTATCAAGAGGATACTTGAAGATAAAAATTGTAAAATGCTATAAGTGTGGAAAGTCGAGGCGCTTTTCGAGGTATTGTAAATAGGCGGGGCCAAGAGTTAAGAACTTTGGTGGAGTAAAAACCTATGATTCCAAGATAGGTTTTTGCAATAGAAAGTACGGAAGGAGACACCAAAGAGTTTGACAAGTGGATGGAAGAGTATTTCTATGATGGCTTTAATGATGATATGGAGACTAATGAAAATAAGCAAGGACTAGTGATAGGAATGTAATCTAATAACTCTTCTTACTTATAAGTTTGTGAAGCATTTATTCTGGATAGATGAATATTAGGAACTAAGGAAATAAATAACCTTAAATAAAACATTAAATGAATAATAAGTAACTATAACAGTAATGCTATTTCAGGTAATATAATTGTAAACATATGAATTACGTATATGCTATTTGATATTGGGGCTTCACATTCATTTATTAGTTAAGAGTTCATGTTAGATAACAAAATCAATGCCATAGAAGTTAAGGCCATTATAAAGTGAGAACCCCTACCGGAGAACAAGTGTTGATAATAAAGGAAGTGGATAATGGGCAACTTCAAATTCGAGGGAAATAATTTTCTATAAAGTTGATAGTGTTACCATTAAAAGGTTGTGATGTAACTCTAGGTATAGATTGATTGTCCAAACATAAAGCTTAAGTAAATTGCCGTAATAAGATTGTAACTTTAGATGAAGGTAAGGTGGTATTTTAAGGAAGAACCAGAGAATGAGGAATGAGATTATCAATAGTGGAAGTAAGTGAGCAAATGGATGATTTTACAGAGAATAGGAGGATTTATTGGATATTCACAGGAGAAGGAAAGAGAGAGGCCCTAAGTTTGTCTAAGATAGCAGCAGTGTGTGAATTCTTAAATGTCTTTTTGGATGACTTGGTTTAGCTTCACATTAAGAGTTGGACTTTACCATAAAGTTGATTCCAAACCAATATTAAAAGTGCCATATAAGATGTCACCAATAGAGCTTTAGGAGTTAAAAAAGTAGCTATAGAAATTATTAGATAACGGATTCATTTGGCTTAGTATGTCTCCATGAGGAGCATCAATGTTGTTCGTGAAAAAGAAGGATGGATATATGAGATTGTATATTGATTATAGACAAATAAATAAGGTGATTGTTAAGAATAAGTATCCACTTCTATGAATTGATGGTTTGTTTGACTAGTTGTATGGAGTTGCCATATACTCATGGATTGATTTGAGATCTAGATATCACCAGTTATGCATTGAGCCTGAGGATGTACCCAAGACAACATTTTGGACAAAATATGGATATTATGAGTTTTTTGTAATGCAGTTTGGATTGACTAATGCACTTTGGATTGACTAATGCACTTGCAATATTCATGGATTTGATAAATCAAATCTATCAACCATATATGGATAAATTTGTTATTGTGTTTATTGATGATATTCTAATATATTCAATGACTGAAGAGAAGCATGTAGAACATGTGTGAATGGCATTACAAAAGTTGAGAGATAATAAGTTATATCCTAAACTAAGTAAATGCAATCTCTGATTAGATAAAATCTCATTCTTAAGGCATATAGTGTCAGGTGAAGGAATATTGATGGATCCTGAACAAGTTAAGGCTATAGCTGAGTGGAAACAACCAATTATGGTTTCTAAAGTAAGAATCTTCCTTGGAATAGAAGGCTACTATAGATGTTTTATAAAGAACTTTTCTAAGATATCAGAACCTTTAACTCGATTGACATAAACGGCATTAAATTTGAATGGAGCGATGAATGTGAACAGAGTTTTCAAGAGTTAAAGGACCATCTAATCTTAGCCTCAATACTTATTCTATTAGATTTAAGTAAACCATATTGCATATATAGTGATGCTTCTCTGAATGGATTAATTTGTGTATTAATGTAAGATGGTAAACTAGTGGCTTATCCATCTAGGCAACTAGGACCTGATGAAAAGAATTATTTGACGCATGATCTTGACTTAGTAGCTATGGCCTTCACTTTAAAGATTTGGAGACATTACTTGAATGGTTAACATTGTGAAATCTATATGAATCATAAGAGTAAAATATTTCTTTATTCAAAAGGAGTTGAATTTAAAACAAATATGATGGTTGGAATTAATCAAAGATTATAACTTGATAATCAACTATCACCTTAGCAAAGCAAATGTAGTAGCAGATGCATTAAGTCGTAAAAACTCTGAGTAAGTAGCTTCACTACTTACTTCTCAACAGAAGTTAATTCAGGAATTTGAGAAGTTAGATATTGAATTTAGATGGCATGAGACCAAGGTACAATTCATGAATTCGATCAAATAACTAAATTTGATGGAATGAATTAAATTTCAACAAGATGAGGATCTGAGCTTAAAGGAAATAAAGGACAAAATGTGAGGCATACCGGACCTCTGAATTGATGAGAAGGGAGTGTTAAGATACAAGAATAGGGTTTGTATACCTCACAATGCAAAGTTAAACAACAAAATTACGGATGAAGCTCATATTACTAGTTATACTTTACATCTTGGTGGAAATAAGATGTATCGTGATTTAAAATCATTATTTTGGTAGAAAGAAGGAGATAACACAATATGTGTCCGAATGTATTACATATCAATAGGAAAAAGCTAAACACCAAAGATGTAGTGGATTGTTGAAACCATTGAAAATACATCAATGGAAATAAGATCATATTACTATGGATTTTGTAATGGGACTCCTAAGAACAAGAGCAAGTCATGATGTGGATAGATTGATGAAAAGTGCTCATTTTTTATCTAATTAAACTAGTGATTTAATGGAGAAGTTAGCTTGATTGTATGTCCGAGAGATTGTTAGATTGTATGATGTACCTGTGAGTATTGTCTCAAATAAAGATATCCATTTTGTATCTAAGTTCTGGGAAAGTCTACACTAATCTTTGGAAACTAAGTTACAGTTTAGTATGGCTTATCATCCTCAAATCAATGGTCAATTAGAAAGAGTGATTCAGATACTTAAGGATATGCTGAGATGATGTATCTTAGGTATTAGTGGTGATTAGGATCAATATCTACCATTAATAGAATTTGCTTATAAAAATAGTTACGAAGCAACTATACAGATGGTTCCTTATGATGCATTATACAGAAGGAAATGTAGATCACCATAGTACTCGGAAAGTGATGAATACGTGATAATGGGACTTGACATGATCCACCAAATGAATGAGAAGGTGAAGATAATATGACAAATGATGAAAGTCGCATAGGATTGCTATAAGAGTTAGGCTAATTTGAAGCGAAAACCTATAGAATTCATAATAGGAGATTATGTCTATGTGAAATTAAGTCCTTTCAAGGGATTTAAATGATTTGGCACCATAGGGAAGTCAAGTCCTCGATTCATTGGATTGTTCAAAATATTGGAGAGAATTGGAAAAGTGGCATATCGAATTGTGTTACCTTCGAGTTTAGCAAGGTATCATGATGTTTTCTATGTGTCAATTAAGGAGATTTGTAAAGGACCTACAAGCGATAATGGAATTAAAACTAGTGGACTTACAGAAAGATTATGTTGTTGAAGAGAAACTAATTAAGATATTAGAAAATCAAATTCAAAAGTTGAGAAATCGTTAGGTGAAATATGTAAAAGTTTAGTAGAGTGGTGGTCCGAATGTAGAAATAACCTAAGAGTAGAAGATGGTAATGAAGAATTGCTACTCGAAACTCTTCAAAGAGATGGGTGAGTAACAAATTTTCATCAGAATATAGTTATTAATTATGTGATGGTCGGATTGAAAGTTTTGAGGAAAAAACTTTTCTAAAGGAGGCTGGAAATGCGATACATGTATTTCCGTGATTAGGTTCAATAGGTGATTTAGAGTGTTCGAGGAAGATAACCTGATTAGGTTAAGAACTTATAAGCGATTTAGTAATATTAGTTGAAGAGTTCCCATAGACTCGGAATTCAAAAATATGATAAAATATTAAAAAATAATTAAATAGCAAGGATTTACTATATCATTATATAATTATCGATAATGCACAAATTAGGTACCGATTATTAATTAACACTTAGAGATAAATTATAGGAATAATATAATTGATATTATATAATAAATAATATATAAAAGACATGTATATATATCGGGTATCATTAATATATATTTGTACTGGTAATTATAAAAAATACCTAGAAATGTGCAAATATTACTGGATAAATAAATAAATATATGGAAAATTTGTAGAAAAATCACATGGCACTCATGAGACCATCCTTGTGTCATAGCAAATCCAAAAGCCGGCTGTAGGATTAAGAAATGTTGAATTCCTTAAGTGAAGACTGCTAAACCAAGTGGAAATCTAGATTATTAGGAAATAGAAACTCTAAAAGCCACTCCAACCACGCTATAAAAATTCAACACTTTCACTTGATAAAAGTTTTGCCATTTTAGAGCTCCAGAAAAATTTTTGGAAAGGAAAAATAGAGAGAAAAAGTAAGGGAAGAAAATTAAGACAAATAGTGTAAAACTAAGGTTTTGAGAGTTCTTATAAAAAATGACCAACTAGAAGTGTGATTGAACTACCACAAGAAGGAGGAGCCACTGCCGAGCTTAGTGGACAAGCTTCCTCTCTCCCATGGTAACTGGAGCTCGAGTTTCTAATGAGTCGCTAATTCCTTCAGTTTTAACTAAAATTAGGGAAAAATACTTAACGTACTCCAAAAATTTTGACATTAGGTTTTCCTAAGTATTTTTGCATAAAGAATTTAAATTTCAAACCAAATTTTCAAAATTTTAAGTGCTAATATATGGTATTTAAGAAAAACATCCAATGTACTAATTTTTTATTGGGTTTTTGAAAAACCAATTAGTATAGGTTTGATTTGAAATTTTATGGTTATACTCTTAAGATATTATATTTTGATGTTTTGTGGTTGGATTGTTAAAATTGAGTTGTCAAATTTTAGGAAAATTTTCAATTTCGCATAAATAGTATGCTAGATAAGTTATTTTACTATAGAGCTTGATCAATTCTTTATAAAATAAGGGTGCAATCTATATTCACCTACATGTAGTAGCTGAAAGTGGTTTATCATAAGCTTAGGAAAGATGATTTTTAAGTAGAAAAGGGTATTTACTAGTTTAAGCTTAATTCTCCAAGTTTCCAATGCATTTGCAAATTTATGGATGATAGAATGGAAGAAGGTGTAAATGATTAAGGTATTTAGTTGATACTTACTATTTATGCAGGACTTGGAGTTTTGAAAACTCTAGATAAATTGTTGTAAATGTGAAATAGTAAGATTTAATAGCACTAGTAGGGTCAAAATTGTGTCAAAAAGTAGGTCAGTATGTAGTTTGATAGTGAATAACTTGAATACACTAAAATTTGATTCAAGTTAAAAAGTGAGTTATACTTAGACTTTATAACCATTTCAAAGTTAGAATATAAGTCAGAACCTTCTTAAATAAAAACCTAATTTAAAATAGTAGGTTAGAACTTTAGTCAGAAACTGGGTTAAAACCTATGTTACTTAACGAAAACTTAATAAATAACTAAGGAAATTACTTAACTTAGATTATAAACATACTTAATATTGGAAATAAATTCTTACTTCATATGGTGATTAAAAATTGAAGCTGTGTATTAATTTTTTTAGGGATCATTAACAAAGATTACATGTACAACACTTCGGAGCGTGTGGCGTTTTGTTCAAGTAAGTTAAGATTGTAGCTTTACTCAAAGTATATAGAGGCTTAAGAGTGCTTTTTTTGTAAGTATAACTTAGCTTATTTGTTCACATGTTCCATATGTGACTGATGATCTGCTTTGTAACGGGAGTTGAACTCCTTAAAGTGTTGCTTTGCATGATTTCATATTGATTTGTTTGTTTGAATTTGCTTGGCCACCCTTTAAGTGAAATTAATTAAATTCTAACTGCTAATCTAACTCAACATGCATAATAACCCATTAGGAGAACAATTAGATGTGTCAGACTAAATACTGATCCCTTTGATAAGGATAGCTGACATGATTCTTTCCCAACTCTTAATCAAACTAAATGACAAGAGAGTAGGTCGAGGCAAGTTTGGAGGTCATGGTTTAAAGGTAGTCTATGGAGGAGGGTGTTCTCCATTACACAAGTTTGGGTTTGGTCTAATTAAGTTGTATGAAACTCCTCAATTCAAGTTAGAGTGGATATAATTTTTCTAACCTCATAATGGATTAGATAACATGATGTAATGCAGCATATGATTGAATGGTTACATTCATTTCACTAAAACTAATAACTTTGCTTGCGTTTATGTTAAACTCTTTTGTCTTTGTCTCGCTTATTAAGCCAATTATGCTTACATTCCTATAGATTTTGTTGTAAGTATAAACTAGAGGTAAGGATGTAATGTTATACCCGACTACAGGTTAGTACGCGAGGGGCTAGGAAGTGGGAAGATATATGATGGCACTAAAACTAGAACATTTTTTAATTCTTGGTCTTTTGGGAAAACTAATTGGTCTCCTTAGGTGAGTATTGGTTTTCTAGTGAAATCTGTAAATATATATGTTAAAAATTGTCACTTTGAACTTTGATTTGAAAAATGTAAACTTTTGATGTACATATAGTTTTGTAAATATGGGTTAAGTTCTCAAAGCATGTACTATAGGATTTCCTACAACTATTTTGAAGGAAATACCATATGTTCTACTTATAACAAGTATCTCGCTGCATACTTCAGACTAGTTGAGTCGTGTTCACTTTGTGTAGACTACATTTATGATAATAGCAGTGATGTTTGCTTCTATCTTAAATTTATTTATATAGCGAAACTATTACGACTCTACTTGTTCAGAGCATAACAATTTTCTTATAGACATTGTACTTGTACATAAAAAGTTAAGATTTTTTCTAAGATATACATGATTCTCTTATGATCTTTTATGTAACTTTCTTTTCTTAAGGGCAATCTTAATTTAAACATTAGAAAATGCTGGTTTTCTATTTATACTAACTTTATATTACATTTTGAAACCTACAATAGCATTATAATTTAAGGTTTTTTTTTTTTTTTGCCAAATAGTATTACAACAACTATAGGGGGATCAAAGCTGATTTATCTCGTTAGAAGACTAATGTTTATATCACTTGACTACAAAGACCTTGGATTTGTAATAAATTCCAAAATTTTTTATTTTGTTTAATTGAATAAATATCATATTAAAGATATATATAGTTTTATCTATCATTTATTTTAAGCATCCTTTATCCCTATAAGACAGGAAGATTACATATCAAAGATAAACATTTAATGTCCAATTTAGATAGATGATTAAACTATTTAGAAACTTAAAAAAGAAATAAATCTTTTGTAATATAGTGCAAACAAAGTTCCTCATGATGCCTCTTGTTTAATGCCAAATATTTTGTTGATGTGGCTCATTAGATGCCAATTGGGATGTTATTACAGTGTCTATGTCACCCAAGACGTATGCCATTTCTTTTCTTTCTCTTTCATTTATTTTCTCCATCCCTTTTCTTTCTCTTTCATTGTTAATCCATTAACATATCTCTATATATTCTTGAAATGCCACAATCAACACAAAGAAAAATCTAATTTATAAGAAAAAGGTTCTAGCAATTTGACAGAACATTTTCGTTTGACATTACAAATATTGATAGTGAGAATTGAATTGTATTAAGAGAGAAATAACAAAAGGTTAGACAAATAGTGATTATATTGAAATAATAACAATAAAAATATTATTTAGTAAGTACAAGCAATGAAGACGAGCTTAGCTGAAAGTTCCCTGAAAGGATAACAAGGCGTTCTAACCGCACAGAATTCCAGATTTTATGTGGAGCAAAATTGACCTAATAAGGTGCTTGTTACAGTGGTCATTTTTTTAGGGCAGGCATATTATTCGCCCTATATAGCCTTAATATGTTTTAAGGGCATAACGTTTCATTCGAAACGCATATTACCCTAATAGATTGTTATTGTGAAGGTAGAACCCTATCCAAACAAATTGTTACAACTTGTTTTCATTAAGGTTTTTCTGACATTTTAGTCTTCCTAAATAGTGAAAAGTGAAAGGAATATATTTTCCAATATACTTCTTTTTTTTTTTTTTCTATAGTCAAAGCATTGTTTTTCTACCTAAAGATTAAGAGAAAAATATAGTTATCTTTTAGGGCACCAATTGCTATTACAAAAGAGTTCATTAACCCAATTATGGCTTATCTTAACATTTTAAGTTGAGACTACTTCTTACATCGTAATGAATATATTAAGTTATAAGTTATAAGGGCAAATTGCACCGATTCCCTTACAAGAAATTTTACTATTAAAAAGGGAAAAAAAATCTAAAATACAAAAGAAAAGAAAAGCACCGGTTGAGATTTAGGATGGCTATTTTTTAGCCAACCTAAGGCTAAGTGATAACTTTTGAAAAGGGTAATATTTGTGCAGTTTTCAAAGTTTTTCATGGGTATCTATATGATTTAACCTAGTTAAAAATATAATAATAAAATATGTAGAAACGATTTAAAAATCCCTAAAGCCCTCAAAATTACGCGTTTTTGTAAACTGTTATCGACGCTGCATATGTAATGCGTATGCAAAATAAATGTATCAGCTTGCTGTGAATACTGAATTATTAATTGGGGCATGTAAGGGCGATTAAATAAAAGCCAGCCCAATAAGTGGACGCAGGAGCGGGCGCTGTATGTGTGGCCCCAGTTTGCTTTTTAAGATACTGAAGGGGATAAATTAGGATGAGAGGAAAAGTTCTATCCGGTCAAAAAAGACAAAAAAGAACCCACCTATTATAACCTTTTTCTAATAAAAAAAAAAAAAACCCTAAAAACACTCTTATTCTCTAAATATCAGTCAAAACCTCATGCTGCTCCCTCTCTCTCTCTCTCTCCCCATTGGACACCCTTCACTTTACCCCGTTCTTCCTGCTACGTGCATCAAAACCTTGTTTTTTGCTTGACACCGCATCACAATCACTGCAATAGTAAGAGGCATGGAGTGGACGACTCTCAAACGATTTCATCATACCATAAGGTAAGAGGAAATGGATTAGTTGCTAAAATTATGCTTCAGTCTTGATGAGGAAATGAAATTATGATTTCATTGTTAATTTCATAAGTTTTTATGTTTTATTTTTTTGAGTATGTTATGATTTTCTTGTTACCAAGTAATTTTGATTAGTTATGATTCTTGTTGTCGTCTAACTATCAGTGCTCCTTTCCAAATTTCTTAGATTTTATTCTAAACTATTGATCACTCAATGGCTCCTTTGTATAATCGTATTTTCCCTTTTTTGAAAAAAAAAAATAATGTTTTTACATAAACAAGATAGATGTTAAATCGTCTCATGATTTACTTATTTTAGTTTAATTATTTTGGTTGATGTCTTTTAAATATCTTTATGTTAATGCATGCTTTAGTACCAAAGTATCATACTGCTAACAATCAAATGGGTAGTAGGGTGTTCCATCCAATATTTGGTGCCTTGGAGATAAAATCAAAGTTAGGTGTTTATTTATCTCTTTTAATGACACTTGCAAAATAAATGTTTTATTCTTAAGCTTCATAGAAAAGGAAATCGGTTACGATTGTTTTGATGCCAAACTTGATATGGAAAGATCATGGGCAAGTAAATGTGGCTAATTCGAAGGGAAGGCTTTTCGCTTGATTAATTTCATTTTGTTTGTTTATTTTATTTACTTTTGTCATGTTATAAGTTGATGAGCTAGTTCTCTTTTAATCTTTTTCTTAGAAAAGAACTCATTAAAGTACTCTTGAATTTTTTTTTGAACAAATAATATTTTGGTTATTATTTTCTTGATTATGATGTTTTTTTTTTGCATTGTAAGCCTCGTACGTTTGTGAATAAGTATTAAATAGGCAATTTAGAATGTCAGTGAAACTAACCTAATTGAGTTAACAATTTATGATTGGACTCGAGATATTAATGAATGAGACCCTATGGATTTGAACTCAAAAATATAATAAAATAATAATATAATTAAAATAGTGTAATTTTACTATATTATTTAATAATTAATGTAATCGTGTAGAATAGGCATCCATAGTTACTGAATTTGTAGAGATAAATTATATATATATATAATAAAATCATTATATGATATAAAATAATATTATAATACATATATAAACTACATATAATTATTATGCTTAATTATATACCCCGTAATTATATAAAATAATCGATTAACTACAATTTAAGCTAAAATAAGCTAAGAAAATTAATAAAAAAAAAATAGGCTAGCAAACATGAGCTTGGTTTAGATGTGTGAAGCTTGAGGATAGGTGTGAATGGATTAAGCAAGGTTAATATGATGTTACAACTTAATACATAAGGCAAATTTCAACAAGATAAAGAAAACAAATCGTTTTGGCAATCCCACAAGTTATGAAAATTTTAGAAAAACTCTCTACAATATTCTACATGTAGCTAGGGATTTGGGAAAGATAAGTTTGGATGGTGAAGATTAAAGTAGAAAGTATGGAAAAATTAAAAAGAAATTGGTGCAAATTTTGGCTTTAAGGAGTTCAAGGGTGTAAGGAGCAGCTTGATGTAAAACTACCCTAACAACACAAAGAGTGGCCTATACCCAAGCCAGTTGATAATAGGGGTGAAGCAAGTGTTGCCAGAGCTTCCATTTCTGGTGAGTGTTTAATTTTAGGCCAAAGTTCCCTTAATTATTAAAAACGTAAATTTTTCTTAGAAAATTCTACTAAAAATTATTCATAAGTATTTTAACGTATAGAATTCAAGAAAAATATTATTTTATAGATATATTATATGTCCTTAAAAAAATCAACAAAACTAAGCTATTTTTTATATTGAATTAAATTGTCAAAATAATGTAGTTTTGACTTCCAATTTTTTTCTAAACTTTTCTATATTTATATTAAAAAGCTATGAAAAGTCTTTCAAGAAAACCATTTTCCACATTTTTTAAGAATTTTTTATCCCTAAATTATGCTTAAAATGGTGTTTTTTTTTTCTTCTAAAATTTAGTATATTTTTCGTAAGAATCTCACTTGGATTCTGAGTTTGATTTTTATTTTTTGAGATATTTATAGTGTACTAAAGTTGTGAAATTGAGTTTTATTGGAAGAAGTTATGAAATCAAGTATGTACCCCTTTATGTGTGTAGTTTAGTAATACATAAATTTGAAAAATTGATGAATAATGACATATTACACGAGAACTTGGAAAGTAATGAAGCTAAGGAGTGTTAATTGAAGTGTTAAAGTGACTTTATAGCTGAAACTTAGTAGAAAATGAGCAAATCAACTAGTTATAGGAAATTGGTTAAAGGTAGAAGATAATTAAGAGGTTATTTGATTGAATACTATACTATGAATATGCTCATAAGTTAGGTTAAAGGGAAATTCATGTGTGAAATGTAGACATAGGGGAACTTAGAAGCTTAGTTAGAGGATGATTTCCTCAAAATTTTAAAGTTAGTTAAACTCGGAGAGTAATTCAAAAGGTAGCTTACTAAGAGACTTAAATTACAGTAACTAAGAGGTTATCTTAAAAGATAAAATTGATGTAATAAATGACTCCTAGATAGCTTAAAGAGTAGCTTAAAAGATTTCTAGCTTAAGAAAGTTATCATAAAATTGCTCAAAACTTAACTTGTAGGATTTTGTAAACTATAATAACTTATGAACACTAGTGAATTGGTTAAGAAATCATGCTTTGTAAATAAAAATAACTTATAAAACTAATGTCAAAACAACTAAAATCATATAAAATGAGTTGATTACTATTAATTCAAGGCTTGAACATGGACTAAATCTAATCTATTGTTTATGTATAGGGAATATTGAAGACCAAGAGGGCATTGGTTAGGAGTAGCGAACTAGTGAAATGCAAGTAAGTTGAGATCCATGCATTGCAGCATGTCAAGGTACTATATTAGATTACTGTGCCAGAGTACTTAGAGGTCTGGGAGTACAATTGGTTGTGGTTGTAACTTAGATGAATGTTCACATGCTTCGTATGTGATTGTTTATTTAGATTTTAGGCGTGGAGTGATGCTTTATATGAATATATTTGATTTGCTCTATCTTAGTAACGTGTTGATCCCGCTTTATAGGAATTAACCAAAGACTCACATTTAACTTAATTGTATATGCATAATAACCTACTAAGGGAATGAATAGATGTATCAAACTAAATACTGACACTTTCAATTATAATAGCTGAAATGATCATTTTCTTACCTTTAGTTGAACTAAGTGACAGAAGAGGACATCATAACAAGGCTGGGGACCGTGGTTCAAACGTAGTCTTGAGAGGAGGATACTTTCCATTGGACAAGGTTTGGTCTGATATTAGGTAATGTTAAAACTCTTCAATTTAGTTTAGAGCAGATATAATTTCTCTAACCTTATAATAGATTGGTTAAAATTATACGATGTCTCATTTAATTGTTTATATTGCATTTCATTAAAATCTAATAACTAAAAACCATGATTTTGTTTATTGTACTCTTTTGTCTCCGTTTCACTTACGGAGTTAGCTAAGCTTATATCCCTATAGACTCTTTTGTAGGTACCAATTAAGGATATAAAAATGCAACAATATAACTACCCTCAGGGTAGTATGCTATGGGTTGGGGAAATGAGGAAACTTGAAGACTTGTATGATCCTGACTTTTGTTTTGACTTTCTTTTGTCTTTTATGGAAATTAACTATGATATCATGGGATGCCCACTAGTTTCCAACTTTGATGTACATAAAAGTCAAAACCTATGGCTTTTGTAAACTTTTGATGAGCAATGAAACATTTGATGTATAAATACTTATGTAAATACCACTATTTTATTAAGATGTATACTATAGGCAATCTTAAACACATGTTTTGAAAAGCTATACTAAAGGTTTTACTAATAACAGGCGCTAGACTGAATGGTTTAAGCTAGTTGAGTCGGGTATGCTTTATGTATGCTATATCTTGGATAGCGATTATAAGATTAGCTTTTATCTTAAATTAGTTTATACGATGGAAGTGTTACGATTCCTTCTATTCAAGGCGTAACATGCATAATCTTCATTGATATATATTCTTGAATATGTTTTCTGGTTACTTTAGCTAATTTAACCTTTTTGACCATTAACCCTTCTATCTCCTTCTCTCCTTAGGAGAAAGTAAGAGAGCTTCCATAGATACTTCCTTATAGTAGAAGGGTTCTTGGATTGTGCAATTTGACATGTGCTTCCCTCTATACTAGATGAGCTTAAGTTGGTATAAGTTAAAGTTTGTATCTAAGCAATTGTATCGATAAGTTTGATGCCATATATATTAAGTAATTGTTCCCTCTGGGTATTTAGTAGAGAATTACCATAGATCTTAAAAAAAGGGTTCTTCTAACACTTTGCTTTCAATTGCTTGGATAGGTAGTAATTTCTATATACTAAATTGAAAAAGAAATGAACTCTTCATCTAGGTTTATTTCTTTATTGTTTTTGTATCATGGAGGTCTTAAATAGAAACTTAATGAAATTTGATCTTTTATTGATGGAAGACTTATTTAATTATAAATTTTGTGAAACTAAAGTACAAATGTGGCTATACTTTTTTTTATTTATTTATTGGCAATCAAGAGTAAAAGTAGTTGATGCACAGCATAAAAAGATATATTTTGTTTTGTCTTAATAGTCATTTAAGCAAGCAGCTTTACCTACTGAGGACCTCAATGTTTTCTGGTTCTGTTTATTTACTATTCTTGTAATCTTAAACTTTGATGGTGTTGTAGCTTAACCAATTCCAACTACACTAAGTTGAGTACATTGTATAAGGAATATAAAAAGCAAGGTAACTTTTTGAAGATTTTCTCCTTGCTTGAATTGTAAAGCTATTTTATTCCAGTTGATTTGCATGTTCAAATATACAAATAGGAGTCTCTTTTGTTATTAATCTAAGGATATCATAACTTAATCCTAGTACTAGAGAAGTGGATTTAATTATGTCTCAAAGGCCTAACTCATCAATTCTCTTAACGTCTGCCTTTGTAGTTAAAGTGCATGCAACGTTTTTATGTTTATTTTTTTATATTGCTAAACATGATTTTTAGAATCAAAAATGAAAAAAAAATCATTTTCCTTACCAAATATATATATATATATATATTTTTTTTTTCATTTTCATTTTCCATTTCTACCATGAAAATCTTATACAATAATTAAAAACAAAATATCTAAATGCGATGCTTATTGTGTTTTTATTTGATAGGTTGAGATAAAATAAGATCATTAGACCATGGTTAACAATAAGCTAAAAAGATAGACTTGATGTAGTAGTATTTTCTATAACAATTCATTGGGAAAAGTTTGTGCGGGCAGCATGGGGATTTTTTTTCTTTGAATAGAAAATTGACTTGCATTTACTTATCCTCCATCTTAAATGTGTTTAAAAGTGCCGGTCATACCAATTATTATTACTAAAGATAAAATTAAAACCATTTTTTGCAGCAAGTTTTCATTAATAAGACATTAGTTTATTTTTGTGTTAGCTACATTATTTAGATTTTAGAGCTTTTAAGATAAGTAAGGGAAATCTTTTCGTAAGTAAGTTTTTTTTTCTTCCCCTCTTTTCAAAAGGAAAAGAAAAGTAAACTTGAATTTTTTTATCCCCTTATTCAACTAAATGCATGCACTATTTTTAGTTTACTTTATCTTGTATATGGAAGCTTTCCTGCCTTTGCTTTTTTTTCCTATGTTTTGTACCATCCTCCTTTTATGTTTCATTGTGTTTGCTTGGGTAATCATACGTATCTGATAGGTGATGACTTATTTCATTTTCCTTTGTTTCTTTTCTAATAGAAATTCTAATTTTTTTTTATATAGATTGACTTTAATAATCAATGTAATATTACATGTTTAAGCTCTAATTTAAAAGCTGTCCATATGGTTATTATGTACGCTTTTTCATCTGATATGTCTAAGTTATTTATATTGGAATTGATTGTTATATTTATGATTGTATGTTACATAAAATATTTAACAAAAGTCAATAATTATTTGAATAATACTGGTATAAATGGAAAGATTGATCCATTACTATGTGGGCAATAAGAAAACATGCACAAATTCACTTAATTTGTGATTAGCTTATGAGAGTTTATGAAGAGTGGGTTTTGCACAAGTTAATAATAGCTCCATTGTTGAAAATGACACATGAAATGTTGTATGGTGCTTTTAGAGTCCATGAAGGAATCATGGGTGAAGACAATGGTATGAATATAGAAAGAGAAAATGAGCCTAGTGAAGGAGCCAAAACATTTTACAAATTGTTGAAAGATGCTAAGGAAGAAGTATATTTAGGGTGCATGAAATTCTTAAAGTTCTCCTTTACAGTATAGAGCGATAAATTGGTACTTGAGTTCCTTTAGTTTTTGAAGGAGCAATTACCTGGAGGGGATAATTGCCCAAGTCATACTATGAGACTAAAAAGATTATTGGTGACCTAGGACTAAGTTATCAAAAAATTCATGCGTACCTTAAAAATTGTAAGTTATGTTGGAAAGAGTATGCATGTTTGCTAGTTGTCTAAATATGTAGGCTCTCATGACTATAGATGAGGAAGAAGATAGTTGAACTTATATAAACATTATATGGCATTTTTCCTTAATCTCAAGGTTGCAAAGGTTGTTTATGTCTTCAAAAACTACATCATTCATGAGGTGGCATAAGAAGTATCGTATAAAAGATGGATATATGAGGCACTTTACCAATTCTCTTGCTTAGTAAACATTTAATAGTAGAAGTAATCTATTTTCAAGAGATCCAATAAATGTTAGGCTTGGTTTAGCTTGTGATGGGTTTTATCCCTTTAAGACAGAAAGTGTCTCTTATGGTACATGGCCTATGATTCTAATGCCTTATAACTTGTCTCCTTAAATGTATGTAAAACTGCAATCCTTCAACTCTAAGAAATAATATAGATATTTATTTGTGCCCTTTAATCGAGGGGTCGAAGGGGCTATGGTACATTGCAATATAACACTTATGATACTTCCAAGAAAAATAATAATAATAAATAAATAACATGTAAGCAACCCTTTTATGGACAATTAGTGGTTTTGCTGCTTATGCAAAATTTCAAGGTGGAGTACTAAGGATGAGTTAGCTTATCCTTCATATTATAAGGATATGCGGTCAAGATGGTTAAAATATAGCGGTAAGCATTGCTATATGAGTCATTGACGATTTTTAGATACTAATAATGCTCTTTATAGAGATAAAAATCATGTGATGGCTTGGAAGAGCAAGAAGGACCCTCTCCTCAATTAACTATATTAAATGAGTTAGGTCATTATGAATATACATTTGGCAATTTAGTTGACTATAGTCTAAAGTTGCTATTTAATTGGAAAAAGCGAAGTATATTTTTTGATTTACCATGCTAGAAAGATAACTTGACCTAACATAATTTCGATGCGATGCATATAGAGAAAAATACATGGGACAATGTGATTGCTACTTTATTAAATGTTGAAGGGAAGTTTAAGGATTAATTTAAAGCATATCATGACTTTCAAGACTTGAGGATTAAAATTGAGCTCCACCTTCAAGAGGATGGATGTGGGAGAACATACTTATCCCCTTTATGTTTTTCAATAAATAAAAAGGAGAAAAGCTTGTCTTGTGGTGTTTTGAGAGTTTAGTTTTGTCAAATCATGTTCAAAGTACTTTAATCAAATTGTGTAATATCTTCAAAGACTATCCCTCTATGCTTGAGATCTTATTGAATTGGAAAGAAAGATTTAAAAAACACTTTGAAATATGGAAAGAATTTTTCCTCAAACCTTTTTTGATATCATGGTACATCTTCCCAGGCTTATGAGGCCATGATAACTAGGTCTATTCATTATCATTAGATGTTTCCGATTAAGAGGTATTTATTCACTTTGAAATCATATGTACATAGTTGATACTACTCGAAGGTACTTAAATTGTACAATTTAACCAGGCTTCAAGAAATTATAAGCAGGATACAACTACAACTGTAGAACTATCCATATTTAAAATGATGGGTCATCTAATCTTAAAAGAGAATATCGTAACTTTGGATAGGGAGATATTAGCAAAAGCACATCAATATGTTTTGTTCAATTGTGATGAAGTGGATCCTTTTATCAAGGAGGATTCAATGTTCATTCTGTTTACTCATTAATGCAATTATTTATGATATGTGTAGAAAACATCATTGCTTAATCTAAAATCAAAACTCCCATAAAAGGAAAAGAGATATTGAGTGAATCTACATCCAAACATTCACATCATGATTTGCAAACTAAGTTAGTTAAGTTAATTTCCAAATTAAAAAATTCTTTTTGAAAAATTTATTTTTCACAAATTTTAACATTTAAATGGGTTTAAGAATCTCATTTTATGGAGAAAAGGCATATCATTGAAAACTTAAAGTGTTGGCTCATAGTCTCAATTTAGTAAGTGAAAGATACAAAAGATTTATTATCAATAGGTTTAGGTTTTGTGTGAAAAAAATTGAAAAATAAAGGAGCACATAGAATTATAGTGTTATTGTAAGTGCAAAGACAACAAGTTTTTCGGTGCCGATGATAGTAATTCTATAATTGGAGATGTTATAAATTATGGAGTTTCAAAAGATATTATTGAGTTACACTACTTTACAAGCAAGAAAGTGGTTTTATTTGAGTATGATTGGGTAGCTCAAAGAAAGATAAAGTAAGATGGTTATGGTTTTACACTAATTAATTTCACTTAGCTAAACAATGTAGAACACTCTACACTAGCATCTCAAGTACAATAAGCATTTTATGTGGAGGTCCCAATAGCTAAGTGGCATGTTGTTATTGAAACAATTGGTAAAGGCTCTTTTGATATGGGTACGGATTCCACCATTGATGTAGAGTCATATTTACAAAGTGAAACATGTAGTCAATAGGTGCATGATGAGATTAAACAATTAAGTTGGATTAGAGTTGATGTGTGTGAAACTACATTAAAAGCAAACCCCACATAAGGAGGAAAATGTGAAGAATGAATATTATGAACAAGTATTAATATTACTTCATTGAAATATAAAGTTTTTCTTTTTAATGAGTATGATATGCATGATTCTCCTCACAAAAAAAAAAAAAATGATATGCATGATTCATCATCATTTTAAAATTGTTAGCATTTTTTTTTATTTTATCATTAGATTTCTTTATAAATTTTTCATTTTGATAAATGTGCTTAACCATATTGCCTTATTGACTCGATTGACGATTCAAATGTATACCATTGTCTTATAGTGGTCTTTGTACGCTGGATGGTGTATTAAAGTTTGCTTCATTGGTTACAACTTAATTTAGGACTTGTTAGTAGATTCTAATGAATTATTTGTATTCATAAATTCTTATAAATTAATTTTAACGGTGATTTTAAAACAATAATTTAGGTTTATTTGTAAATTTCAAACTTATAATAGCCTCATAAAAGTAACGAGTTCGAAAAGTTTAGAATAACACTCCATTAATATCTATTTAATAGTTGTAAGAGTGCATTTATAAACGTTAGTTTTCATTCTTTTTCATTTTCTTTTTTATAATAGTGATGTTCATATAATCTAGATCTTTCATGCATAATGGAAGTCATTTTCTTACCTGCTTGTGTAATACCCCTTAAATTCTAAGTGATAGAACTTTAATTATCGAGGTATCTTTTGATGCAACAGCTCGAAGTACATCGAAAATTCTAAGTTAAGCGTACTTGGGTTAAGTCAATTCTATGATGGGTAACCTTCTAGGAAGTTACTGCACCAAGAGATAAAATTGTACCAAGCTAAAACAAACAATACTTTAGTAGAAGGAGTTTCAGTTGGGTTATTAAAGGTGGTATTAAAGCAATCCACCAATCATAAGGTCAAAGTCCTTACTTAGTGATAGTCCTAAACCTATGTTATGAAACTAATGAGGACGTCAGTTTTGTATAAGGGGTGGATTGTAATACCTTTTAAATGCTAAGTGACAAAACTTTAATAATCTAGACATCTTTTGATGTAGCAGTTCAAAGTATTTCAAAATTCCGCAATTAAGCGTACTTAAGCTAGGTCAATCTTAAAATGAGTGATCTCTTAAAAAGTTGCTGCAATAAGGGAAGAAATTATGCAACATATTGTGCTAAAGTGGACAATACCTTAGTAGGAAGAATTTCAGCTGGATTGTTATAACTTAGTTGATGTTTAAAGGCATTAATACAAAAGGTGAAGCTATTGTAAGTATATAATGATATACAGCAAGAAAGCTAAGATCCCATAAGAACATAATTAACTGGATGTATCATCTTAGGAGTATTACGTAGAAAGTTCATAGAGTGGAGTTTCAATATGTATTGATTTTCTTAGCCACACTTAAATATTAAATTGTTATATTTTATTTATATGATTTTGTTGGTAATGAGGATCTTTTGTTGTCTTGAAGGGTATAGCTTACTACGGACATAAAGTTGCAAAGGGGATAGTTCACAATATTGATCTAACAATACAAGTTGTGGGAGAGACGTTAGACCTTAATTGGTTAGTTCACAGTATGGATCTAACAATACAGGTTGTAAGAGAAACATTAGACCTTAATTGGTGTGAAGTGCATGTTTATGTTCCTATTAAGGATGATGAACGTTTGATCATATCTTATGGTTCCTTAAGGACTATAGAAGATATAGTTAGTGTACCAATTACTTAGCCACTACATCTAGTATGTTTTGTATTTAAGTAAATAATAATAGTAATAATAATAAAAGAATGACAAAACCAATTCCTTACTATTATTGTGAGGAATTTATGGTCATGTATTGTTGTAAATGCTTTGCTTCTTGCTAATTCTATTGATAATGACCATATATTGTTGTTGCTATTTGATATATTTTTTTAAGTAACTATAAAAAATGGAGATAGCATTATGAAATATTTAGTGTTAAAAATTGTCATTCTAAAAAAGGAAAAACATAATGATGTTGCTATGTAGATGCAGTGTTGTATTGTTAGGAGTATTGTTACGTGTTTTGTTGTAAGATATGTTGTTGTGTGGTGTTATCGTGCTGTGTTGTGGTGTTTTATATATGTGGTTATGTGTTAAGGGGTTGCTTGTATGGTCTAGTGGTGTATTACGTGTGGTTTGACCTATGGAGCATAGTTGGTGTGAAATAGTATTTAGCAGTTGCGTTGGGTGTTACGTATTATTCAAATATATAATGGTGGCTTTTGATCTCATATATAATTGTTTTTCTATAGATGAAAATGAAGACTTTTGACTAAAGATAAGGACTTTTTAACCAAAGATATGAATTTTGACTAAAGATATATGGACCACTAGAAGGACAGAAAAATAGAAGCACTGTTGATATGAATTTAGATCACTAGTTCTTCTTCTTCTATATATATACTTTTTAAAAGGATATTTGGCATGTTAAACTTATGGAGATTGGTTTATGATATGTCATACTTTTTTAGCTACTTTGTTACACTCAGTTTTGATGTACAGAGTTTCCCATACCGTATGTAGTGACTTCTAAGTTTATCTTTATGATAATGAATATTTTGTTAATCTCTTGTATCCATTTAAGTTATTTAATAATTTGCTTTTCTGTTTTTTTCAAAGCTGCCATTTTATTATCTCAATGCAGATATTAGTGCCCTTATAATATATTATTACTTTTTTATGGACCGACTTTTTAGGGTGGTTGGTACTGTCTTACCATATATATACTTATTATGGCAGGAGCTATTAGGGCGGATATTAATATTGAAATGGAAGGAAATGGAGACAGTACGAATTTCTACTTAGTTTTTCGCATTATCCCTAAGAAACAAAACTGTTCTACTCAAACATACCGAAAAAGTGCTGTACATATTCAAAAAGAGTACTGGTCTACAGAATTTGAAGTGCACTTGATTATTAAATCATTTGACTCCACTATTCATCAAACTGTTTGATGTAGAAGAGCTCTCTTCACTTAGCAACGAATCATGAGCAGAAAATGATAACGTATCTGCGATGCTTTCCGTTGAATGCATACTTCTCTCGCGTATCTTTGATTCATTTGCGCTTTCGGTCTCTTTTTCATCCCTTTTCGTTGAAGCAATCAACAGTTTCTCACTCATGTTAGATGAAGATGAGCAAGAAGACGCTCCGGAGGAAGTCTTGTAATTGTTCTCCTCTGAAGTTTCCCATCTGCTCATCCCGATTTGTTCCAATTCTGCTGCTACTTCCACCATTGAAGGCCTCATGTCTCGGTGATATGCAAGGCATCGAAATGCCAGTTCTGCCACTTTATGTACTGATAAGTTGGTCGAATCATCCTTCTCTGCTTCAAGGAAAGGGTCTATGATTTCATCCAAGTGCCCTGTCGCAATCCTATCGGTAGCCAAAGCAGCCAAATTCACTTCATTCTGTTGCCGAGTGAAGTCTACAACTTTCAATGCTGTTATGATCTCTAGAAGAACTACCCCGAAGCTATAAACATCGCTTTTATCCGAAAGATGGTAATCCTGATGGTACTGGGGGTCTAGATATCCCGGTGTGCCCTGAGGGCCAGTTGAGATGTGGGAGTTTTCAGGCATGGTGCCTAATCTAGATAGACCGAAATCCGCAACTTTCGACTTGAAGTTATAATCCAGAAGAATGTTGCTTGACTTAACATCTCTATGGTAAACTGGTGGCTTAGCATTGTGGAGATGTGCTAGAGCTTGAGCTGTTTCAGTGGCGATGGTGAGTCGAACCGGCCAAGTCAGTCCATCCCCTCTTTCCCTTTGTAAATGCTGGCATAATGTTCCATTTGGCATGAATTCATAGACAAGAATTTGCTCACCATTTTCGATCGAGCAGCCTAAAAGGCGAACCAGGTTTGGGTGGCTAACGGATGAAAGGAGCTTGATCTCATTCATGACTTGCTCAATTCCAGTATCTCTATTCTTGATTCTTTTGATAGCAACCCATTCATCACCGTGCAGTTTTCCTGCATAAACTGTCCCATATGCCCCTTTCCCAAGTCTCTGCTTCTCCGCGAAATAACTTGTAGCTCTCTCTATCTCTTTGTAGGGATATATAGGAATTGTGCAAGCGCCTGTAGCTTCACATAGACGACGCTTAGTGTTCTGCATAGCTTTCATTTTGCACCTTTGTCGGAAGAAGCAAAACATAACACCTATGCTGACCATCATAGAAGCTCCAGCAACAACTCCTGGATAGAATTTCATATATGAACATGGACACTATCATAAATATAAAAGAAAGAGAACACCAAAATCCCATTTTGACGACCATGAATGGACACAGACTATGCACATGAAAGGAAATGAGCAGAAATATTATCTCTTGATGTTTGAATTTAAGCACGAACTAGTTTCTCTTTGCTTTTACAGATTAAAGAACAGGAAGGGACCAGAAATTAATGTAAAATAATAAAGTACCCAAAAAAAGAAAGAAAAAAAGCTATTAAGACATATACCTCCAATCAGAACAAATATTCTTGTTCTTCCTCCACACTTTCCAGACAAATATCGAGCAAGGCTGCATGGGGGTTTCGCTGCTTGCCATGGAAGATTACCAAAATAAGAGGGAAACAATAAAAAAGTCAGCAAAAAATAGAAACAATTGTGGCCAATAACAATCTGACTACTGAGCAATACATTTACAAACAGATTTTCTTTGTTAAACTTGCCTTAAGGATCTAATTCTCTTTCTATAACTTTTGAGGCTAAAGACTAGGAGGCTTCTCTGTTTTTTTAGTTGGTTTCATGGCCATTCTGGACTGATTTTGTTGAGGCAAAAACGCAACATCCCTGGTTTTAAGACATTTAGAATGGTTTTTAGTCTATTCAAAGAACTGGGAAGTAAATGGAACATTCCCAAAATTAAGGTTTTATGTGAGATAGAGTCAAGATTATCAAACTCGTAATTTTATCTAGAATTGTTAGAGGGCTTATAAAAGTGGAACGTGAAATTGAAATGTAAAAATGTAAATTTTCACAACTTATATAAAATAGTTTTAAAAAATTATAGATATACTTATAGTAGCTATTCAAAACTTAAAATACATAATGAAAATTAAAAAAGGACGAACAAATTAAGTTTTTTTTTTCTAATAAAAATTTTTATTGTATAATCTAATATGTTCAGAAGAAAAATAAATAGAGTTAAAACTAAACTATGTTCTAATTTTTCTTAAAGTTATAAATTAAAGAGAACAAAATATTTTAATTCATTTTAAGTTATTGATAGTATAAAATAAAATATACAGTTTTTTTTATAAACTTTGTTATTAAAGTTGAAACTTAAATAAAAACTACGAACATAAAATAAGAAATTGAGAGAGAACAAAAGAAGTAAAAAATTGGGGTAGAACATGATAGATGTCGTAATGTCTTAATAGTTGATGGCTTGTAAAAAACTAGTTGTATTACTTTTTTCTTTAATTGTTTAGTTCATTTAACTCAAATATATAGAATCGGTAAATTCGATAAAAAAAAAGATATAAGTTTTTTATGGGTTTATATGTAAACTTGAGTAAAAATGTAAGCTTTTATAAAAAAAAAAAAAAAAATTATCTATACTTAAGTTAATTTGGAAGAGTTATAAAAAATCGTAAACTCATAAAATCACGATATGGGTAAGATCGTAATTTTGACAACTATAAATAAAATAACTTTAGACATATACTTCATTTGTGAAGTTACTATACTTTCAATCACACTTCATCAGGAAAACTCCTCCCAAATGGTATAAAATGTCCATGATCCCTATTCGATTTGGTGGATTTATCCTGTCTTTTCCTATAATATGCGATTGTTTGAACACCATCTATGTTTCAAACAAGGATTCTCGTTAATCGTCAACCCCGCAAAGCTGATTAATAAATATCATTTTTCGAGTACGACTGCTTGACGATATTGATTCGGCGGGCTATGCCGGTTTACATCATTTAATATCAATTTTATATCAATCAAACTCGAATAAATGTGACCATGAACATCTGTTTAATTCTCAATGCTATGAAGTGAAGTTTGTCAAAAAAAAAAAAAAAAAAAGTTCTAGATGGACCAAGGTCCCCACCAATGCAGAAGAATGCATACCTTTTTTCTCAATCATTTAGACTTATATAATTTGCATCTTAATCAGTGGAAACGATTTGACCGTGTAACATACATATATGTTCCTTTGTTTCTTCTACAAAGTCAACAGGACATGATCCCACAAATATTGCATAAATGACATTGCGTTCCTCGAATTGACTAGGGAACACATACATAGGATTACTAACCCAAGAAGCAACATAATTTTTCCACATTTATATGTAAAAGTAAAGCAACCATGGTAGACTTTTTTCAAGGAGTATTAGGTGAAACTACCCCCTTAATCTTCAGGAAATTTTATTTCGTGCTTGGACGGCACAAAAAGGAACCAGGAGTCCTGTCATAGACCAAACACAAATTGCCCTCTTAACTGATTGCTTTGGTCTGATTCAAATGTGTGCAACGTCGCGAATTATGATTGCATTAACAACGTCAAAATGGGAGCACTAGAAGTCACTTAAATGCCACTATTGCTATATTATATTTCCCAAACAAACAAATCATTATCTTATTTTATTCATTTGTTTCTTTCTAGTAGATAGGCATCTTTCGGCCTACAACCATTATATCTTTATCCAAATTACTGTTTTATGAACTTTCGAACAATATCGAGATCACTATCCAAACTTTTATTGGTTTTCTTTCTTTTTTTTTTCGATTTAGCTTTTAAAATTGAAAACTATTAATTATCATACCTAATCGAACTTTTAATTGTTGTTGAACTTATTACTTCACGTTCAACTTGAATTATGTATGCAACATCATGGTATGATATAGTAAATTTAATAAGTTTAAGATTAATTAGGTATGATATTTGATAAATTTAAACTTCTGTATAAAATTTAATAAGTAAAAATTTAACCCGATAACAAACTTCAAAGTTAAAAGTATGAAATTGAAAAAACATATAAAATTAAGGTAGCAATTGTAACATTATCCTTCATTTTTAAGACTACGAGATCAACTTTGGACGGGATCAGTCCAGCGGGTTTACTAATCCGAAACAGTCATTTGTCAATATTTTTACATATCCATTTGGCCTTCACCAGATTGTTTTGGCCTTGATTAGGATTTCGTATTTTGCAAAAATTTTCCAATTCGGATTTGCTTGGGTTATTAGACACAGTGACGAAAACCGGCGAAAGAACAATGAATGAGTTTAGTACTCAATTGGAACTCTTTGCCCTCTCTCTGAAGAGAAATCGAACCGCCATCACCAACCCGGGAATGGCCAAACTGGCAGGGGCCGGAAACTATGGCACGGGATATCTGCTTATTGCCCAAATCTTAATATGATTAATAGCCTTTTATCTTCGTATAAACTCCAGTTTAGAGCAATAGCTCGGTAACAACATGAACGTGCATAGATGAGTGGTGAAAATTTAAAAAAAAAAAAAAAAAGCTATAAATTCCAAATTAACAAGGAAAAATTCATGGAAGTGTATCATGAAGAGAGTCATAGAACTGACCTCGCCGGCAACCTGTACCTTCTGTGAAGCCATCGCCACGAAACCCTTCATTGCATATGCATCTATACCCTCTCTTTCCACTTGGTGTCGACGAAACAGGCCGACAAACCGCGCTCTCGGCACAATTACAATCCCCTTGTACCCACCAACCCAACTTTATCGTTTCTATGCCCAACGATACCGAAACATTATAAAGCATCTCAGCCGAAATAGACGACAAGAAATATCCACACCCCAAGCCTCGTATCCTCCCGTAATCCATAAACTCACCTGAATAATTATCGAAGTGCTCCGAATAACAACTCATGTTAGAATTAATGTTGGTATTACTGTTACTTATATTGTCGTGTAACGTGTTGCTCTTGTTCATCACACATCGTGACACAAAGTTTGCCGCGACCACATCTGTAGCTCCAGGCAAAGCGCATGATGACACTGACTTGCAGTTGTTGAGCAGCAATCCGTTTTTCGGCGTCGGCGCGAAGTTGTTCGTGAAGAGGTGGTGGATGCTGGAGAAGGGTCGGTCGCATTCGACTCCGATCTTGACGGTGATGAAGTCGTCGGTTACATTGAGGACAGGG
The DNA here is from genome assembly GCA_024138005.1 of Lumnitzera racemosa. Classification (NCBI taxonomy): domain Eukaryota; kingdom Viridiplantae; phylum Streptophyta; class Magnoliopsida; order Myrtales; family Combretaceae; genus Lumnitzera; species Lumnitzera racemosa. Next base: position 25,950,452 of record JAMXBC010000010.1, read on the forward strand.
AACTTTCCGATGAGGATGCTGCCCTTTGTGGTACAATCGAGTTGTATAGGACATCCGGAAGAGAAGCCAAAAGGGTATTTTAGGGTGGTTATGTTGTCGCCGAAACCACATGTCGGTGTGCAATTATTGGGTTGTTTCGATGAAGATGAAAAATCGGGTTTTGCATTTGATGGTGGAAGGATTAATGTTGTGATAGTATAAACAACTAAGAAGAGAAAGATTGGAAATTTTGAGATCATGGTTTTGGAAGGAGCATGAAAAATATACCATTAGACTATGTATAATTGTTGATGTTATTCCGAGGTGAAGTGAAAAGGTCCGAGTCCGAGGATGATATGGGATTGATGATGATAATTATTCACGTTGTCAAAGGATTTGAAAGACAAAAGTTAAAATATGTGAAAATTGGGACAGCGTTTGAATGGTTTGAGTCGTCGGAAAGAGAAGATATGATCAGCATGAGTGATGATGACTCAACCTCTTTAAAGTTCTGGCTCTATTAGTTTCACTTTCAGCACAATTAGGTGAATGATTTTGATGGGATGTGTTTAATAATTGGGCTTTAACTGTACACAAACTTGGAATAAATGAGCAGGAATTAAATTGAAAGAGAAAAGATGCTGCAATGGACCTTTTCCCTCTTTTTACCCTATTCAAAATACTGTTTAAGAAATAAAAAAAACTCAAAATAAGAAATATTTATTATTTCCATTAATAATTACATACTTTACAAAAATCAATTCTTTTTTTTTTTAATCTTACCTTAATAAATGAGCATGAATGAAAATGATGCTTCTCTTTCTCTCCTTTTCTTTAATAAAAAATCAAAAGATTCAAAATAAAAATATTTAATTATTTCCTTTAATAATTATATACCTTACAAAATAATCATGTCTTAAAATAACGCACAGGACATATATGGTAATATAGTAATAATGCAAACAATTTTTGTCACTTTCATGAGGTGATGCATTCTAGCAATCAATTTTGACGCATGGCGTAGTATAAATTTTGAAAAGAAAATTTCTGTATGTATATGTTCATATCACAAGCCAAAGAGGGCCAATATATATACAACATAGATGCACTAATAAAGTTTCTAAACATAGAAAACAAATATCCTAAATATATTCTTTATACAATTGATAGATATTTACAGATCCTAAAATATTCTAATACCCCCCTCAAGTTGGTGTGTGAAGATTGCAAACCCTAACATACGTAGAAGATACCCAAACTGTTGTGTCCCCAATGCCTTAGTAAAAATATCAGTGAGTTGCTCAAAGCTACGTACATAAGCAGTCTAAACATGTCCATGTTAAATCTCATCACGAATAAAATGACAATCAATTTCAATGTGCTTTGTTCACTCATGAAACACGGGATTTGCACTAATGCGTAAAGCCGCTTGACTGTCACAATACAACAGCATAAGATGAGAGTATACAACACCGAAAGACAGCAAAAGACCCTTTAACCATTTCAGTTCACATACAGTGGTAGCCATGGAATGATATTCTACTTCAGCAAAGGATCTCGATACTATATGTTGCTTTTTAGTCTTCCAAGAAATGGGAGAAGTCCCTAACATAACAAAATATCCAGTAAGAGATCGTTGAGTTAAAGGGCAACTCCCCTAATCATAATCATAATAAGCATACAACCGAAGATCACTATCAGCTCGTAAAAGTATTCCTTGTCCAAGACTGCCCTTTAAACAACGAACCACGTGCAAAGTTGCTTCCCAATGAGCTTCCCTTAGTTGATGCATAAATTGTGCCAAAATATGAACACTATAGGACAACTCAGGTCGAGTATGAGTCAAATAAATCAGTCTTCCTACCAATCTCCAATATTTCTTTGAATCTCTCAACAATGCATTTTCTACTAAGGCTAAATGATGATTTTGTTTAATGGGAAAACTAGATGGTTTAGCACCCAACAATCCAGCTTCATTGATAATATCCAAAGCATATTTGCATTGGCAAAGAAAAATTCCTTCTTGATTCCGAGCCACCTCTACGCCTAAAAAATACTTCAATGTTCCCAAATCTTTCATGTGGAAGCAATAGCATAAATAATCTTTAAACTTCTGAATGGCAACTCCATTATTCCCCGCAATAACAAAATCATCAACATACACCAATATACTCAAATGTATCTTGTCTCGATTTAAAGTAAACAATGAATAATCAGATTGAGATTGAAGAAATCCATACTGCTTTAATGCAGTTGTCAATTTGGAAAACCAACATTAGGAGGCCTGTCGTAACCCATAAAGTGATTTACGTAATCGACAAACTTTACTAGGTTGTTGAGTAGAGAACCCAGGTGGCATCTTCATGTACACCTCTTCTTCTAAATCTCCATGCAAGAATGCATTATGAACATCCATTTGATGGAGTTCCCATCCCTTTGTTGCTGCCACCAAAAGAAAAATACGTACAGTAACCATTTTTACAACAAGAGCAAAGGTCTCATTGTAGTCAATTCCTTCAATCAGATTATTGCCAAGAATCACCAATCGAGCCTTATAACATTCAACCGAACCATCTGAGTTATATTTGATCTTGTAAACCTATTTACTGCCTATAGCTTGCTTTCCCCGTGGCAAATCTTCCACAGCCCATGTCCCATTAGCCTCAAGTGCCTCAATTTCTTTCATCATGGCTTCTTTCCATCAAATGTATTTGATGGCGTGAATATAAGAAACAGGCTCCTTTTCGGTTGTCATAGCTGCTAAGAAAGAACGATGTTGTGGAGAAAATTTGTCACAATTTACATAATGTGCTATAGGATAGGAGGTACCTGTGGACGGAATTAGATTGGGAGAACATGCAGAGGGACTTATTTATTGTCCAGTATATGTCAGAAAATCTCGCAGCCGAGTAGAAGCTTCTTTTGTTCTATAACCCCATCCAAGTTGTTTTGGAACAGATTCACCCAAGATTTCAATGACCACCCCCCCCCCCCCCCCTCCCCCCTTCCTCCCCCCCTTGTCGTTATTATCACTTTGAGTCACAGTCGAATTCTCAAGTTGCTCACTTTCGTCTTCCTCATTCAATTCACCATTAAAATGATTGGTGATATCGAAAGAATCACCTTGTACAAGATCTGGTTGTACACCTTTCTTATCAGCATATGAAAATTCAAATTCAGAGGACACCATATCTCTGGATACAAAATATTTTCTGTATCAAGATCATAAACTTTCCACCCTTTTTTTCCGAAAGGATATCCTACAAATAAACAAAGTTGACTCCTGCTAGCAAACTTGTCTTTTTCCCTATCTAAGTTTCGAGCATAACACAGGCACCCAAAAGTTCGAATGTGATAATAACTAGAAGGTTTACCAAACAATATCTCATAAAGAGTCTTTCCTCCCAATAACTTAGAAGGAGTCCGATTGATCAAATATGCAGCCGTCAGAACACATTTTCCCCCAAATTTGATAGGAAGATTGGCCTAAAATCTTAAAGCTCTAGCCATATTTAAAATATGATGATGTTTCCTCTCAATACGTCCATTCTGTTGAGGTGTTCCTACACATGAGGTCTGATGTAAAATTCCATTTTTAGAAAAATAATTATGCAAGCAAATAAATTCAGTCCTATTATCACTTCTAACTATCTTTACATCTTTTTGAAATTATCTTTTAGTCATGGCAACGAAATTATGCATGATAAGTTCCACTTCTGTTTTTTTAGTTAACAAATATATCCATACACCCTTAGAAAAATCATCAACAATGGTAAATAAATACGAGGCCCCACAAGAAGCATTAACACGATAAGGTCCTCACAAATCACAATGAATTAATTCAAAAATTTCATTTGCTTTAGTGTCACTAGAAACAAAAACTTCTTTTGTTTGTTTAGCTCTCAAACAAATGTCACATGGTTTATTCTTTACTGAACTATTACTAAATTCAACTTGAGAAAGAGATTCCACAAATTTTTGCAGACGGATGCCCCATCCTCCTATGCCATAATTCAGAAGAATCTACATGGCTTGTCTTGCATGCTTGGACTGATATTGCTGACTTCAAATAATAAAGTCCCTTGCACTGTTCTCTCGCTTTAATCACTATCCTCGAGGTATAACACAAATTTTATTAGTAAATTGGACATTACAATTAGAGCCATCAAGCAATTGCAACACAGATATTAAATTACAATTCAAATTTGGAACATAGAGAACATTGTCTAGTTTGATATGTTTTCCCAAGCAAACTGATCCCTCCTTCAATGCCATCACCTGCTCTCCATTAGGTAATCCAATTGAACATACCACAATTTCTTTCAAATTTGTTAAACATTCTAAAGTACATGTCATATGTTGTGAAGTACTGGAATCAATAATCCAATTCAGATTATCCTTACCATTCATCTTCTCACTAGTACCCGGTTTGCATATGTTCAACAAATTGAGAAAGAATGACCATTGTTCTGCTGTCAAGGTCCCAAAAGCTGTATTTTCTTCCATTGTTGCTATTGATGATGATGGCTACCCAATTACATAGGCTGTATTCACCTTTGGCGCATTACTTTGTCCATGCCCTGCACTCTATCCCCCTCATCCACGTCCAGCCCCTTTGGGTCAGCCACCCTACCATTCCGGATATCCAATGAGCTGAAAACAAGTTTCAGAATCATGTCCCTCTCGTTTGCAATGTGAGCAAATGACAGATTTGTCTTTCATTTCTGTTTTATACTTTCGCCTTCCTTTATTGGTCTACACTGCAAAACTCACAACTTCTCCATGTTCCTCCTTCCCTCGTGAGATGTTTCTAACACATTCTTCTTAGCACACCAACGAGTATGCCTTATTCAAGTTTGGCAATGGTTCTATGCTTAAAATATTGGAACGAATTGCTCCATATAATGCATCTTCCAACCTCATCAAAAACTTATGAAGCCTCTCTTCTTCTCGTTTCTTGTCAAGTTCAGCTGCAATATTACAATTGCATCTTCTACAACTGCAGATGGGAATTTGCTCATAATTCGCAAGCTCTTCCCAAAGTTGTTTCAATTTCCCATAATAAGTCACAATCGACATCCCTCTCTGTTTGCAGTTGGCAAGTTCTGCCTCGATCTGCTGAACACGAGGTCTATTAGCGATAGAGAATCGCTCTTTGATATCTTCCGATAAATCCTTTGCAATCTCCATATATGTTATGGTAGATTACAATGTTAGCTCGATTGTGTTGAGCAGCCATGAAACTAACATTGAATTCACAGTCCACCAATCCTCTAATTCAGTGGAATCATCAGTAGGTTGATTAATCGTTCCATCAATAAATCCGAATTTCTTCTTAACCCTCAATAACGTTCGCATTGCTCGAGCCCATTTATTATAACTGTCTCCTTTTAATTGCACCTGAATAATTATATTACCAGGATTATCATTCGAAGTTAACAGGTAAGGGGAAGCTGGTTTCTTTCCCTCGCTAGTCATAGCGTTTTTTTTTTTTTTTAACCAGACTTTGATACTATATAAATTTTGAGAAGAAAATTTCTATGTGTGTGTGCGTATGTTCATATCGCAGGCCAAAGAGAGCCAATATATATAATATAGACGCACTAACCAAGCTTCTAAATATAGCAAACAAATGTCCTAAATATACTTTTTACACAATTGACAGATATTTACAAATCCTAAAATATATAAATACGCAGCAAACTCTGGAATGATGAATTGTAGTTGCCCGAAAGGAAAAGGATTAACAATTTTTGTCCTAAGAGCATCGCTTTAGTGAGTGCTCACTAAAGGGAAATTAAATTTCGTTTTCAATAAACGTTTAAATTTTTGTATCTATATGCATAATAACGTTAGTACATAATACAAAATAACAATAAAAATTAGGAAGCATTTATAGAACAAATAAATGGAATTGACTAACAATGATTTCATTCACACCTTCTAAAATATTCTACATAATTTTGTCATTTTATAGATACTATCGGCGCCGTAAATTTGTGATGCATATACAGATTTTATAACAATAAATATACAAAATATCAACTGCAAAATATTCAGATCATGAGTTACATTAGAAATGTAGTTTAGTATATATAGTTGATAAATCCTAATAGATGGATCCATTTAGTGTCTATACTATTTTCTAAAAAAAGTGTAAAGAAGGATAAGAAAAATGGAATTGACCAATGATTTCATTCTCACTTTATAATATATTCTGTGTGCGTTGTCATTTCATGGACATGGAAACTTCCAATCAGTTTACAGTTCAAATGTTACGTGTCACTTGGAATTCATTTTGAATAGGATAGGAGTACAATTAAATTACGGTGTTGAAACGTCATTGCATAAGGCATTTTAAGTCAAATTGGGCTCTTCATTTCAAAGGTACTGACTTTATTTTATTACATTACTAAAAGTCAACATCAATGGTCAGAAGTCGTACATGTATATTTATTTCATAAATATTTAACAAATGTTGCCACAGCTAATACTTAACGGAAATTTGATCGAAACCGCTATAGTTTCTGAATTTCTGTTCATGCCCCAAAGGCGGTACAATTAGTAGGACTTTTTTTTTTAAATTATTTTTCCAACTACTATATATTACAATTTTAAAAAATAAAATTTAATCAAAGAGCCTATATTAATATTATTAAATTACAAAAATTTTATCCGTCTATCCAATAAACTATTAAAGGAAAACATTCATCTTTTGTTGAGAAGGAGCATGGTTGAATACTCCTCGTATTCTCTAAATGTGTAATTTATTAGTAATAAACTACATATATTCAAGAGATAGATTTGAAATTACACGATAAAGAGAAAAGTAACCACTTTAAATTATCTTTCACAGGTGCCCAGTAGTGTCGATAAGAAGAGAGCACAAAGTAAACTCCTGCCTGCACGACCTTTTTTTTTTTTTTTTCCTTTTATTATCTACTTTCACAATGGAATCGAGAGGGCATAATAATATATTATATATATTCTATGAATTGTGTTGTATGAGGATTTCAATATTCTCCTCGGATGTTGAGATGAGCACAAAAGTTAATATAATGGGTATTCCAACAAATACATTAATAAAGTAGATTGATGGAACCATGATTGTTAACACATTTTTCAAAATAATTCTTATAAAATGTAATTAGGATTATTATTATCTTTGATATTTACCCTAACAGGCCAAACAACTCTGGTTAATTATTCTTTGTTTGGCAAAATAGAAAATTGACTAAGGTTGACTGATTGTAATCAATGTCATAAAGAAAAGTTTAGGTTAATTAAAAGGATAGCAGTTCTAGAATTTCTTTGATTCTCACCACCAAAAGGATACCCATTCCTTTATTTCCACTAAAAGAATAATTCCCCCATATAGTGTCATCTCAAATATTTTCATATATTCTTTTTTATGACATAAACATCGTAGAAGTATTATTTAAGTACTAGTTTTAAATATAAACATAGAAAGAAGAATAAAAATCTCAAATAAGATGAAAAAAAAAATCATTTATTGTTCATAATATAGAGTTTGCTTAGAAAATCGGAGCACTCTCGTGCATATTCAAGTTTACTTAATCAAAACATAAAGAGCTACATGATACATAGATGTAATGCCCATAGAAATTATAAAGAAAAAATCATTCTACAATCAGTGGCATATTTAGTAATTATTAGAAGTGGGCTTAAATCTTTCTTTTTCTTAAAAATCCAGTTGTTTTTACTCTTTAAATCCTACCCTTTTTTATCTAAAACCTCTTCAAAACCCTTATCTCACTTTAAATCCTCCCCCTATAGTAGCCACTACCTTAAGCACTCAAATTCACACTAAGGAAGACTCCAAAGAGTGGATTAAGGTTAGAGTTTAAAGGGTAAGTCCTTAACCAATTCATTTTTGTACCTTAACCTTCATTTTGGAGGAGTTTCCTAGGGTTTTTGTTCCAAAATGAATATGAAATTAATTGTTTGCTATAGCTTCTTGGTGGGATTTTATTACATTTTCAAAATTTCTAAGTGTTTAGTCCAATCCAAATAAGCTTTCCTTATAGTTTATCTTATTTCTTTCATTTACTAGGTGGGCATGTTGAGGTTAGTTGTGGATTGACGCGTATTGGAGTGGGATTAGTGGGTAAGGAGATGAAGTTGGGAGTAGCTAATGATTGTGGTTTTATTTGTGCATTGAAGTGTATTGATGTTGGTTGAAGAGTAAAAGGGTTGGAGGTTGAATTTGTGCTGATTTTTCAAAGATAGAGAATTTGCTTCATTGTAGAGGACACAACTTAGTAACATGGTCCTATCACATGACCATGTCCCCTATGCCTAAGTGTTGTAAGGGGTCAAAGAGTTACATGACCTAGCGACAACATCATGTGGTGAGATCGTGCTCTTTAGAAGAAGCTTGCTTAGAGAGTTATACAGCTATAGGGCTTGGTCGCGTCGTTGAAGTCATGTCCATTAACACAAACTACTTGATACAACTGTCTCAAGTTGTAACTTTTTAGTTTCTTCTTTTGTTGTTGATTATCTTAACCAATGCTGATCAAACTCTTTCCTAATCTCAATCTTGAGTTCCACCTAACTTTCCTTTGTAAAAGTTATAACTTTTACCGAGGATTTTCTTTTGTTAAATTTCTAACTTTTACTGAAGATTCTAAAGTCCTTTAAGTGTTTAATGAAAAAGAGTATTGAGTGAGTGGTGAAGAGTGCTAAGTGGGTTAAGTTGGAGTGATTAGCAATTTAAACTTGAAGTTTACTTTCTATTAGTTTATGCAATGGATTAAGGGACAATTATTATCCTCTTTGATTAGGTTCTTGGTCCGCATAACTAGATGTTTTTCATTTGGATTTAGCAGTTGATTACTTAGGTATTCAGGTAAGTGATGTTTGTTTGATGATTGTGCTCAATAAAATAGCAAATAACCAAACTAAGCCATAGTCGACTTAAGCTTATTTTGTTGATTGTGCTTATTATAGCTCATCCTAAAGGCCTTAGTAGCAAATCTTTAGAGGGCAAATGCTTATCTCTTATGAAGATTCCTTAGTAAACTTCCATATTGAGATGATGCAGTTAGATCTAAGTATCATAGTTTTGGAATCTGGACTCATAGGTGTTAAGGTCGGGAGTAGTAGTTCCCAATACCATATTATGTAGGTGGTAAAGGAAAACTTACATACTTGTATACCCATCTATGTTTGTATAAGATTAATAATGTCACAATCATACCCATAACCATGTTAAACTATAACTTTCTGATTTCTTCTTTTCTCATTATTTTTGTAACAACTTTTAACAAAACATTTTTCTAACCCTAATTTTGAGTTCCACCTAATTTTCTTTTCAAAAATTCTAACCATGACCTATGATTATTAAGTCCTTTAAGTGTTTAGTGAAAAAGAGTCCTAGGTGAGTATTGAAGGGTATTAAGAGGGTTAAGTTGAATTGATTAGGAGTTTGAATTGTATTAGCTCGAGCAATAGATTAATGGATGATTGTTGTTTTCTTTGATTAAGTTTTTAGTCCACGTTACTTGTTGGTTTTAGTTTGGACTTAGTAGTTGATTACTTAGATGCACAAGTACATCATGCATATTTGATAGCTATGCTTGATAAGATAGGAAGTAACTGGATTACTTATACTTGACTTTAACCCGATGTATTAATTGTGCTTGTTAAGGCTTGTCCTAAGGGTTGTTGGTTGTAGAACCTTAGGGGAAAATGTTGATCTCATATGAGGATTGTTTAGTGAACTTGCATATTGAGACGATACAGTTAAATATAGATATCATGGTTTTTGGAATCTAGACTCTTAGGTGTTAGGGCTAGGAGTAATAGATCCAAACACTGTATTATGTATGTAGTAAAGGAAGACTTATATATCTATCTATATATGTAGAAGATTAAATAGTATGATAGGGTTATTATCATGCCCTGAAGTAATAGAGTTGTAATAGTCCCATTGTGCAAACTATTTTAAGATAAAAACAATCAATACAGTCACTATTTTAAACCTGATTCACAGAAGGCATTCACGATTAATCCGCTTTAAAATAAACAGTTCATAAATAAATATGTTATTTACTTATGAAATTATAAAGAATACATATTTATACTAAAATAATTTAAGTATATTACAAGATTTAGTAGCTTGATTATAATCTATTTGAGAAATACATAAATTATTACTAAAAGCTTTAAAGAGAAAATCCAAACTTTAGAGTGTAATTGCACCTTAGGTTTATATCCTCACTCCTTATGATCTAGTAGATTACTAGCTTTAAGGTAGTTATATGGTCGCTTTTTAGCTAGTACCTGCAACAACATTTATAGGAATGTGAGTAATTAACTACTCGATAAGTTAGAAAGGAGACTCAAAACTATACATAAAAAACAAACAGGGTTATCAGCTAAATTAGTTAAGGATAAAGAAGGTACCAATTATGCTATCTAGCGTTATCCCTTTCAAAAAAGTCGATATTTTTTTGAGAACCCTAAGTTTACCCTAATAGGTTATCATATAAGTCCGATTTAGAATTATAAGTCATATATTTAGTTAAATCTGATTTAAGGTATTCAATCATTTTAACAAATCATACAAATACTAGTCAGAGCAAAAAATTAGAATCATATCATTAAACTAATAAACAAGTACATATAAGCATGTGTACAATCAATTATCTAACAATTACAACCAAGTATAATCTTAAGTCTCCGAGTACTACACATTAATACTCTAAAATAAAGTAACATATTAATCTTAATTTACCTAAACTCCTTGTTTGCTTATTCGAGGTGCGACTCGTACAGGTCATCGCTAATAATCCCTATAATACAAATATTATTTTAGTTTTCACATAACTGCTATAGATTAATTTTATCCTATAATACTTATTGTTATCTTTAGTTTAGGGTTTTAGTATGCTTAATTATTTAAGTTTTTAAATATCTTAAAGTTATTCCTAATTTAGCTAAGCTGATTCAGTTTTGAAGTCGGTTTCTAAGGTAGGTTTTTAACTCAATTTTTTATTAGGGATTTTATACGTAAACCCTTAGAAATCATTTTAATCCACAATGTGAAATTAATCACGTTATTTTTAGGTACCTTAAATATCATATTTGGTCCATAGCCAATATTCTAGTCCATATGGTGTAAGTCTCACAACCAGTCATTCAAAGTTTCGATCGGCTGAAAGATCCGATCAAGCCTAAATTATAAATAAAGCTAAAAATATTAGTAAAATGATTCCGTAAATTTGAATTTAAGAAAATAAGCAATAAAATAAAATAATATAAAAATTCCAAATTTTAAGTATATAACTCGTTATTTATCGAAAACGCCGAAAATGCCTAAAATGCATTCCGATAATTAACGAATCGTTAGAGATAAATTATATGTATACTTAAAATCATAGAATAACCCAAATAATATTTAGGAATATTTATTTGTACTATATATGAATTTACATGTATGTAGAAATATGCGTAATTACTTAAAATACGCATAATGTGCTAAAATAATACTAAATAATTAAAGAAAATTCATAATTAATTAAGAAAAAATAAATAAAAATTAGAAAAAATAAGCAATGATCCAGATATAGGGTGTGGCAGCTGGCGAAAATAAGAAAAAAATTAGCCAATTAAATTAGAACAATACAAAAGTCAAATTAGAAGAAGATAAGACAATTATCTAATCAAATTAATGCACAATAGTTTCCTTAAAACTCTATAAATAGCAAGAAAAATTTAGAAACTCATTTGGTAAATTTGGAGAGTAAGAAAAATAGGGAGAGGCGAAATTGAGAGAAAAACTAAGGTTAAGAAAAATAAGAAAAAAAATTGTACAATTAAGGTCATAAAGGGGAACTAACATCAGACGAGCAGTTGGGAGTGGACAGCCATCACCACCATACGGTAATGGAAGCGCCTAGACAGGTCGACAAGGCCACTGTGGCTGGCGGTGGCCGGAGCCACTTAGACCGATGAGTCCAATTTCTAACTCGATTTTATGTAATTTTGTAAAAAATAATAAATATTCTTAAAAAATTATGAATTTTGTAATTCTAGAATATTTTTGCATGTATTTTTTAGTAAAAATATTATTTTGATGAAAATATGTCTTGTGATATATGGTCCTTAAGAAATTATACAAAACCGAGCATGTTTCGGTTTAGAAATAAATGACCTTAGGAGTATAGTTTTAAACCCAAAATTTTTTTGTAGACTACTTAGATGATATAGAATATTTTTATGAAGCCTATTTTCAAAAATTAATTTTCTAAAATTTTAGATAATTTTTAGGCCTTAAAATGAGGCATAAAATGGGTAATTTAGGGTTAATTAAGTAATTAAATGGTTAATTAAGTAATTAAATGGTTAATTACTGATTTAGTGAATAATTATATGTTTTAGAATATTGAAATCTGATGAAGTATGATACTTGTAGCTTTTAGGGTGTTTGATGTAATTATTAGGTTAATTATGTAGTAAATGAGTAATAGAGAAAAATAGTAAATTTTAAGTTAATTTTATAAATTAGGGTAATTAGGAGTAAAATCTTATTTAAGATGAATCTAGACATTTTGAAATAATAATTAATATTGGGAGACGGTAATTAGAGTGTTAGCAATATTAGATGTGTATTATATACATAACATGTAATTATTGAAAATATAATAAATAGAAGATATTAGAATAAAAATTGATATTATGATAATAATAAAAATATACAATAAATCTGATAGAAAACTTGAATTTATATAATTATACGAAAAATGTAAAAATTTCTTACATCGAGAGTAAATTCGGTATACTATTAAGAATTTAAGTGTACTAGATATAATAAAATACTGACTAGGGATAATTATGGTATTTAGGATATCTAGAAGTAAAATGATTAATTTCACATTATGACTTAAAACAAGTTTCTAGAGTTTAGGTATAAAACAGTACTTAGAAATCGAATTAGAATCTAATTTAGAAATCGATGCAGAAACCGAACCCGAACCGAACCCCAAACCTAGATTAATTGTAAAAGATTTAAGACCTAGATAATTAGGTATATTAAATCCTAAACAAAACATAACAATAAGCTTTATAGGATAAAACGAACCTATAATGGTAATATGAAAAACTGAAACTACATTTGTGTTATGGGGATGATCGGCGATGACTTGAGCGAGTTGGATCTCGAATGAGTGAGCGGGGAGTCCAGGTAAGTTCGGATTAATATGATACTGTATTTTAGAGGCTTGAGATTATGCTTGCTTATGTTTGTTAGATAGTCTGTGGTGTGCATGTGTTTGATTATAAGTGATGCTATGATTCTGTTTGTTGTTCTAACTTGTATTATGTGATTTGTATGAAATGATCGATCTCCCTAAATTGGACTTAATCAAATATACGACTTGTAATCATAATCAGACCTGCATGGCAACCCATTAGGGGAAACTTAGGACTCTCCAGCCAAATACTGACCTCTTCGAAAGGGATAGTGCAAAATTGCATAATGGTCCCTTCTTCATCCTTAGTCGAACTAAGTGATAGGAGAAGAGGTCGCGGCAAGGGTGAAGTCAATGATTCGAGGTAGTCGCGGGAGGAGCGAGGTCTCCATTGCACAAGCTTGGGTTTGGTCGTGAGCTATTGCATTAATGGCAACTCCTCAACCTGGATTAAAGCGGGCGAAATTTCTCTAATCTTATGACGGGTTGGATAACGTCGTGCGATGGCATATGCTTGAACATGCATTGCACCTAATAAGTTGATTGATAACCTTATTGTGTTTATCGTGTAGTTTTAAGTCTTCCATCCTAACTTCCTGAGCTGTGATTGTTCACATCCCTATAGACGTCGTGCAGGTGCTGGCTAAGAAGTGGTATACAACTACTCTGAAGTTAGTAATTGCTGGATCCTAAGGAGTGATGAAAAACATTTGAAGAACAAACATATATTCTTAAGGTATAAGCTTTTATTTTAGAATTTTTTATTTTTAAATAATGTAATAACTGAATTATAGTATATATATATATATATATTCTCACTTTCTTAGGTAAATTATTTATTTAAATTACAAACTGTTTATTTCAAAGCGGGTTAGTCGTAGATGCCTTGCATAGATCAGGTTTACGATAATGGTTGTAAGGCCAACTTTTATCTTAGAATGGTTTACACGGCGAGCTATTACGATTCTGCTATTTTGGAGCGTGACATATGGTATATCCCAATCCTAATTTAATTACCAAATTTACTCCTAATATGAAAAAATTCTATATTTTTCACATAATTACCTTAATTTAAGTTTCATACCAGATTTATTACACATTTCTATTATTATACTATTAATTTAAACATAATATTTTTCTACTCATAAATTTCTTATACTTACATATTATACATGATCACTTAATATATATATAATATACACATCTAATATTCCCATTACTTCAAATATCATCTCTCAACATCAATTAACATCCCAAAATACTTAAATTCATCCAAAATAAGAATTTGTACCTAATTATCATTAATTACCTAATTAACTTAAAATATACCATTTTTACCTATTAAATATATACTACATTATTCCTTAATAATTACATCTAGCATTCTAAATACTAAAAATATCATACTTCATCATATTTCAATATCCTAAAACATATAATTATGCACGAAATCAGTAAGTATCCTTTTAATTATCTAATTAGCCTAAAATTACCTATCTTATGCATCATTTTAAGGCCTAAAAATCATTTAAAATTTTCAAAAATTCATTTCTAAAAAATGGCTTCATAGCACTGTTTTAAATGCTTTAACTAACCTACACAAAAATTTTGAGCTCAAAACTACACTCCTAAGGTAATTTATTTTTAAATTGAAATATGTTTGATTTAGATGTTGAATGTGAATGGATATTCAATCTAAAAATAGCAACAGACCTTTGAACAAATAGGAATGGGTATTCAAAAGAAAATGAGTATGAAGAATAGGAAAGTTTTAGTGGTGAATGTGAATGCATATAACTCACCAAGACAACAATACAATTAGGCGGTTTGAGCTCGAAATAGAGTTCGATATAATTCATGAACACTAAATGTCACTCAGGATTCAAATGAGGGTTAGATACAACTCACTAACCGATTTAAATGAAGGAGTTCACTACAATCTTGAGGTCAAGATTGATAAAAACACGGGAGAGATTAAAGAGAGTAAACAACACTTAATAATCTAGCAAACCCGAGCTCTACTAACTCAAGTACAACTGTTACGCCCCGAAGCGGCAGAGTCGTAACAGCTCCGCCGTGTAAACCATTTTATGATAGAAATTGGCTTTATGACCGCTATCTTAGACCCGATCTATACAAGGCGTTTACGATTAACCCGCTTTAAAGTGAACAATTTGTAATTTAAATAAATCATTTACCTAAGAAAGTGAGAATATATATATATATATATACACTATAATTCAGTTATTACATTATTTAAAAATGAAAAATTCTAAAATAAAAGCTTAGACCTGAAGAATATACATTTCTTCTTTAAATGTTTTTCCTCATTCCTTAGGATCCAGTAGTTGCTAGCTTTAGAGTAGTTGTATGCCGCTTCCTAACCAGCACCTGTATGACGTCTATAGGGATGTGAGTAACCACAACTCAGTAAGTTAGGATGGAGAACTTAAAACTATACCATAAACACAAGAAGGTTATCAATCAACTTATTAGGTACAATGCATGTTTAAGCACATGCCATCACACAACGTTGTCTGGCCTGTCGTGAGATTAGAGAAATTTCGCCCGCTCTAATCCGGGTTAAGGAGTCGTCATTATTGCAACAGCTCACGACCAAACCCAGGCTTATGCAATGGAGACCTCGCTCCTCCCGCGACTACCTTTGAATCATTGACTTCACCCTCGCCACCATCTCTTCTTCTATCACTTAGTTCGACTAAGGATGAAGAAGGGATCATTATGCAATCCTACGTTATTCCTTTCGAAGGGCTCAGTATTTGGCTGGAGAGTCCTAAGCTCCCCTAATGGGTTGCCATACAGGTTTGATTATGATTATAGATTGTATATTTGATTAGGTCTAGTTTAGGGTGATCAATCATTTTATATAAATCATATAATATAAACCAAAACAATAGATAAAATTATAGCATCACCCATAATTAAGTACATGCACATAACCAACTATCTAACAAGTACAATTAAGCATAATCTCAAGCCTCCAAAATACAGCAACGTATTAATCTCAACTTACCTAGACTCCTTGCTCACTCACTCGAGGTCCAACTTACTTAAGCCATCACCGATAATCTCTATAACATAAACATGGTTTCAGTTTTTCTTATAATATATAGGTTTGTTTTATCCTATAACGCTTGTTGTGATCTTTTGTTTAGAGTTTAATATATCCAATTCTCTAGGTTCTCAAATCTTTTATAATTAATCTAAGTTTGGGGTTAGGTTCGGGTTCAATTTCCGTATTGATTTCTAAATTAGATTCTAGTTAGATTTTCTAAGTATTGTTTTATACCAGAACCCTAGAAATTCGTTTCAACTCATAATGTGAAATTAATCACATCACTTCCCGCTATCTTAAATACTATCATTACTCCTAGTCAGTATTTTATTCCATCCGGTATACTTAAATTCATATTAGTGTACCAAATTTACTGAAGTGAGAAATTTTTACATTTTTCATATAATTACATAAATTTAAGTTTTCTATCAGATTTATTATATATTTTTATTATTATCAAGTATCAATTTTTATTCTAATATCTTCTATTTATTATATTTATAATAATTGTGTATTATGTAGCATTACTCATTATGTACATAATACACATATAATATTTTTATCTCTCTAATTACCATCTCCCAACATCAATTATCATTTCAAAATATCCAAATTCATCCTAAATCATATTTTATACCTAATTACCCTAATTTACAAAATTAACTTAAAATTTACTATTTTTCTCTATTACTTATGTAGTACATAATTAACCTAATAATTACATATAACACCTTAAATGCTACAAGTATCACACTTCATCAGAATTTAACATCCTAAAACAAATAATTATTCACTAAATCAGTAATTAATCATTTAATTACTTAATTAATCCTAAATTACCTATTTTATGCCTCATTTTAAGGCCTAAAAATTACCTAAAATTTTCGAAAATTAATTTTTGAAAACAGACTTCATAGCATTGTTCTATATCATCTAAATAGTTTACAAAAAAAATTTAGGTTCAAAACTACACTCCTAAGGTCATTTATTTCTAAAAACTACATGCAAAAATATTTCAGAATAACAAAATTCATAATTTTTTAAGGATATTTACTATTTTTATAAAATTATATAAAATCTGGCTAAAAATTGAACTTACTGGTTTGGGTGGCTCCGGCCATCGTCGGTGGCCATGGGTGTGTTGGCACACTTGGGCGCTGCCACCACCGTGTGGCGATGGTGGCTGTCCACTCCTAACTGCTCGTCGGGTCTAGGTTCTTCTTACAAGCCCCAACTGCACAGTTTTCTTTTTTTTTTTATCCGAATTTTTTCTTCTAATTTTCAATGCTCTTAGTTTTTCTCTAATTTTTAACTGTCCAAATGAGCTCTGTGGTTTTTTTTCCCTATTTATAGAGCTTTGTGGTAATTAATGTGTATTAAATTAGATAAGACATTAACCAAATTCCTTAATTTTTGGCTTTTATGTTACTCTAATTTAATTAGCTATTTTTTTCTTATTTTTCTTAGCTGCCATGACTCAATTCTGGATCATTCTTTTTTTTTATATTTTTCTTTATTTTTCCTTAATTAATTAGGAATTTTTTAGTATTATTTTAGCACATTATACTTATTTTAAGTAATTACGCGTATTTCTACATACATATAAATTCATATATAGTACAAATAAATATTCCTAAATATTATTTAGGTTATTTTATGATTTTTAGTATACATATAATTTATCTTTAGCGATTCGTTAATTATCGGAATGTATTTTACGCATTTTCAATAAATAACGAGTTATATACTTAAAATTTGAAATTTTTATATTATTTTATTTTATTTCTTATTTTCTTAAATTCAAACTTACGGAATCGTTTTACTAATATTTCTAGCTTTACTTATACTTTAGGCTCGATCGGATCTTTCAGCTGATCGAAACCGTGAGTGACTTGTTGTAGGGCTTACAATAACCTTGTCAAAAGAGGAAAGTTTCACTCTCTGTATATGTTTATATCTATCTCTCAATATGTTAGTACAAATGTTGCTATTTATAACAAGTCTTAAACCCTAGTGACAAAATTGTAAATAACATACAAGGTCTTAAACCTTAAATAATCGGGCCCATAAATAAAATAAGGAAAAACATATACAAGAACACAAAATTGTACGTTTTACAAAAATCAGCATGCAGTCACTCGACATGTCCTAGGAGTAGTAATATTCGAATCAGACGGGGTCGACAATTTGATGTACGGGTTGAGGATGAAGTCCTGAACTCTTGCATGGCTTGGCCGAGACATCAGAGAGATTAGCTCACAATTGTCGAATTCTAGATTCAGTCAGCACGAGTCTTTTGGTACTGTACCGAGTAGTTCTTTACTCTCGTATCCTCAACCTTGCGATTTCTCAACACCTTAGTTGATGATAGAGTTAATGTCGGGTGTTTATTTTCCTTCCTCTCGTCTTTTTTGCTACAGCTTAGCTTTAGTAATTATTAATAGGCCTTGGCTTAGATATGGTTGAAGGCTAATTCCCATCATTACCGCCGATTTGAAAGGAAGTCGTCCTTGATGTTAAGTGTTGAGCTCGGGTTAGGATGCCGAATAACCTCCTTTTCCCTTTTCGTTTTACCATGGGTGGCGAGTGTCTCTAGATTTCCTCAATGCTCATCTAGGTTAAGAGATAGCTTTTCCCATCTTTTCGAATAGTGTAAGTGTTGAGGAATCTATCATGGATCACTTTCCAATTAAACTCCCATGGTTGGCCAAGAAGTAGATTCGCGACATTCATAGGCATTACGCTGAAGTCAATCTCATCCTGATATTGCCCTGCCTTAAATGCGATCTGCGCTCTCTTATGCACATGGACCATATCTTTATCATTAAACCATTTCAATCCATAAGGTCAGGGGTGTAGGTAGGTTAGCAATTTCATCTTTTCTACTAACTCGGTAGAAATGATGTTGGTACAACTACTTCCATAAATAACCAGGGAACAGGTCTTCTTATTCATTAAGCACTCATGTAAAATAAATTTTCCCTTTGTCCGAAATCTACCTTCAAGTCAACTCGTGTGGCCGTAGCTAAGAGTTTATCCAGGTCCTTGAGATAGATATCTTCTTCTATCAACTGGTCGTCCGAGCTCTTGTTACTTTGACTCTTAATTTGAGTCTCAAGCGCTTCACCCTTTAAGACCATGACCCTCTTATTCAAGTATTGGGACGCAATATGTTCGTAGCCTAAGCATTTAAAGCACTTCACTTCTCAGGCCTTGTTGTTAGGTACCTTCTCTTTCTCGGCAATCTTTTTCTTGGTGTGGTTTGGTCAGCTAGGCTCTCTTTTCTCCATCTTCTTTTCTTACCTTCTCTCGACATACCTCTCAGGCTCAGGGCTGCCTTATTGAGGTCGGTTACTTAGCCTTTGATGGCTCCTCCTCCTCTGTCTTTCTACTCTTAATGATAAATTGATTAGCTCTTCTAGAGAGTTAAACGACTACAATTCAACTATGTTGGCAATATCATCTCAGAGTTTACTTAGGAACCTAGCAATGGTGCGGTCCCGTAACTCAACAATTTTACATCTCGTCATTAAGGTCTTAAACTCTTACAAATACTCTTCAACAGTATTTTGACCTTGTCTCAGGTGCTGGAAAGCATGGAACATCTCTTGCTTAAAAAAAGTCGACACGAAGTGTTGGTTCATTAATCTTTTCATGAGCCTCTAAGTTCTGATTGGCTCCTCTCCTTCAGTATCTCACTTAGCAACCAGCTTACCCACTAAAGACTTACATACTTAATAAAGGATAAGGAAGCCAACATAACCTTTTCTCAATCATTGCACTTGTAGCATTCGAACAACTTCTCAACTCAGGGAACCCAGTCAAGGAACTCTTCGAGTCGGCTACTTCCGTAGAAGGTCAGCAGTTTCAGCTTGACATTGTCAAGTCCTCGACCTGGTGCTCGGGGTTCATCCCTTGCATTCCAAGATGCTTGGTTTACCTTGGATCATTCACTTCTATTAGAGCTTTGTTTGGCCATGTTTCTTCTCAGCCTTAGCTCTCTACTTTAGGCTTCTTGATTTGTTTCAGAGTCAACACTCCTGTCATTCCCTCTTCTCGGCATTGGATGGTTTTCTTTTCTTCTCAGTTCGGCAACTCTTCTTAGTTGTCGCTCATCATTATCGAGCTCATTGGAACCACTTCCACTTATGGGTGTTCACTCCCTTCTTTCCTCTCAACCATCACGTCTGTGGCCTCTTACTAAACTAGTAAGCTCTTGTATGAAATCAGTATAATTCTAGATTTGATATTCTAAGTTATCAACATGTCGTCTCAAGCTTCCATAAGGATTATCACTAGTGTTGTTGACACTATCTTTCGGCATTCTTATTCGTGCAGTAATTGACTAGAGAATTGAACAAACAACAACAACAAAAAAAAACATAATAACAGTAACCCAAAAACAACCATTACTCGACTTTTGCTGTTACTTGCGATTACTATGAATAGTACATTACACTATAGAACAATGATTAACAAAAATGTTAGAATCGCAAATCTACTTTAAAAAACACTAGCACGTGTGTCTCCCCAAAGCTTTGATACCAATATGATAAGGATCAAACCAGAAATGGCAGTGGACTTTTGAACAAACAAGAATGGGTTTTTAAAAGAAAATGGGCATGAAGAGTAGGAGAGTTTTGATGGTGAATGTGAATAGATATAACTTATCAAGACACAAACACAATTTGGCGGTTTAAGCTCGAAATAGAGTTCGATACAACTTACGAATACTAAATGTCGCTTAGGATTCAAATAAGGGTTAGATATAACTCACTAACTGGTTTAAATGAAAGGGTTAAGAATACAGGAGAGATTAAAGAGAGTATATGACACTCAATAATCCAGCAAACGCGAGCTCTACTAGCTTAAGTATAGCCTTACTCGAAAGAGGAAAGTTTTACTCTCTGTATATTCTTTTGTATACGTCTATATCTGTCTCCCCATGTATTTGTACAAATGTTACTATTTATAACTAGTCCTAAACCCTAGTGGTAAAACTGTTAATAACGTATAAGGCCTTAAACCTTAAAGAATCGAGCTCATAAATAAAATAAGGAAAAACATATACAAGAATACAAAATTGTGCATTTTACAGAAGTCGGCATAGAATCACTCAAAATGTCTTGGGAGTAGTAGTATCCGAACTGGACTGGGTCGGCAATTTAATGTACAAGTTCGGGAAAGAGTCCGTGAACTTTCGTATAGCTTAGTTGAGACACCAGAGAGATCGACCTACAATTGCTAAGTTCTAGATTCAATCAACATAAGTCTCTTAATGTCGTGCCGAATGGTTCTTTACTCTCGTGTCCTCGGCCTTGTGGTTTCTTGGCACCTTAGTTGAGGATAGAGTTGATGTCGAGTGTTTATTTTCCTTCCCTTTGTCCTTCTAGCTACAACGTGGCCTTGGCAAGCATTGATAGGCCTTGGCTTAGATATGGTCGGAGGTTGATTCCCATCATTCTTGCTGGGATTCCATTACATTTTCAAATCTTCCAAGTGTTCAGTCTATTCCAAGTAAGCTTTCCTTGCAGTTTACCTTGTTTCTTTCATGTAATAAGTAGGTATGTTGAGGTTGGTTGTAGGTTGACATGTAATGGAGTTTAGGATTAATGGGTAAGGAAATGACGTTGGGAGTAGCTAATGATTGTGGTTTTATTTGTGCATTGAAGTGTATTGATGTGGGTTGAAGAATGGAAGGGTTGGAGGTTGAATTTGTGTTGATTTTTTGAAGGAGAATTTGCTTCATTGTAGAGGACACAACTTAGTGGCATGGTCCTATCGCATGACCATATCCCCTATGCCTAAGTGTTGCATGGGGTCAAAGAGTTACATGACCTAGTGACAATGTCATGTGGCAAGATCGTATTCGGTAGAAGAAGCTTAGTTAGAGAGTTATACAGCTACGGGACATGGTCGCGTCGTTGAAGTCATGTCCATTAACATAAACTACTTAACACAATTGTATCAAGTTGTAACTTTTCAGTTTCTTGTTTTCTCGTTTTTTTTTTTATCTTAACCAATGCTAATAAAACTTTTTCCTAATCTCAATCTTGAGTTCCACCTAACTTTCTTTTATACAAGTTTCAACTTTTACCTAAGATTTTCTTTTGTAAAATTTCTAACTTTTACTTAGGATTCTAAATTCCTTTAAGTGTTCAATTAAAAAGAGTAGTGAGTGAGTGGTGAAGAGTGCTAAATAGGTTAAGTTGGAGTGATTAACAATTTAAACTTGAGGTTTACTTTGTATTAGTTTTAGTAATAGATTAAGGGATAATTATTATCCTCTTTGATTAGGTTCTTGGTTCACATTACTATATGGTTTCCATTTGGATTTAATAATTGGTTACTTAAGTATTCAGGTACATGATGCATGTTTAATGGTTGTGCTTGATAAAATAGTAAATAACTAGACTAAGCCATATTCAACTTAAGCTTATTTTGCTGATTGTGCTAATTATAGCTCATCTTAAGGGCCTTAATGGAAAATCTTTAGAGGGCAAATGCTGATCTTATGTGAGGATTCCTCAGTAAACTTCCATATTAAGATGATACAGCTAGATCTAAGTATCATGGTTTTGGACTCTAGACTCATTGGTATTAGGGTCAGGAGTGGTAGTTCCTAATACAATATTATGTAGGTGGTAAAGGAAAACTTGCATACTTGTATACCTATCTAAGGTTATCAAGTTCGCAATTCTATATAGAATCACTAGAGGGTTAGTCGAATTGGAATGTAAAATTGAAATGTAGAAATGTAAATTTCTACAAACTATGTAAAATAGTTTTAAAAAACTATGGAGATATTTATAGCAGTTATTTAAAACTTGAAATACATAATGGAAATATAGAAATGAAGAGATTAAATTCTTTTTTTATAAAAAAAATCTGAATAATAGATAATTAAACATCTATTGAAGAAGAACAAATAAAATTGAAACTAAACTTTTTCCATTATTTTCTTTTGAAAAAAAAAAATAAACTAAAGAAAGTCAAATATTTTAACTCATTTCGGATTAATTATGGTACAAACTGAATTATATAGTTTTTCTTGTAATCTTTGTTGTTAGAGTTGAAACTTGGGCGAAGACTATGAATATAAAATAAGGGATTAAAAGAGAGAAAAAATAAAAAAAATATATAATAGAGAAAATAATGTAATGCCCTAATAGTCGATAGCTTATAAAAGCTTAGTTATATTTTCTTTATGTTTTAGCCTATTTAACTTAGATATATATAATTGGTAAGGTTGGTTAAAAACGTAAGTTCATATCGAGTTTATATGTAAACTCGATTAAAAACATAAGTTTCTACATGAAAAAGAGTTTATACATGAGTTAACTCGAAAAAACTTCCTAAAATCTTAAACTTGTAGAATCGTATAAGTGGAATTATGATTTTGATAACTATGTGCTTATCTATATTTGTTTAAGATTAATAATGTCATGATCATATCCCATAACCTTGTTACACTACAACTTTCTAGTTTCTTCTTTTCTCATCATTTTTCTAACCACTCTTAACGAAACATTTTTCTAATCTTAATTTTGAGTTTCACTTAGTTTTCTTTTGTAAAAATTCTAACCATAACCTATGATTATCAAGTCCTTTAAGTATTTAGTGAAAAAGAGTCCTTTGTGAGTAATGAAGGGTATTAAAAGGGTTGAGTTGGATTGATTAGGAGTTTTAAACTGTATTAGCTTGAGCAATGGATTAATGGATGATTGTTATTTTCTTTGATTAGCTTTTTGGTCCACATTATTAGTTGGTTTTAGTTTGGATTTAGTAGTTGATTACTTAGCTACATAGGTATATGATGCATATTTGATGGCTATGCTTGATAAGATAGGAGGTTACCGGACTACTTATATTCGACTTTAACCTGATGTACTAATTGCCGTTTTGAGGGCTTGTCCTAGGGGGTGTTGGTTGTAGAACCCTAAGGGAAAATGCTAATCTCATGTGAGGATTGTTTAGTGGACTTGTATATTGAGACGATATAGTTGATCTAGATATCATGGTTTCTAGAATTTGGACTCTTAGATGTTGGGGCTAGGAGTAGTAGATCCCAATACCATATTATGTATGTTGTAAAGGAAGACTTATATGTCTACCTATATATGTAGAAGATTAAATAGTATGATAGGGTCATGAGTATACATTTATTGTATGCTAGGCTAAGTTCAAGATAATTAACTTGTTGTGTGTTATTTCTTGCATTAACATGTGCATATGATTGGACCGACATCTATGTATACTTGTGCATTACGTACCTGTATTCATCTCATTCTTTTCTTTTTCAAGCATAGGTATTGATGACTATACTGTTTATGATGAGCCATTCATTGATGAAATTCAAGAGGAGGATAGAGGTTATTGCTTATACTTGGGTTTGTGTTAGGATGTTGAAGATGGTTCTTAGTGCATGTTACTGGTGTTTAGTGGTTTAGTTGGACTCTAATGTAGAGATACTTTATGTCCCTTGGTGCTTTTATTTAGTTTAGTAGAGGAGACGGACTCCTTTGTGGTTATTTATGTTTTATTTAAGGTATTGTTTATGGGAGCATCATAGACTCCTTCGATTTTATGCTGGATAGTGAGACTTCATGGAACATGAGGGACTATTGTATATGTTAGTTATTCGATGTTTTCAGGTTTATGAGGTCATAAGGTGGGATGCATCTTCCCTTCTTAAATATGACATTTTAAAGATATTACCTAAATTATGATTACTGTTACAAGTTATGATAGACTTTTACAGATTCTAAAGTCTTAGTATATACTTGAATTAGAGGGATACATAGCGAGTTTTAATGCCCATAGGTTTTAGGGCATTACAATAAGGAAATAAATGAGTCAAGTTAAGATAATATTGTACTAAGCTTAAACTCAAGTTTGACTCGAAATTTCAAAACTCGAGCTTTACTTAAGCTTAGTCAAGCTTAGAATTTTAAGTTTGAGCTCAACTTAAAGTGACATTCAATAAATTGAAGCTCGAATTGATTAGACTCATTTACACTTAATTTATTTGAGAAATATTTTTTTACTTTAATTATAATAATATTAATATAGCAACTTGACTAATACTGATACCTAATTCAAGATGTATATCATAGGTGAGTGTACCTAATTAAGTTATAATATAAATTCGGATTTGAGTTCAAGTGTCAATCCCACGAAGAACCATATATGGGAGTAAAATCTAATTAATTAGTAGCATTATCCCTAAAATATTTCAATTACCTAACTTTTACAATTAAAGGTATAAATGAACAATTAAAGATAAAGATTGCAAGAATAAAAATAATTAATGTAAAACTGTAAATCCAAACTAAAACAAAAACATAAATAAGAACAATTGGAATAAAAAAGAAAACATGTTTATTAGTAAATCTTTATGTGATTGACTATCTAATTCTAGATGACTTATTTAATCTCAATTACGATATTGAACCGTGAGGATTTTTATTATGAACTAATCAGACTCACGTCTCTAATTAATTCATAATCTTAAGTATACTCTATCCAAATCACTTCTACATTAGAATATCTTAAAATTACATTAAATCCTTCAATCCTACTATTAGGTTGCCCTAATCTGAAAAAACCAAACTACTAATCATTTTAATTGGCTAGTTTTGCCTAATGTACTCATCAGTAATATTATTTATAATAGACTCAAGCAATAATTTAACCACCAGTAAAATTGAATTAAATAACAAAATAAAACAGTACAATTAGATTGCAATACACAAATATAATAGATCAAATAGTAATATTAATAGAAATAAAATGAGTCACAATAGAACATAGGATTCGATAACGATTTACTAGGAAAATCTACAATAAAGACATAATAACAAGAAAAAAAAAAAGAAAAATAATTGAAGAACTCCTATGATTTTACCGTACTAATCCAAATGGACTTTCCCTATAAACCTAAGCTTAGACACCTTTTTATTAGAGTTTGACTTAGATTTATAAAGAAAACTTAATAAAAATAGAAGTTTTGCAAATTATAGCATGTCCATGTCTAAGGTTCGTAGTTGTGGAGAGGGGCATGATCTTGTGTAAGCCTTGCAATCAGAAGTTCGAATTTAATATGTAAAATTTAAGGCAATTGGATAAAGTATTCGATTAAGTCTAAATTATACGAAAAAGGTAGAAGTATTAATAAAAATGACTGCGTAACTTTAAAATTAGGAAAATAAGTAATAAAATAATAGAATATTATAACATTGAATTATAAGTATATTATCTATTATTTATTGAAAATGTATAAAATGAGTTTTGATAGCTAACAAGTTCATAGAAATAAATTATATATTTATTAGAAATGCATAAAATGACTTTCGATAATTAACGAGTCAATAGAAATAAATTATATATGCACTAAAAATCATAAAATAATATAATTAATATATAAGAGTATTTACTTATACTCTACATGTATTTATGTATAAGTAAAAATATATGAAATTACTTAAAATACCTGAAATATATTAAATTAATGCTAAATAATTAAAGAAAATTATAAAAAATCAAATAAAATCATAAAAGTAAGGGAATGTCTGGATTTGAGGCGTGGTAAGTTGGGATTAAAAAGAAAAAAATTACCCAATCAAATTAAGGCAACTAAAAAGCTAAAAAGGAAGGGATAATGGTCAAATGTCAATCTAAAAATTAAAGAAAAATTGCCAAGCAACTCTATAAATTCTCCAACCTTCAACTAGTGCTCATTTGTTTAGTTATCAATGAAAGAAAAATCGAAAGAAACAAAAAAGGGATAGTTAGGGTTTTCTATAAAAATTAACAAATTAAGTATATAATTAAAGCTTAAAGAGTGAACCTACGACCAATGGAAACTTGGAACTGAATCGCTGCCATCAATACACCTTACCACAATCGTCCAAACTAGCTAACACTACTATAACCACCACTATTGGTCAAAAGTCCATTAGATAGGTGAATTAAATTCTAACCTGATTTCATTTAATTTTATAAAAATATTAAATATATTTAGAAAATTATGAAATTTGGTATTCTAAGATTTTTATGTATATAAATTTAGGAAAAAATATTGGTTTAATGAAATTATGTTTGGAAATATATAGTACTAAGAAATCTACAAACCCGAGTTTACATTTACTTATAAATAAATAACCTTACAAGTTTAATTTTTAGCTTAATTTCTTTATGTAGGCTATTTAGAGGATGTAGAATAGTGCTGTGAAGAGATTTTTTAGAATTGAATTCTTGAATTTTTTAAATGATTTTAGTCCTTAAAATGATGCATAAAATGAGTGGTTTTAGGCTAATTAGGTAATTAAATGGATAATTACTGATTTTGTATGTAATTAGGTGGTTAAGAATGTTGATATCTGATGTGGTATGATAATTATAACATTTAGGTTGTTAGATGTAATTATTATGTGTATTATGTAGTAAATATATGTAATTTAATAATATATGAAATTGGAAATATAATAAATAGAAAATATTAAGTTAAAATTTATTATAATAATAATAATAAATCTGATAGGAAACTTAAATTAGAGCAATTATATGAAAAATGTAAATTTTTTCTCACATCGAAAATAAATTTAGTAGTTAAATAAAGATTAGGGTATACTGTAGAGATTGGAATGCTAATTAGGAGCTAAAAGTGATATTTAGGATACTCGAACATAATGCGATTAATTTTACATTATGGTTTGAAATGAGATCTTAAGATTTATATATAACACCTGTAGTTGAAATTGAATTAGAACCTAAATTAGAATCAGATTCTAAAACCGATTCTAAAACTAACCTAGAATAGATTGGAAATAAATAATATACATAGAGAAAAATTGATTCAAATCATAACCCAAAATTTATATATTATAAGGATATAAATATTAAAAAATATTTATATTATAGGACACGTGAAGATAAGTGACTTGTAGCAAGTTGAGTGAACTAACCGAACTAAGTAACATGAGAGGAAGTTGCAGTAACAATGAGGGTAATGGTTTAAAAAATAGTTATGGGGGAAGCAGTATTTCCGTTGTACAAACCTGAGTTTAGTCGTGAGCTGTTACATAAATATGAAAACTTTTCAACTCGGATTGGAGTAAGTGAATTTATTTTGATTTCACAATGGATCAGACTATACTTTGTGATAGCATTTATGTGTTGTATTGCATATAATTAATTGTTTGAAAACGCTATTTATATTTGTTATGCATTCTTAAGGCTCCATCTTAACTTACTACGTTATTAGTTGCTCAAATTTTTATAGATTTTCTTATAGACATTGACTGATATGTCACGCTATAACTATCTTGAGGTTAATATCTTTTCGAAATACTACGCTATAGGGAAGTGAAGATCAAGTTGGTTAATGTAATCGTGTCTTCTAGAGTTTTGTTATTAACTCTTAAGTTTTTGAATAGATTATGTAATATATAATATGCTATTCATTAGACTACCTTAGCCTATAGAATTTCCTAGGAATATAGAATAGAATGAGCATCTTTATATAAATACAACTTAAAGTTTTAGTTATATATATAAATTCTATCTTTAATTATGAATGACTATTTATTTCAAAGTGAGGAAGTGTCGATGCCTTGTATAAATCGTATTTATGACGTCTTATTATTTCTAAACTTTTAAAGGGCTCACAGGAAGAAGGAAAATAAAATGGAAGCTCAAGGGATATGGGGCATTTTTTTTCATCGTCATCTCACTATGAAAATATTTAATTCTCAACGAAAAACATCGGATAATGTATATAATGACATACCACTATCAAGAAATGTTTTTCGAAACTTTGTAATAGCTATAGATAATACAGAATATAAACTCTAAGTAAGAAATTATTCAGGTACATGTCAATGTAACTATAGATAAAAAATTTCCAACAACATTCATTAGCCGCCAATTTGGCGCTATGTGTTTTTAAGGAGATAAATGTTAAATTATATATCGTTTTCATTTTCATTCGCTTAATTTTCATCAGTTTGCTTTTTTTTTTTTTCATTTTTTAATGTTTTTATAGATAATTAATGATTGAGCTTATAATTGATAAAAAGGTGATGTTGGACATAAAAAAATGAGTTACATGATAATTAAAAAATTTAGAAAATCTCAACTGTTAATCTAGAAATTAATAGAAATTTAAAGAATGGGAATGAAAAGAAAAAAAAAAGGGTGGGTTGAGGATGATAGCAGAGTTACCATTACTACTTAATATGAAAAGAAGTATTCTCCACTGGCTTACATAAGTAATTTATAATTCAATACATTAAAATAGAATAGTGACCAAGGAAATATTAATTTTCATTTAGAAAGTGGATATGAGGCACTGTAGATATCTTCTTCACGTAATCCAATTCTGGATCATCACTTACAATTAATTGAATTGTCCTATATTTGTCCGAATCCTCTACTCCACTTTTTTAATGGTCCCCTGCATCTTGGACATAATTAATAATTATAGAAGATCCAACGAGCCGAATACCAGCGGACTAGCAAAGCTTTCCAATGATCGGCTGAAATTTGAAGCATGCGTTGTCCAAAAAGAAAATAGATTAGTATTAGTAGCAGTTATAGTTGAAGACATTTTTGCTTTTAAATTGTGATCATTATAAAATCTAAGAACTTTTGAACGGAGATTAGTTATCCTCTTTTCAAAATCAGGTATTTACTTGGTAAAGAATAGGCTTATGTGGGAAGATTGCAAAAATATTACATGTGTTTTGGTATCTTTACAAACCCATAACCTATGTTTTCTTTTTTCAAAACATATAATTTGTACCTTATTGCTATCTGTTTGTTAATTTTGGTTAAAGGGACGTGTGTCAACTTTTAGTTGGTTAAAAATAATTAAATTGATAAAATAAAACTATCAAAGATATTTAATTAAAAAATAATAAAATACAGAAAAAAAGGAAAAGGAAGAGAGGAATAAAATGACTTAGTATTCAATTAAATAAATCAAATATTATAAACTCAGGTTGTCTTAACATGAACTTAAAGTATTTATTTTTTGCATAATAATATGAATTTTAATATATTTTAAATAAATTAGATTAATTTATCCAATCAGATTTTGAGTTGGGTACAAAGGTCATGGCTCATTAATTTGACACTCTATCATGAAAAATGATTTATTAAATATTATCCATCACGTATTATGTATATATGATATATAAATACTAATAAAATATTGATACGAATAATAATGGAATGAATAATTTTTAAATCAATTACAACTCGTGATTTATATATGTTATATGTACCAACATTTTAACGATAATGCTTAGTGTATATTACCTATTGAATCGTATCTAATCATGCTTCTTTACCCATTTTTCTTTTCAAAGATAGATAATAATGAGAGAGAGAGAGAGAGAGAGAGAGAGAGAGAGAGAGAGAGAGAGAGAGAGAGAGAGAGAGAGAGAGAGAGAGAGAGAGAGAGAGAGAGAGAGAGAGAGAGAGAGAGAGAGAGAGAGAGAGAGAGAGAGAGAGAGAGAGAGAGAGAGAGAGAGAGAGAGAGAGAGAGAGAGAGAGAGTATTACCTATTGAGTCGTATCTAATCATGCTTCTTTACCCATTTTTCTTTTCAAAGATAGATAATAATGAATGAGAGAGAGATAGAGAGAGGCTTGGTTGTTAGTGGTTACCCAATAGGGATAGAATGGTATTAGTAACAAAGGGTTAGCAAGGTTGACGTTGATGCTATGAAAAATAAAAGAATAATGATAAGTGAGTTTTAATCTAGAAGAAGAGGTGGGACTAGGAGGGAAGTGCACAATTAGAGATTTGTCTAAGGTCCAAATATTAATATGGCACATTGCATAGCGTCAAAAGATATAAACAACTATCATTTTAGTAGTTTTACTTAAACTTTATTTTAATCATTTAGATCTAAAATGTATTTTTTTAAAATCTTTTTTCCTTTTGAAAAAGGAATTTCCAATTCCATATTGAAGATGTAATAAAGGGGAGATCAAACTTGTTCATCTCGGATAGAAAATATTTTAATGCAATATCCCACTATCTTCAATGAATGTTAAGGTCCTGTTTAGTTTCCTTTTTTTTTTTTTCCTAATCTATTTCTTATCTAGTTATCTATATCCTATTTATATCTATATTGTGTTTGATATTTTGAAATTTGATATTTGGAAAACTTTCTTATCTATTTATTATTTATTTTTGTTTCATAATTATGATGGATGTAGTGATCAGAGTGTTAGAATTAAAAAATTAAATTTCATGTACTTTTAAAAGAGAACACTTTAAAAAATAATTTTATGCATTGGATATGATTATTTTAATTGGTATTTTTATAAATATAAATAAAATAAAGAGTAGATAAATTGAAGTTTATTGGGATTTGGGTAATTTATTTTAGAAGAGGAGTATATATGAAATTATATTTTCATATTTTTTGCATCTTATTTTTACTAAACACAAAATTCAAATAGATACTAAAAGGTCACCTATAAGATGAAAAAAAGATAAACCAAATTGAGCTCAAGTATTAATGTAATCTAAATATGTTTTTCCTACAAATTATTTTAAATACATATTTAGTTAGCTTGATAAGTGTAATCAAATTTTTAAATTTAAACATGCATTGTAAGAAGGGCGAACAAGAAACTCTCTTAGAACTTGAAACTTTATCATACATGGTCAAGAAGGTTAATGGTATTGAAGGTTAACAGTAAATTCTAATCTTAATTTGCCATTACTTACCTTGAAATGATAAGATATAGGATACAACATCTCCATGTATTGTATTTACCTTAGAACTTGTATTCTAAATTATACAAAAGATAAGTTCTAGGATACTATTCTATGAAAAATTTTCATTAATTATATTAAACATAGACATGAGTACAAACTTAGACTTAACCCGAGTCACTAAGAGTTGACAGTCACAAATTGTGAAATTGCTATATATAGGGACAAGCCAGTCTTAGCTCGATTCCGTGCTATTTCCTTGAACCCAACAATTTTGATGGGTCTAATTCATATTTCTTAAAATGATTGAACTAATATTGATTCTTTTTTTTTTTTCATTTAATTAATTCTCCCCTTCCCTTAAAGTCTCTTTATCTTATTTTTTAACTTACATTTACAAATACTTAGATGGTTTAATTAATTCTTCAGAAAAGCAAAACCTTAAGCACAAGAGTGAGGAGCTACCTTATAATTTTGATGATATAATTTGATAGGGTAAAAAAAAAAAAAAGAAATAAAAAAAGAGGGGGATATAAAACTTTACCTCTTATGCATGCAACATGCTAATTAAATACGTAAATAAATAACGGTTTACTACTTTCTCTACAAAGAAGTGGAATGCTAGTGTAGAAAATAATAATATGTATAGAAAAACCATTAACAAAAAAGTAAATTGAAGGAGATGTGAAATTACCTTAAAGTTACATATTTTAAAACTCATGTAAAGTATAGGTGTTCAGTTACTTTGACCTTACATGAATTAAGGAATTGATCTATCTATGCTTCCATCTCATGCCTTAGAACTACTTAAATGTCATCTTCTAAACTAGATGTATTATGCTTCCATTCTCTCTTCTTCACTTTTTGTCAGTCTTTGACATTGAGTGAGTGCTTCCATAGAGACCTTTGACAGATTGGTTTGGTGGTCATCTAAATTTAGGCTAAGTATGCTAAATAATGATTCAATTTCAACTATTTGAATTGGCGCTACTAAAATTTGTCAAGCCAAAATTGGAAATATTTTCATGTGTCTTCTTTACCAATGCAATATGTCAAAGACATGAATTCCTACACCATCCAATATTAATTGTTGAGTTTTGTATAGGATCCAATCTCTGACCTCTCCCCTTCTTGTTTTTCAATCTTTGCATCAACATTAATTCTATAATTGAGGGTTGCCAATTGAGCTTCCTTGTGTTGTGACAAGAGGTGAAGGAATAACTGAAAATTGACTACCATACATAAAGAAAAATTAAGAAGATAATTTGTGCGTAGGTTAGATAACATCTTGTATTGTATTGATACATCAATTGTAAACATCTAGAGAACCAAATATTTTATCAATGTACTCATAATACAAAGCTAAATAATCATTGAGTCCTTATTATTTTGAACAAGACATGTCTATTTGGTGCATTTTGTAGCAATTTGTCAACTTTAGAAGGATTGGACTTTACAAGATTGAATCTTGCAATTACTTATTTATTTATTTATTTTTCTTGGGATTCTCGATAAGAGTTACCCTTAACTTATTAATTTTGTGGGTCTAAATGACTGAATTGCCACTAACTATTGTACATAGTAATGGTCAAGGTTGAGTAAGGATCTACTCCTGTGGTCCAAGTTTGAGTCGTAGATGAAGCAATGAGGATGGTTCATACTTAGGGCACCCAGCTGTCTCATGCCCATGTCTAATTAAACATAACAAGCTATAATATTTTTTACTTGATACATAGTTAAAATTGTTTAAAACTTAGTTTTTTATTGTAAGAAAAAGTACTAATTTAGTCTTAAGCATTTAACACCATTTCTATTTGAGTCATTAAAGTGTAATTTTTTTTTTCAATCCTTATATTTTCACAAGTCTGCCAATGAGTCCTTTTGACGATGATGTTAATTTTTCCATTAGAGAATGACATATGGCAAGATATGATTGATCGAAATAATAATAATAATAATAATAATAATAATAATAATAATAATAATAATAATAATAATAATAATAATAATAATAATAATAATAATAATAATAATAATAATAATAATAATAATAATAATATATTGTTTAAGTAAATTATTTAGAAAATATGGAAAATTTAGAGAATTAAAAAGGTTTGGAAAAATAAAAAAATAAAAAAATATATAAATAAGAAAGTTAAATATATTATTTTGAGTAAATAAATGAAAAAAAAAATAGAAGTTTGAAAAATTTAAAAAATGTAGGAATTCATTACAAAAAAGGAAACAAGAGAGGGAGGTTCGTTCAACCCCTAAAGGTGGTTGGTTACTACACCCTATCCTTTGGTTGTCAAATTTTGGCTTAAAATAGACATGGGTTATGACCCATTGGGGCTTGTAGGTAGCCATGGTGTAGGGTTATGTGACCCCCTCTAGCTACTGGGTAGTTGCCTAAGTTTAATAAAAGAAAGGGAAAAAAAAAGAAGCAGAAAACCGACTAAGATGAACTTTACCCCTTTTAGGTGGTGGGCGGTTGCTAGTGGATTGCAGCCTACTATCCATTAAGTGGCCATTCCAACTACCTTCAGGCTAGAGGATGATTGGTAGCTACCTTTAGGTGTTCACATGATACTCCCTTAGGTGGATACTGACTTTCTTTTAGCCTTGGGCTTATAAAAAATAATTTATTTAATTTTTTTTCTATTTTATGCTTTTTGGAAAATTTTTTTATCTTCTATTAATTTACTTTAAA
Source organism: Lumnitzera racemosa (assembly GCA_024138005.1). Lineage (NCBI taxonomy): Eukaryota > Viridiplantae > Streptophyta > Magnoliopsida > Myrtales > Combretaceae > Lumnitzera > Lumnitzera racemosa. The sequence continues at coordinate 25,985,169 of JAMXBC010000010.1, forward strand.
ATTAATATATGCATGTATATATATGTATATTTGTATATTACTGTTGTTGTGCGTTTATGTATGTGTATATGTATAATCTTTCCTCTTTTTTTTTTAATATATGGAAAAGATCAACACATTATTGGAAAACTTGTCTAAAAATTTTATACCATAAAAAATGTAATAAAAAAGATTATAGATTTCATAGAATACTTTACACCCTCTATGTTTTACCATGTAAAGGCTTTAGGATTCCTGCAATGTGTGATGACCCAAAATTAAATTAGAAAAATAATAGTTTAATAGTTTAGTTTTCTTTTAGTATGTATAGTTAGATATTAGTTGATAGTAGTTTTGATATTAGTAACAATCAATTAGTTTGTTAGATATTAGTTTCATATTAGGTATTAATTGAGAGCATAAATAGCTTACATATAATTACAACAAGATCATTCCATCATTTTCAATAAAACCAAAGTTTCCTTTAAATTCTTTTATAAAGATCATTCTCGTCTCGAAAAAAGGAAATTAAGAGACTATCTCGTCTTGAATAGAGAAAATTTCATATTTTTACCAAAAAGAACAAAGTGGTTCAAGCCTTCCATGTAAGTAGGCTTAACACACTGCTAGGTAAGTTCCACTTTTAGGATTTGAGAACTTATATTTATAAGATGGGAGAGTAAAGCTTAATACCCTATTTACCCCATACCCACTTACCTCTAATTACAAATGCATACCTTATTAGTATTATTTCAATAATTAACTAATAAATTTTAGTTGATATACTCTTTTATCCATAACATAAGAGGAATGCAATATAATTCTTTCCATGTCCCAAGTTAGGAAAAAAAAAAAACTAAAGTTAGGGATTTATAGGCAAGAACGGGGAGACTACAACTACTATTTAAGGCCTATTAGGTTTTAGTTTGATTTGTAGTCACTAGGGTTAGGCAAAAAAACCACGAACTATAGATCGAATGGTGAATCGAATCGAAAAATCGTTTTTTTGCGAACCATTTAGTTTACGATTTGGATCGGTTCAATTGTATATAAATGGTTTGCCTTTTGGTTTAGGGAAACGAATTGAAGTGAACCACATCGTTCTATCGAACCGAACTGTTTAGAATCGAACCGTAGTTAAATAAAAAAAATTATGTAATTATTTTGTACATTTTTATATTTTTTTCTATCAATCTTTATAACTTTTATCAAATTTTTTATATCTTGTTATTCTTTATCATAATTTTGTATCAATTATTAAAATTAAGTTAAGTAAATTTAATTGAAAATTTTATATTTATTGGAAATAAAAAATGGTTAGTGAAAAATTGATACAAATGGTTTGAATCGTAGATCGAATCGATTTTAATTAGATTTAAAATATTTATGAACCAAACCGTATGATTAGGTTCAACTTAAAAAAAAAAAAAACTGAACAATTATATTAGGTTTAGTTCAATAAGAGGAGAGGAAAACCATACCGAACCGAACCACGCCGACTCGTAATAATCATAATAATGTAGTTGAGCTTGAATCATGTGATCAACATAACAACTAAACCGTGAATCATATTGATTGCCAAAAAAAAAAAAAATGTAGCTGTATATTCATTTTTATCGAAAATTTCTAAGTTTAGCTAGTACATATCTATAGATAAAGATGGTCTAGTAAGGAGTCAGCTAATTCACATGCTTTTGTAACAACCGACGCAGCTTACAAGCTCTAAATTTTATCGTTCATGATTATCTTTCATTGCTCAAGCTTAATCATTGAATGAGATTTTCCAATTTGGAAATTAAAGGGTGATTATATGATCTGATAGTGAATAATCACTGCTAGGTGATGCTATGAGACTAATTAATTGTTGTTACACTTGAAGTATAAGATGAAATAGCCACACTTAGTTGGAGCACTGAGTTGACACGCAAATGAGTAAGGTATGGCTTCATATTCTAAGTGGTTTTCTTCTAATGAAATATTTCTGGTATCCTTTCACTTTACAGAGGAAAGATATTAAAAAAAAGAAAAATAATTCTAATATTTCTATTGAATATGTTTTAGCTTACCATTTAAGTCTAATGATTCAAACTCATACCAATTAACAATGCTATTCTTTGCTTTTCGAAATTAGGACACACTATTTTAATCCTTCGTTTTCATATGCATTTAGATTTTTCCCATTTTTCACTCACAACATCTCTCAGTTGTGATCTCACTTCAACACTAAATTTGAAAAGAAAAAAAATTATGACTAGGGATGGATGCGGGATTAAAGGGTTGGATGGGCCAAAATCAATATAATTAAAATTGTCAAGTATATAGTACTATCATATATATATATATATATATAACTTTAACTATGGTTTATAATATAGTTTACTACATATACTAACTTTTATAAAAAAATAATTACTAGCTATATAATATTATATATGGGTTGGAAGATATTCAATTATATAAATTACAAAGTTATCATTTACAATGTTTATAAAAAATTGGTATGTGAAAAAAATACAAGCAAACAACCATGAAAAACTAAATGAAAAAAAAAAAAGAAACAACACAATATAATAATAATTATATCATAAAAATAAGTTATACAATAAAAAGAATAGTCGTAAGCAAAAAAAGTACAATGCAGTACACAATAAAAATTTCCAACCTAGTGAAAGTCTTGTAGATGAGGGAGAAGATAGTAATCAGTAATATTAGCACATGTATGATAATGATGGTGAAGATATGTATTCTAATATTAGAAAATATATGATTTGATTATGATTCTTGGTCTTGGAATATGCTTTTGTATATATGAATGAAAATAGTATCTAAAATGCCTCCCATTAAAAAAGAAAAAGAAAAGAACAATCAAATAAAATATAATTGTTTACTGATAGAGTAAATAATTGATATATCTAAAAGTAAGTTGCAAATATTTACGTTTTACATTTCAAATTAAATTTTTGGCTACTTTATATATTAAATTAGACAAAGGCAGATTTGAATCTAATCCATTTTAGTGAGATACCAGTATTTATAATACTAAGTTACAATGATCTTGGCTTCAATTTGTATATGTATAGATTCAACTATGAAAGACTTTTGTTTTTATTATAAAAAAAAATTGTTTTTATTGTTATATATGATTTCCTATAAACAGTCAATTTATAACTACTATTTATAAGACCATTTATTATTTCTTTTCAAGAATGGATCAATAATTTGCTTTTTAACAATTCAAGACAATATAAATATTTATAACTACCATTAACAAGAAATTTGATAGAGTATTTGTGGAACATTTTTTTTTTTTTTGGTGTCATATGTTGATATATGTTTTCTTTTTGTTTTTACTGTTGCAAAGACTTTCATATTTATCAAATTAAAACTTGTCTTTTGATTAAAATGTTATATAATTAGAGGATGCGGTTTCATGAACATGTAAAAAAAAAAAAAAAAAATCAATATGCATAGGCTTTATGTCAAGTGCCACTTGGTTTTCAAAATAAAATAGTCAATAGTAATTAATATCAATGGGGAAGGAAAGGGGGGAACCTTTGGGCCCATCCATGATTATGACATTGGATCGATAGAATGTTTATCCTGATTTTTCTTATTAAGATTTTTTTTTTCAAAAGATAAATTTCATTCAAGAAAAGGAAATTATATCAATCAAACTAATTGATATGAAAGAACTAGCATACAATGAATTTGGGGCACAAATACTCAATCGAATAAATAGGTATATCTCTTCAAATGTTACAAATACTAAATTTTTTTTTAAGAGAACAAAACTCACTTTATTAAAGAGGGTGACAAATACTACAAAAAGGATGACATAATTCCACTTAGAGGATGGCAAAAAGAAAATAAAAATAAACAAATACATTAGAAAAACACCTATTCTAGAAACTCCTGTCAAATAAATCTCAATATGATCACTATAATCTTTAAACGAACCAAATCTCTAAAGGTAGATTTATGATGGGTAATATCATGGATCAATGATGGTTTAAGTGGTAAGAAAAAACAGATTTGAACTCAGTAGTATTGGATCTATGGATATTAAAATCGTCAATAATAAATTAGTGAATTAAATAATATTGAATGAAGGAAAAAGATATGATTGCCTCTTAGATGTCAGGGTTTGTGAAGGAGTTAAAGTGAGAAAGAGAGAATTATGGATGACTTTCATTTCCAGATTGAACCACATAATAATCTCTACTTTTGCCACACAAATGATTATTTAATCCCAGAATTAATTGATCTATCATAGTTAGCTACGGTTTTCCTTAAATTCTAGGAATTCTGTCCCTTTGCCACCCTGAAGATACTTTTAGTGAACCCTTTAATTCTAGGTCAACCATACCTTCGTAATCATGATCCTCAGATTTTGAGCGCGTATGAATAGTCGGCGTGAGGTCTATGACCGTGGACCAATGTCATTGATTATGGGCAAGTAAGGCTGTTGCACTTTGCCTAGTGCGCCCTCCACTTAAACTGTGGCAAACATATCATTCGTATTAAATTGTATATACTATATAATTTTTTGGTTTCCTCTTTATTTTTATGATGATTATAATTATAACATGTAAGAAACTGCCACTCGTGAGGAGAAGTATTGTCTCTAAGTCTGTCCTCCTCAAGAAATGCTTCATCACCTTGCTGGCATCTTATGAAACGTTTTCATTGGCGTGACAAAGCCATTAATAATATATATATATATATATTTTATGCAATTGAAGTTGTATTGATAGTTTGGTTTATGAAATAAAATAAGATAAGAATATAGCTCTATTTGGTTTATCTTTTTTTCTATCTTGCTAGGGTCTTATTAGTATTTACTTGAATTTTGCATTTGATAAGAATAAAATATCAAAAAGATGAAAAATATAATTCTATATGTACCCTTCTTCTAATATTAAATACTCAATAAAGTTAAATTTATCTTCTATTTACTTTATTTATATTTATAAAAATTTCAATTAAAATAATTATTTCTAATGCATAAAATATATATTTTTAAATATTTTTTCTTTAAAGTATGTAAATTTTTATTTTTCAATTCTGATATTACAATCACCATCTTCATCAAAATTATGAAATAGTAATAAATAAGATAGTTTTCTAAATACTAGATTTGAAACAAATGTAGATGAAAAAAAAATCTAAATAGGAAATAAAACTATAATTCTTAAGGAACTAAATAGAGAAATAATGGTTTTTTTTTTCTTTTTTAGGCTAAGAATAAGGAAACAATAGTTATTCTTTATAGTTTTTTTTTTTTTAAGTCTTAAGAGTAGGCTAAAGTCATTATAGTCCAATATTATGAATATTAGTTTCTTAATGAGATAAAATGAATTTGATTCTTCATCTCCCCAATAGTTGAAATATAATAGTTGGCTTAAAAAAAAAAAAAGTCTTATGGGTAGATTTGAAAATATGTAAAAAATAACCCAACAATAGCTATTCTTTTGGTTCTATAAAGGAATTACAATTTCTCAATTTGTAATAATAACAATTCCGTGAGACAATAATTTTACCAACTATTAAAACATGCAATAAAATAATCCTGAGACTTTGAAAAGCATAGGTCCTAAACTAAGCATGTTTTTTTTCTCTCTCTCTCTCTTTCATTTTCCCCCAACCCTTGCCCCCCTCTAATTAAATGAAATTCTTAAAGGCCCCATCTACAATCACGCTTTCTTACTTGTCCAATAATTAAAGTTCCCCAACAAGTGAGCGTGGTCCCCGTCCAACAAGTAGAAACAACCATAAAAAACATATCCGATTAGTAAACATGTGCACAAGTGGACGAAGTCCTTTTTGTACGTCCAGGTTCCCTAATCCATATTTTACATCAACAAGTATAAATACCTATTTTTGCAAGAATTGTTGGGTTGTGTTCAGTTAGGGCTTTTACGATTGCCATTATCGATTCATTAGCAGTCCACTGATGGTTATATCTTTTCTATGTGTTAATCCAAGAAGGCTTTTCCTAGCTTAAGAGTAAGATTTTGTTGGGATTATAAAGGAAAAAAATTAATAACAAAGGAATACAGTGATAGACCAGAGCAAATGACTTCAACTCCTATATATTTGATTTCTTCTAGGTAAAGCCAGTGATTCACAAGTACAGTATTATTTAACACTTAATAGTAATTAATTAGATTAATCCCAATTGACATGTACTATTTGATTTTAGGTTACTCCGATATTTTCGCTGGGTCTAAGTATACTTTTAAAATTAATACCACACCTCATTGACACTTATGCCCTCGTCCATCTGTGTTCTTTTCGAGTCAAGTGAGCACTCAGCCACTAGCTTCTGCTGGATCAACTTGGAATGGAAATGGATTCCTTTTATTTACTTTTTTTTTTTTCAATTTATCCTTTTAAAATATTGTTAAGTGTAATCCATCATTGAAACTATAAAGAACATATGATGTCATGATGACATCATGGGATTAAAAAAATTTAGAAAATCTTAATTATTAGTTTATAAAACTAAGAAAAATTGAGGGAAGATAAATTAAAATAATTTAAATCCACTTGGAATTATATAAATATTGTGAGGGAGCAAGCTATAATATCATTTGTAATGACTTTTAGTCTAATGATTGTCAATTATCAAGCTAACAGCTGGTAAATTGGTTTTTTCTTTAATCTGGTTAGCCCCACTATTGCCTTAGGCATATAAAAAATAATAATAATCACTTTGTTAGATAGATTTCATGTAGGACTTAATAATTATTACAGAGGACCAAATTCAAGTTTGAGCTTTAAACCCATTGATTGATTAGATTTGATTCTTTTGGCTAAGGTAATTGATCCTAGAAAGTTGAGTCGATGTATTTAGGATTATCAATAAAGTTTTGGTACGGTGGGATTGGAGTATGATTCATTGATCCAACCTTTCTTAATATTGAACCATACTAAGATTATTGAGCTTAACCTTATAAAAGAAACTTACTTAAGGTTTATTTAAGAGAAGAGATTGATCTTGACCATTGACTAGCATGACAATCGTATGGATGAAAATAATGGCCAACTCTTATGAATACTGATTTTCATTCCTCATTTGAATAAGAGAGAGATTGGTATACATGTCATTGATTTACCGAGTTATTGTCTCGAAAGATCAAATACAAAAATATTTCAAGAACACTATGCCGTTCTTCATCGGTTGTGGAGTTTGATGCCTCTTGGCTTCTCCACCTGTCACTACGAGTATCAAAACCTTATTGAAATTATCTACTTCTTCTCCCTATCTTACCTCACTTGATCATCCTATATATACAATTTAAGTTACTTCTCTAATCAAATACAACCCATTTGTCATGTAAGACGCACGATTCCTTGCATTCATACCTTCAAACCAACATTTTTTGCGTCTATTAGGGAGGGAAGACTAGACATTTACATCATGGTACCACCAAGGAGAAAACTGGCTGATCCTATTGAAGGTATTAAATCAAGAGCAAGATGTTCCTATCTTGACCAACAAGTGGAGCCCACTTCCAGCTGAAGGTATGAATCAAGAACGTAGTGTCTAAGAAATCGTTCCTAATAATGCACAACTAGCACATGAGTTGCGAGAAACTAATTGGAATTTGAATGAACTCAAGGCAATATTAGCCCAATGTATACCTGCTTTGATTGCCTTTACTATTGCATAATAGGGAGCAACTCTCTTTAACCCATTTAATGTGGTGTAACAACATACTGTATAAGTCCCTTAGCCATTCAATCCTCCTATTGTTAATGAGTCACTCCTAGAGTTAAGGAGCAACTTTTTATAGTAGAACCTACAGTTACACAACACTTTTTACCTAAAGTAAGGAGCCAAAGGGTCCAAGTCAAAGGCTCGCCATCCTTACATACTATACCATGTGTTACAATTGTTGGATTTGCATACCCCGTGCCTATGAATCCTACACCTACGAGCTCAACACCTATGAATCCTACTTATACAAATCTTACCCTACGATTTCAATGAAGACAGAGGCATCCTTTCAAAGGGGTTCTTTTATGACTAAGGAAGATTTGGACATATACCTAAGAGAAATGTAGGTGTTGGAGTTGAAACTTCGATACCATAAGTGCATCACCGCAAATAGTGGTAAAGGACTTGAAACCAAAGAAATTTGAGATGATAACGCTATCCCTGCCTTCTTAAAGACTTCCATTGTTAGAAATTTCTTTAATCTTATTGATTTTGATGATGATGCCTAACTTAAGGCAGTAACCGCGCTCGTGAGGATTGCGCATGGTTAATATAAGAAATGTACCACAGGATGTCTTCTAGTGGGGTTAGCTTCAACAAATGAGGGTGCAATTACATTTACTAATGTTGATATTTGTACAATGAATCCTAATCACAATCGCCCTCTATATGTGAAAAGCATACTCAATTATCATTCTATTAGAAGGGAATTTGTTGACAATGGATCTTCACTCAATGTTATTCCAATATCCACTTTTAAAGTTGCAACGATAGATATTTGAAACTCAGTGATGCAACCAATTACATTAAATATCTTCTATAAGTCTTCCATAAAGATAATTGAGTGTGTTAAGGTAGACTTTGATGTAGGACCTATCCATAACTCTACATGGTTTCATGTAATTGATATGCTTGTATCTTACCATCCCCTTATAAAATGGACATGGCTGCATGATGACAACATGATACCCTTGAGATGACATGCATGAAAGGTTATTGGAATGTGCAAAATATCTTCATTCCTGTAACATAGAACTTGTTCATGCGTGATGAGTCTCACTTTACTGAAGTGGCCTTCTTTAATGAGTATGTAAATGAAGGAGAGACATCTAAAGAGAAACCCCTTGAGGTATTGCTACTCATAGAGGAAGGAGTTCAAACTCGAGTATTTAAGAAAAGAAGGATACATAATTTTCACTAAGGTATGAAGAAACACAAATGAACTAATGATATTATGAAGGTAGAAAGCTAAGAAGTGCGAGAACTCCTAAGAACTAGCATGTGTCATTATCAGTTCTATCATAGTTTTCTTTTCATTTCATGTGGAAACTCAGCAATGCTCATTTCCTATAAATGAAAGAAGTTTCTTTATCTATCATTAATGTTTTTTAATGAGAATGTGATAAGTGTTTGAGAATCTTTATTTTATTACTATTGTCACTGCAAAGTAAGTGACTAGTCTCCTTACTACGCAAAGTTAATTTCCAAAACAATTTACATCTAAATGAGGGAAACTAAACCTCTTGATCAATCAAAAGAAAGAAATAATAAATATAACATATACTCTAGACATTGTTGTTGGCTAGTAAGAGCCTGGTCTCTTAAGTACAGGATGATGAGCTTAGCTTGTGTGTTGTGGAATAGTAGGTACACTAGCTCCTAAGCGCACATCAAATCATGATAATCATGTATTACTTTCATACTAACTAATTGCTATGTATCTTACGATCAAGTAGTAGAGACTATCATATTGATGAGCACTTTAATATATTGACGTTCAAACTCAAGTAACATCTTGATAAGCCATGTTATGTAGTTGAGTGGTGGGATATACCCTCTTAACTAATGAGAAAAAAATATTGATCCCATGCAATAAGTGCTACTATTACTGCATATGGGCAATTGCATAATTCTCAAAGGGGATCTTTTAGATATTATTATAGTAAGCAAAAGTTTTTACCTCAATATGTGAGATGATATATGAGATCTCTTTTATCTTTGAGTGTAAATAGTTTCACAATTGTTTCTATTCTATACAAGGCTCCTTAAATCATTGAGTTTAAGCAGTCTTGTGATTATATTTACAAGAGGCCTCTTAGATCAAATAGTCTAAATATTCTTGAAATTATGTCAGTAAAAAAAATTAAAACTCATGTTGCTTAACATTAGTGTGACTAGGTAGAGCCTTTACTCCTTACTGCATGATGTCCTTTTTTTTTTTTTAAAGAAAAAGAAGAGATAATAAAGCAATCATACTACTTTACACTAGACAATAATGCTGCTTAGTTAAGGCATTACTCCTCAGCGCATGAAGTCTTTAAGAACAAAGTATGCTCATACTCAAGAGAATGTCTTCTCCTAGCAATAACTACATTATCATTAGCCATGTTACTACTCAATTATGATATACCTCTCACTATATTTTAAGACATTACAAGTCATTAAGGGGATTGAAGTTGTCCTAGTACATTATCTTCTAGCATGCTGTTACTAAGTGGAGAGTTTTTATTCTCAAGTGCACAACGACAAGACATCTTCATAAAGGCTAATGGAAGCGCTAAGGAAATAAAAGAGTAAGAAAGTTTGGCAATGAACTTCATTATTATTGATTCTACATATTCAATTACAACTCATACTTCCAAAGAAATATAAGAGTTACAACTAAATAAACAAGAAGATTATATAAAATAAGGCTTAAGATAATGTTTGTTACTACAAATGGTTAGTTATAGATATGCATACGCAAACAATGTTTTATATAATTGTTTCTATGTATATAGTGTGTTGTCATAAGGCTAAATCAATGTGCTTTTTCAAGGTATTGTGTGTCTTAAAGACTAGTGCATTACAATACAACATTGGATCCTTCATAGTATCATGAGGGAACAAGAGGCATTAAGACTCATTGACTTGTCCCTTCTCTATATGTTAATGATTGGAAGAGGAAAATTATAAATGTATACGATTTATGAAAACGCTAGTCTTGCATTGTGATGATTGTTACTCATTATACTTGCTTCGTACAACACTCCTTATGTGTGACGCTTAAAGTGCCCACGTGTGTGAGGCTTGATGCGCATATGCTAGTGATGCTTGAGTGTATGCGCTCGTAATGCTTGATGCATACATATATGCATGACACTTTTCATGTATGTGACGTCTGATATGTACGATGCTCAAGGTGTACATGTTTCCAAGGCTTGATGGGTATGTACTCAAGGTGCTTGAAGCATACGTACACATAAGGGTCAATGCACTTGCTGTGCTTGACATATGCATGCTCTCGATGTTTGATGCACTACACCAGTTTATAACATCTCATTCGCTTGATATGAATAATAACATTACTAGAGTTGTTCATTACACACGATTACTCAAATATGATGTCATGTTGCCTCCTCCTATTGATTCTTCAAAGTGATAGCAATGCCTATAAGCAATTGCTACCACTTAGGGGAGGAGGAAGAAGTGATGATCTGTAAAGATAAAAGAAAAGTATGAGAGTTAATAAGATGACGTGTATTCAACTAATACAATATCCACTTACACAATTTAGACATAATATGTATACATATGTAAGGGCTCTCTCAGCTTATGATGACAATAGGAGGCATGCTCAACTTACATATTCATTCATGTTCAATCTGTATGTTTGACCTATAAATGCCCATGTGTGTTCATGTTAGAAGAATTGTGCTCAACTCATATGTTCACTTACGTGTGTTCATGCCAAATGACTCATATCCAAGACTTATGTTCAAGGCTCATGTCATGTTCAAGACTCATGTCTAGATCAAGCTTCATGTTATGTTTATCTCTCATATGTTCAAGCTCATCTATTCATGTTAGAAGACTAACGTTTAATGCCTCATGTTCAACTTATGTAATGGGCTTGTATCTATTCATATTTATGTTGAAAAGACTCGTGATTCAACTACTAGCATTTAGCTTACGTGTCAAGCACCATGTCTAACCTTTGATGCTAAGATTATGTCATGTTTAAGACTTATGTTTTGTTTAGCACTCACATCATGTTCAGGACTTATGTCATGTTGAGGCCTCGCTTCATGTTGAGGCCTCATCTCATGTTTAGGCCTTGTGTCATGTTCAGACCTCACATTATGTTCGGTGATCTGTGTTCAAGCTTCACATTGTATTCGGGCCTTGCATTGTGTAATGTTAAAGACTCGTGACATGTTCAAGAGTTATGTTATATTCAAAGCTCATGTTGCATTTAGGGATTATGTTGTATTCAAGGCTCACGTTATGGTCAAGGCTCATTTCGACTCTTATGTTAAATCATGTTCGAGACTCATATTCAATGCTCATGTACAACTCTTATGTTTACTCATGCTCAAGACTCGTGTATCAAGGCTTATATTTGACTTACACGACAAAACTCATGTTCAACTCACATGCTAAAAATGTCATGTTCGATTTATATGCACAACTCACATGTGCTTATGTAAAAAGTTTACAAGTGTTCATGTTAGAAGCTCACAAGTGCTCGTATTAAAGGGGTTATGTTGAACTCAAGCATTTAACTCTTGTGTGTTCATGCAGAAGGCTTATGTCTATTTCATAGGTGTTTAACTTGGGAACTTATGCTTAACTCTTATGTGCTTAAGTTCAAATTTATATGTTATGCTCATATGGAAGGCTCATGTTAATTTTACATGTTTAGCTCATAATTACTCATGTTAAAGGGGGTTATGTTCATTTCTCGTGTTCTATTCTTATGTGCTCATATTTAATTCCCATGTTAAGTTCACATTCGAGATCCATACCTAATTTACATGTTCAAGGCTTACATTCAATTCAAGTAATCAACTCTCATGTGCCCGTCTGCTTATGTGAAAAGCTCTTCTTCAACCCTCTTGTTCTTTATGTCTTGAGACTTTTGTTTAACTTACATTACAAATTGCACTTGGTCTTATCAAGATCACAAAAGGAGGTTATACATGACCTAAGCATGATACCTATAGTTGATCTTACTATTGTTCTTCACTTCGATGTCGCTTGCTAATGTAGATTGATTACCTTTAGCCCTTAGTTTGTGAACAATCATAGTCAAGGTAGTAAAGAGTTTACTCTCTTTAAACCATGCCAATTTACCAACTGTTGTAAGTTTGAGATGTGGTCCTCAAGTTATGATTATAGATTTTTTACCCTCTCTTTGTAAACAGCTATTATCCAAGTGGTAAAAAGACCTTCTTTAAATTGTGTTAATTTGTTGACTCTAACAAGTTCGAGATAGTGGCCACCTAAAATGTGATCATAAACTCCCGAATATTGATCGTGCTACCTACAAAATATAGACAATGAGAAAGTGTTAGTTTCATAAGAAAACGAGGGAAGGATGCAAGGATCAATAGTATTGAGACATATGTGGAGGCATGAATGCATAAGTTACAAGAACAAGATCATTGAGTATTAAGCAACAAAAACTATCTCATTATTCATTGCATAGTGAGAAAAAGAGAGAGAGGCAAGTTTTATCCTACTAAGAACTCATGAGGGGTAATGTATGATGTGAGACTAAGTTGAGGACATAGCAAGGGAATATGTAAGTTTGTGGATTCAATATCTATTGAAGTCCTATCAAGTGAAAAAATATGGGGAAAGCAACGGAACCACATAGAATACACAAAGATCGATCAATTAAGCATTTGAAGGAGAACCTATGGGTTTATGAAACAATTTCCCATGTAGCCAAAGAATTGGTGTAGTTGGAATAAATCAACTCAATGGTTGTGTGTAAGTACTTAGATTATGTTTCATGAATACACACATGTGGGCAGGATGAAGAAAGGAGCCAAGATTTATATACCTAAAAAAAGAAAAGGAAAAAGAAAATTCATGTTTCAGTTATTTATCAAGCTCACTTGTCTAGCAATCATCAATTTCAACAATAAAAGGAAATATCAAGGTCCACCGAGAGCTGGAACAAAGGAAGAGTAGCAACTATATGTGTAGAAATCTTGAATCCACTCAAGTATGGCAACAATAAGGGATGAGGCAATGATATCCGTGTGATAGAAGCCACTTAAGTGAAGACATACACCTGGAAGCGAAAATTCATTGGAAAGAAAAAAGAACTCTAGGCCTTCGACTGGTACTATGAAATCTCCTCTTGCAGGTTTTACTAGTAACTCTAGTAATAGAAGCAGCAATACTCGATGAGCTTTAAGGTCATGAGGCGTAGTCATAAGTTAATGTATACGCTGCACTATCCCAGTTTGTGAGAAAACGAAAATTATTTTGGCCAATAGAAATCACCTACCTCCTGCAGTTTTAGTTGACAAATCTATTGAGGATGTGTACAATTGGTGAAAGCGTGGACATAAGCAAGCAAAAGGCTGAACTTCTACGAAGTGACTACAAATGTACTCATCTAAGTTGCCCTATTTAGAAGAAAGTGGAGCGATCTATTGATGGGAGGATAACCAAGACTATACAAGGATGGTACAACCATGAAATACTTCGACTAAGCAGATATTCAAAAGAAGCTAATGATTTGCTGGGCTGGATCAGACAGAAACTATAAATCAACCACCAAACCGAAGAATGAATCTCGACAATAGCCAAGAATGAAATCTAAAATTGACGAATACTAAGGCATCAATGGTAGACTTGATGAATGTTTTGAGAAGGCTTAATAGTTTAAGTCGAAGGGATATTACCTTTGGGGCATAGCCATCGCAATTCAAAGGCCTTCATTGCAAGGAACTTCCACTTACTGTGTGGAGAAGGCGATGGATAGGATAAAACGAGCTGATGGAGATAGAAATCGAAAGCTGCATTTGGGAGTCCATAAGCTGGTTATGACCTCAACAAACGAACAAGAAGAGCCAACTAAACTTATATATTGTAGGCTTATTCATCGCATGACAACATGACAATTTTTAAGAGGGCGTGGACACCAACATTGATAGAATAACAGTAGCTACATATATATATATTTACATAACAGGCCGAGTTATTGCAACTTTGAGCAATTTACAGCAGCGAAGTGAGGTCCAGGATCCATGTTGAATAGAACATCCCATGGACCTGAGCTGACTTAACACGAGCACCATAAGACAAACAGGAGCATCACACGCAAGCAGCAGTACGTCTAGTAGAGTTGACAAGAAAATCGACAGCAGTAAGCTTCTGAATAGAAGCAAAGTTAAGCAACTCCAGAGAAGTAAGCAAGTGATGAAGGGAAGTTTCTAATAATGAGCAGAGGAGCAGCTTGAGCTGATTCAGCTAGAGCTGTTTGTCGCAAGATGGAGATCCTCAAGGGTGTTTGGATGAAGGAATCGAAGCTGCCATCGACAAAGCCATGAAGTTTAATAAAAAAAAGTACATTATTTAAGACCTTAGCGGTCGGAAAAGGAAAGAAGAAACAAGGTTCAAGCCTTAGCAATGATAAAAAAAAACAAAAGAAAAATGTAAAAAAAAAAAAAAGAAAGAAGAAGAAGAAGAAGAAGAAGAAGAAAGGAATGGGAAGATTCACTAAGGCTTAGTTTGGTGCCATGTGTGATGGAAGGATATGGAAGTGTCTATGACTGTATAGTCGTGCGTGGGCTTACTCCATCTAGATTAGGTGTGGGCTAAGTATCGTGCCAACTTTCAAGGTCATGGGACAGTATGCCCTCTTGTAGGTCGGCAGCCAATGGATTGAGAAGTACAAAATGATTCCCCTGTGGCCACTTTAGCCAACACATGATAAGTGAAATTTATTTTAAGCTCTGATATAAGTAACAAGTACTAAGGCTTGGTTGTTGTAGGTTGCTTCACTAACGAATGAAGAGTTTCTCGGGACCAATGTGAAATGGTTTCTTTTTTTAAAAAAAAGTTGATTCGTACTATGAGTGGAACAAGGCCAGTGATGTGGCTTTAGGCTCAGGCCTATAGGCCGTTACCTTCCACTCTCAGCACATGTTACGGACCTCTCGAAGTGGGCCATTCTTAGGAGGTTCCTAAAGCCCAAAGACAAAAGCCCAAGCCCACCAAAAGCTTCTAGATGATGAAAAGTTCTAGAAGGTTCTAGAGAAGTCCAGAAGATTGTATAGTAGTTGGTGAAGGTAGGTAAATGTAGTAGTTGGGAATCAATTGTAACCATTAGATCGAATCAATCTGGACCATTAGATTGTAAAGGCTTTCTGTATATATAGGGGTATTCCCCTCAGATGTAACACACAAGTTATTTGAGTGAATACAATATACTATCACAGTTTCTCTCTCTACTTTCTCTCTCTAACATTGTGAGTGTACTACAGGCTGACTTAGCCTTCCTCAGTGAGGTCAGGAACGCTAAGTGCCGCACGGGGTCGAGCGACGGAATCCGCCCGTGACAAGTGGTATCAGAGCCTGAAAAAGGAATTGCTTGTGGAGAAGATGTCATCTGGAGGAGACAACAACGCTTCAATGGTCGAGGAGTTGGCTGACCATGACGATCGCCGTGTTACCAGGCAAAGGGCTAGGTCTCGGGACCTTCTGAACTCTCTCCTTAATAGGATGGATAAGGCAGAGTTGAGCATTGCTGAGGCTAAGGAACAATTTGATGAGTCTCAAGGCAGTCTTGTGGAAATGGAGGAAGAACTCCGAGGCGAATTGCAAGGAGCACTGAATCGAGCTGTAGAAGAGCTTAGGCAGCATGGAAATGTTATTGGAGAGAAGGGTGATGCTCTCCAAGCCCGAGTTACGGCCTTAGAAACTAAGGAAGAAGCTTATGAAGCTAAGATTGATGCAGTGGTAGTGGCCATGCATCAAGAGATTGAAGATCTCAAGACGCAATTGGCGGCCTGCCGAATCGCTATTGCAAATGGAATGACTCTCCAGACCGGCCATAGGGTCGATATTCCAAGACCAGAGCACTTTGGCGGGATGCGGTCTACTCAAGAAGTAGATAACTTCTTATGGGGAGTGGAACAATACATTAATGCTGTGGGAATCTTAGATGATACTGGAAAGGTACGTACTGCTGCCATGTATCTGAAAGACTCAGCCATGGTATGGTGGCGCAGGAGGGCGGCTGATATCAACACCTGGGATAGCTTTGTACAAGAGTTGAAGGGTCAATTCTCCCCCCAAAATGCTGCTAAGGAAGCAAAGGTGAAATTGCGTCACCTAACCCATAAGGCTGACATAAAGCAATATGTAAAGGAATTTTCGGAGTTGATGTTGGAGATCCCAGACCTCAACCAAGAAGATGCTTTGGTGATGTTTGTGGATGGCTTAAAGCCCTGGGCTAAATTAGAACTGGAGCGAAGGGGAGTGGAAGACATTTCCAAGGCTATAGCAGTTGCTGAAGGCCTAATGGAATTTCGGAAGACTGATCCTAAGACCACAGGAGGAAGATGGAAAGGGGCAGTTGAAAGGGAAAAGAGTGGGAGTTCTTCCAAAGGAAAAACCAAAGCCGAAGAAAGAGATAACGATCGAGGAAGAACTCGTGAAGGGGGAGATGGGGAAAGATGGAAACCCCGTGAGTTGAAATGTTATTTCTGTAATGGACCCCATTATGCCAGGGAGTGTCCGAAGAAAGAGAGATTGGTGGCATTGGTAGCAGGTGAAAGCTCAGATGATGGGGATGAGGCCCAGTTAGGGTCAGTTCGTCTACTCAGTGCGATGAAGTCTCAAGTCAATGAAAGAAAAGGATTGATGTATACCGAAGTATCGGTAGCAGGTAAGAAACTCAATGCCCTCATAGATACAGGAGCATCTCATCTCTTTATTTCTGATATGGCAGCCAAGGAGTTGGGGCTAAAAGTGGAGGAGACCAAAACATGGCTCAAAACAGTTAACTCAAAAGAAGTTCCCACTATTGGAGTAGCCAGGGGGATAGAGCTCCGTATTGGGGGTTGGCAGGGAAAGGAGACAGTTGAAGTAGTGCCAATGGATGATTTTGAGTTCGTGATTGGGATGGATTTCTTAGATCGCATTGATGCGCTTATCGTACCACGAGCTAACTGCATTTGTGTACTTGATCACAATTCGCAATGCGTGGTTCCTGTAGTAAGAAAGGTAGGCCAAGCCACTAAATTCTTATCAGCGATGCAATTGAAAAAGGGACTCAAGAAGAATGAAGTCACTTACTTGGCTGCCTTAAAAGTTAGGGAAGAGACTAGTGGTCAAGGAAGTGTTCCACCTCAAGTGGGGGAAATATTGGGAGAATTTAAGGATATAATGCCACTAATGCTGCCTAAGAAGTTACCACCAAGAAGGGAGGTAGACCATGTGATAGAATTGGAACCCGGATCCAGGCCGCCCGCCGTCGTCCCATATAGGATGTCACCTCCAGAATTAGAAGAATTGAGGCGACAATTGAAGGAATTACTAGAAGCAGGTTTCATTAGGCCTTCAAAAGCACCTTTTGGAGCTCCCGTACTTTTTCAGAAGAAACAAGATGGATCACTCCGAATGTGTATTGATTATCGAGCCTTAAATAAGGTCACGATAAAGAATAAGTATCCCATTCCATTGGTATCGGATCTATTCGACAGGTTGGGAGAAGCTAGATACTTCTCCAAATTGGATTTACGCTCGGGATATCACTAAGTGAGGATTGCAGAAGGAGATGAACCCAAGACTACTTGTGTTACAAGGTATGGTGCTTTTGAATTCCTAGTCATGCCGTTTGGCCTTACTAATGCCCCGGCTACTTTTTGCACACTTATGAATCGTGTTCTAGTGCCTTTTCTTGATCAATTTGTAGTAGTATACTTGGATGATATCATGATTTATAGTAAGACGTTGGAGGAACATATAGATCACCTTCGCTCAGTATTCTTAGCTTTGAGGAGGAATGATCTGTATGTGAAAATAGAGAAATGTGCCTTTACGCAAGAAGAGGTGACATTCCTTGGTCACATAGTGAGGAGAGGAAAGATTAGAATGGATGAAGGAAAGGTACGGGCCATCTGGGACTGGAAGGAACCCACCAAGCCTACTGAGCTGAGATCCTTCCTTGGCTTAGTAAATTACTACAGAAGATTCATTAAGGGCTATTCGAAGATAGCTAGTCCTTTAACGGACTTACTAAAAAAGGATATCCCTTGGGTTTGGAGTACAGAGAGAAGGCGGGCCCTAGAGACCTTGAAAATGGCAGTCACGAAGGAGCCGGTCCTTCTCCTTCCCAACTTTAGCAAACCCTTTGAGGTATGTACTGATGCTAGTGATTTTGCTATTGGAGGGGTTTTAATGCAGGAAGGACATCCCGTAGCATTTGAGAGCCGAAAGTTGAATGATACAGAGAAACGATATCCAGTGCATGAAAAGGAGATGACGGCGATAGTACACTGTCTTCGGGTATGGAGGCACTACTTATTAGGGAGAAAGTTTGTGGTCAAGACTGATAATATGGCCACCAGCTATTTTCAGACTCAAAAGAAGCTCTCGCCCAAGCAAGCCCGATGGCAGGTTTTTCTGGCAGAATTTGATTTCGACCTTGAACATAAGTCAGGTAAGACTAATGTTGTGGCGGATGCTTTGAGCCGGAGGGTCGAGTTGGCAGCCATCAGCAAACCTGAAAGCAACCTCATTGATAGAATTCAAGAGGGGATGGAGAGTGATAAGCAAGCTAAAGCTCTATGGATTCAATGTCAAGAAGGGAAGACAAGGAGATTTTGGCAAGAGAATGGACTAATATATACAAAAGGGCAACGAATTTATGTGCCCCATTCCTTGAATCTGAGAAGGGAGATACTTAAGGAGTGTCATGATTCTAAATGGGCAGGTCATCCAGGAATGCACCGTACCCAAGCATTAGTGGAAGAAAGGTATTTTTGGCCACACATGAGAAAAGATATTGAAAGCTATGTCCGAACTTGTCTCGTGTGCCAACAAGAAAAAGTTGAACACAAGGCAACTCCAGGACTACTAGAGCCTCTTCCCATTCCTGAACGGCCCTGGGAAAGTGTTTCCATGGACTTCATTGTAAGCTTACCCCGATCGGAAGGGTATGGTACAATTATGGTGGTGGTAGACAGGTTCTCAAAATACGCGACTTTTGTTCCAGCAACAAAGGAGTGCCCAGCCGATGAAGCGGCCCGGTTGTTCTTGAAACATATAGTAAAGTATTGGGGCCTACCCAGAAACATTGTGAGTGATCGAGATGGGCGATTTACAGGGAGATTTTGGACAGAGCTGTTCAAACTTCTGGGATCTGAGTTGAACTTTTCAACTAGTCTGCATCCCCAGACGGATGGTTAGACGGAGCGAGTGAATGCCTTAGTGGAGTTATACTTAAGGCATTTTGTAGGGGCTAACCAACATAATTGGACCAAGTTGCTAGACGTGGCACAGTTTTCGTTTAATCTACAGAAGAATGAGTCCATCGGACAGAGTCCTTTCGAGATTGTCCTGGGAAGGCAACCCTTAACTCCTCATATAGTGGCAATAGGATATACAGGGTCCAGCCCTCCCGCATATAAATTCGCAAGGGAATGGCAGGAAAATCATGACTTAGCCCGGACCTACTTAAGCCGAGCTATCAAGAGAATGAAGAAGATTGCAGACAAGAAGCGGAGGCCGATGGAATACCAGGTAGGTGACCAAGTGCTTGTTAAGTTACATTTGATACAACGTGCGAAGGGCCAACTACATAAAGGTCTAATGAGGCGATACGAGGGTCCATTCCCAATTGTGAAACAAGTAGGGCAAGTATCTTATAAATTGGAACTTCCTCCTAAACTGAAATTCCACCCGGTTTTCCATGTGAGCATGCTAAAACCATTCTACAAAGATGAGGAAGACCCTATAAGAACTATATCACAAAAGGCCCCAATAGGAGTACGGGATTCATTTGATAAGGAAGTCGAAGGGATCATAGCTGATAGACATGTGAAGAGACGAGGACAAACTCCTAGACATGAGTATATGGTAATGTGGAAGGGAAGACCAGAGAGTGAGGCCAGTTGGGAACCAGCCGAAGCACTGTGGCAATTTAAAGACAAGATTCGACAGTTCCACGAGGAAGGAGCGACGAGGGCGTCGCCGGATTGAACGGGGGAGAATGTTACGGACCTCTCGAAGTGGGCCATTCTTAGGAGGTTCCTAAAGCCCAAAGACAAAAGCCCAAGCCCACCAAAAGCTTCTAGATGATGAAAAGTTTTAGAAGGTTCTAGAGAAGTCCAGAAGATTGTATAGTAGTTGGTGAAGGTAGGTAAATGTAGTAGTTGGGAATCAATTGTAACCATTAGATCGAATCGATCTGGACCATTAGATTGTAAAGGCTTTCTGTATATATAGGGGTATTCCCCTCAGATGTAACACACAAGTTATTTGAGTGAATACAGTATACTATCACAGTTTCTCTCTCTACTTTCTCTCTCTAACATTGTGAGTGTATTACAGGCTGACTTAGCCTTCCTCAGTGAGATCAGGAACGCTAAGTGCCGCACGGGGTCAAGCGACGGAATCCGCCCGTGACACACACACCTCCTGAAAAATTCACTTTTAAAATTTAACTGCCAAAATATTTGCATCTAGTTACAATATGAGTTACACAACCAAAGTTCAAGGCATTCAAACAACAATGTATATATAGAGATTTCACAAAAAGAATACCCTTATTTGAAGAAAATCAAGACAATATTAATATATGAAAGATATCTTAATGAGAGTGCTAATGTAAGGTGAGCGTACAAAAATTTTACTCAATGGGATAAATAACTCATGTGGATCGAGTTGAAGAGATGAATTGACCTACAAAAAGATAACATATAGAAGATTTATTTCATTGCCTTAGCAGGAATGTACAAATCAATTCGACTAAAGCATGATGCACTAAGACAATTCTTAAATAAATTTGGCAATAGTGTAGTTACTCAATAACGCATACATACCTAAGCCATCTAAAAGACTTATTTAATGTCCAAACTCCTTCACCTTCATTTGAAGGACTTTGGTCACTAGGCAAAAATGTAAATGGTTAAATTTAAGTTTGGGTTTTAAGTCCATTAATTAATTGGGTTCAATTATTTAGGATTAGATGATAAGGTTCAGAGAATTGAGTCTACATATTTATGATAATTAAGAAAGTTTTATAAATTTAGAGTAGAGCTCATTGGATAGATTAGTTTAATTCAACTTTTCTCAATATTAGCTTACACTTAGAGTAAGACCTTTTTGGGCCTAACCTAATAAAAGAAACTTTCTTAAGGTCTATTTAAGCGAAGGGATTGATCTTAACCATTGATTAACATGACAATTGTATAAATGAGATCAATGGTCAATTTCTATAAATATCCTTTTCCCTTCCTCATTCGAATAAGAGAGATATTGACATATACGTTATTACTTTACTGGATTTTTATCTTGAAAGATCAAACATATAAATATTTCAAGAGCACTACTACGTTTTTCATCTGTTGTAGAGTTTGATACCTCTTGACTCCTTCACCTATCACTATGAGTATCGAAACTTTATTGAGATCGCTTGATTCTTCTTCTTATCCTACTTTACTTGATTATCCCATACGTACAATTTAAGTTACTTCACTAGTCACATGTAATGTATGTATCATATAGTATATATGCGATCCTTACATTCATACTCTCAAACCTATAATCACATATGACAACGATCACCATTATATATTATAAATGCATAATTTATTTTTAGGTATTAGTTATTCCTATTTCTAGTGCATTTCCTTTTAGTAAATCAAGGGATCCCAATATGTTTATCTCTCTTATTTTTTTTTTATTTCTTTTTCATGAGAATTAGAACACCCTATAAAAAAAAAAATTAATAACCACACTAATGGATGATTAATGGATCTTTTCATTCACTTGACTAAAAATTTCCTATTAAATTGATATTTACTATCATGTCCATATAAGTCAATATAATTCTTTCTCATAACAATGTGGAACTTTTATTTATATGGGGTATTGCAATTCACAATTTTAGTAGAAAACTATATTGGTTTAGTCTAAAGGCAACACCTAAATAGGTGTTTAATAAACTCTAAACGTTATAGAAAGGATGAGGTAAAAATACACCCTTCTTTGTTAGGTGTTTTTTTTTTTCTTTTTTTTACCAAATAAATTACAACTATAAATGAGGGGGGATTTGAATCATAATCCATCTCAATAAGAAAATAGTAATGATAATTACAATGACTTTGGACTTCTTTGTTAGGTTAGAATTATTTAAAACCATATTTTTTATAAGTTTTCAAGACAGACTACGTTTATTCGAGATATATCTCAAATACATATTCCAATATGTAATCTATTTATTAGGTTGATTGTTCTAACATTTGACATACTTCTTGCACACTTTTCAGACCATTGAAAATTCCTTAGTAGAAATATCAGTCACGAGTAAGGAATACGAAAATCAAATCTAGAAATATTAAGATGATGTGTATCATTGTGGATAAATATTTGACTTTTATTCGTTCAACTGATATAGCGTAAGAAGCGAATGATTAACGTCGGTGGTAATTTGTTTAGTCTCCATTTTATCTTAATGACGTCGGTAATAACCGGCAAAATTATTAAAATTGGAAAATTGGGGCAAAATTTAACATCCGTGGAATTTATCAAGAAATGTACTAAAGTAAAATAATATCAGAAATTAACCTTGCCATATTGAACATGATTTAATATTAGAATATAGAAATTGTCCAATATACCCCAATTTTTTTATATTTGGTGAATTATTCTACATCATTAAAAGGCTGAGAAATCTAATAATCCAAAAGGCTCGTTTGAATTCATAAATTACGGCAGACATCGGGGGTTTTTACTCTTTTAAAACGTGTCCATTCATACGCACAAAATATCAAACAAGTGTTGGGCCTTAATCAATAATTTTGGGCCTGAAAATAATTCTCTTGCCCACTACATAAAACTGCAAAATGTTCTTAATTTAATGACATAATTTGCTGATTATCAATTTAATTTTACAGTTGTTCATAGGACGAAAATTCATGTTAGTAAATCGTGTTCATATATATTCTTTTTCTCGAACTGGTATCAATTCTAAAATATAAAAAAATTGAATAAATACTACAAATAATTAACTTACAGCATGATCTTACTTCTTTGTACCATAATCAAAATTTTCCTTTTCTACGGTCATTTTTCTAATCCTGGTGCGTCATTAATTACAGGTTCCATTTCATTGTTGCCTTTAAATTTCATTTTCTATGGTGATGTTGTTGTTTAATGTTCTTTAAATTTTAAAATGTTTCAATAATTTCATTCAAGTTTAAGAGTAGTCAATATAATCTTCAATTTATTTCAGCTTATTAATTTAGAAAAAAAAAATGTGAGAACAACTCACAAGCAATTTAATTTTTATTAATGGTCGGAACAAATTATAGGTGTATTGAGTATCATCGAGGCCCTCTAGCTTGTGAGGTTTTGTGAGTTTTCAATGGGTTTGAATTTTGTTGACAATCTGGGCAGAAGAGGGGAAAGGAAGGAAGGAAAGGATTAAAAAAAAAAAAAAAAGTGGAGAATTATATTGATCTATAATGGCCAATGCGATAAGTTTGAATGAGTTTGAATTATGAATGTGGAATGAAGCTAGAAATAGAACTAACTGAAAATCAGTTCCACAGGAACAATAACTTAATCATACATCCAGAGTCTTTTTTTCATATCAACTACACACATTGATCTATAACCGTCAATGCGATTATATTTGCAGAAAATTAGGTGATTTGGAAAAGGAGGACTAGAATATGATATAAATAAAACTGATACACAACGTTTTCATAAGCTAAGTAAATATTTGCTGACATGAAGCTCTAAGATGAAGCCACATAAAATGAAGCTCCAACTAATTTATAAACTGTCTGAAACACACACAGAGACAATTTTGTTCCGAAAAAGAAAACTAAAATCAATGGAATCCGACCCTTATTTATACACAAAATTAATCTACACAATCCAAGTCATAAGGTACATTTCTAGTTCATTCCTGCTAGAATTAACACGATCTAGATTAGCAATTAGGGGGCAGCAAAGGCATCATCCACCCATCTTTTGTGCTGGACCAGGTCTGAGGCCCTGTCCACGTCTGCCGCAGGAGCAGGTCGCCCGAACACCGCCTTTAGAGCTGCACGGAATTTGTTCAAGCGCTTCCTTTGGCGTATCCGGCGAAGAACCACTTCCTTGTCGAGTGTCTGCGAAGAGTGTGCTGGTTTAACGTAAATATGACTAGTGATGTCATTATTTATTGGCTCCGAATAAGTTTCCTCTAATTCTTCCTCAAATTTAACCTTGCCCACATATATGGATGTATCACTCATGGGAAAACTAGGAGACATTGCCATAGTTTGTATTACAAAATGGTTTGGTGGCGGGTCTAGCCTTATTTATGCAGGATGGGAAATTTTAGGAATCCGTGCCGGCAAAAGATTGGTCGGTTAAATGGATTTGAGTTCGGGGTTTGTTTTTCGGGGAAATGTTGGAATTAGACAAAGGCAAAACAAAGTCGGTTCTGTGTCGGCCAACGAAAACAAATCGGATGCCCTAAATTGAAATACGTTCGTTATTATAGATTGTTATAACATATAAGACGACAAAACCCACATCCACATGCACTTAATATCAAATGCATCTAATTCCTCTTTATGATCAAAATTGGTAATTTAAAAATAAAAAGAAAGAGAGAGAGAATGCATAGTTCACATGGTTCAGCTTTTGTATCGAGAATATCTTTAATGAGGTATTTGATACAAATTATAAAGTGCATACAAACAAGTTATGTTGTTTAACTCAACAAAAAGTTTGATATAGGACTAGAAATTTTAAAAAGATTATTCAGTTATTCTATTTAAGTATAATATTGATAAAGTGAAGAGTATTTTAAGAGAGAGAGTTGTTTAAAATGCCGATATAATATACCAGTCAACTCTAATGGTAACTCATTCACAAAGATGCTACGTTGCTGCTGTAGTTCATTGCAATAATATTCTTGGAGGATAAGATTCTGGGGGTTCGCTTTTGTCTAGTCAATCGTATTTAGGCATCCCACGCGAGAGCGGTGAACTAGGGGCGAGTATCGATGCTCATATATTAAATAATTAATCTATGCCATGCTATACTAGATACTTTATATAGAAAATGGTATCGGATAATCTCGATAATATATTAGTTTATTCGTATAATATATAATTAATGTTTATGAGTGCGAATCTTAGTAAGTGTTTTACGAGCATACTTATCCATTTTAATTATATAATTTTTTAATATTAATATAAGATTTCGTTAATATTCGTGTCACTTGATCATATTTTTCCATGTCCATTTTAAATTTTGTGTGTGTGTGTGTGTTTTCAAATTTCCTAGTTAATTTTATAGGCCCAATGCTTTTTTGGGAAACAAACATACAACAAATGCTTTTAAGGAAATAGGTGGTTAAAATTTTTTTTTTCCGAGATTTTTTAAATTTATTTTTAATATGTCTAATCAACGGTTAAAATTAATTATATAATAAAAAAAATAACCGCAATGATGTGATAAATTATCTGAAATCAAAGCTTTGAAAAGGAAAAATAGCCCAGGAACTGCACAGATCGATAAGGATGGTCGGAAGAACTTCAACTCCCTCTATCTATATTGCTGATGAGTGTTCAAGGCTTGGTAGGATTGAGGAGGTAAGACGGTACAAACATTGTTCAATAAATTGGCTATAACTTTTAATCTGAGCTCATTTTGGACTGGAGACAACGTCGGCTTTATTTGATGTCATAATTAAATGAAGTATTTACGCAAATAGGATGATCATTATAGGATAAATTTCTTGGTGACCAAATCTTGTAATTTTTATTTGTGTGTTTCCACCACCTGGAAGGATGGTGTCATTCCTCAGTTTTTACCGATAGATGAATAAGGTATGCATTTATCAAACTTGCAAAATAATATATAGTAAAAGGACGTTGGGAGATTATTTAGTGTAGTCATTCCAATCCTTAATTTCTTTAGAGGTTTTATAAATATATCTATAAATGGATATTTAATTGGTGCAAGTTCAATACTCACATCATTATTTGCAACATGATCATGAATTAAATGATACATTATTTTTATATGTTTTGACTTTAAGTAATGAACCGAATATTTTATTAAATTAATAGAACTAATTTTGTCACATTTTATCGATATATTATTATAATTGATCTCATCATCATTCAATTGTTATTTTGACAAAAGAATTTATGCATAATAATTTCCAATAAGAACATACTCAACTTCTACAATTGAAGGGGTAATTGAGTTTTGTTTTTTAAAAGACTTAGAAACTAACTTATCCCTTAAGACTTGGCAATTATCCAAAATACTTTTCTTATCCACATTACAACTTACATAATCAATATTTGAAAGTCCTATAACATAAAATCTTTTACTCTTAAGATATTTAATTCCCAATTTTGCAGTATTTTTTTTATATATTTAAAGATCCTTTTTACTACAGTTAAGTATGTTTTTGTTGATGAACTTTAAAATCTAGCATAAATATAAGTACTAAACAAAATATCAGGACGTGAAGCTGTTAAGTATAGTAAAGATCCACTTAAGTTTTAATATAATTTTTTATTTACTTTTTTACCATTGCCTGTGATATCAAGTTTTGTTGAGATACTCATAGGAATTAAAAAATTCATAGTATTCTCAAAACCAAATTTCTCCAATATTTGTTTGGTGTATTTCTCTAGATGAATAAAAATTCCATTCTCTATTTGTTTGCTTTGCAATACCAAGAAGAAATTTAATTCTTTCATGAGTAACATGTCAAATTCAGCCTACATCAAGTTCAAAAACTTTTTACAATATTTTTTATTAGTTGCACCGAAAACAATATTATCAACATAAATTTGTACAACTAATATATCTTTTTCATGATACTTCATGAATAGTATAGCGTCAACTTTTTCACTTTGAAAATCATTTTTAATTAAAAATTGACTTAATATCTCGTACTAAGCATGAAGAGCCTATTTGAGACCACATAATACCTTTTTTAACTTATATATGTGATCTGATTTGAAGGGATCCTCAAATCCAAAGAGTTCCTTAATACATACATCTTCTTTATAAAACTATTCAAAAAAGAACTTTTTACATCCATATGATACAATTTGAAATTCTTTAGACATGCAAATGAAAGCAATAATCTTATAACTTCTAACTTAAGCACAGAAGCATAAGTTTTATCATAATTTATTCCTTCTTCTTAAGATTATCATTTAGCAACTAAACAAGCTTTATTTTTTACTATTTTTTCATGTCTATCGAATTTATTCTTGAAAGCTCACTTAGTGCCTATAATTGACTTATCCTTAGATCTTGGAACTAGAATCAATACCCAATTTCTCTAAAATTGACCAAGTTTCTCTTCTATAGCTAAGATCCAATTATTATCATTTAAAACTTCATCAACTGAATAAGGCTCAATTTTAGATATTAAAGCAAAATGGTTTTCAAAATTTTATAAGCTTGATCTTATTCTTATTCCAAATAAAATATTACCAATCACAAGTTTAGGAGGATTATGATATTTAAATCTAAGTGTTAATAGTGGTGTATGACAGTATTCAGAATCTTTATCTTCTGGATAAGTTTCAACAAACCTACTATTAGCTTCTAAAGAACCTTCTGATCTTGGTTTTGTCTTAGACACCTCAGGTATTCTTAAAGTTTCTAATGTTTCTTCCGATGGAGGCTTTGACTTACCTTCTAAATCATATTTTGTGAACTTCTTTTTTTTCTTTCAAGGTAATTGGAAGTTCATCATCTGATTCCTCATTACCTATTTCTTCAACTAACTTGACATTTATTGATTCCTCTACCATTTTTGTCACTTTATTGTATACTTGATATGCCTTTGAGTTTAGAGAATAGCCTAGAAAGATGGCTTTATCAGCTCTCTCTTCAAACTTTCCCAATACTTTTCCTATTTTCTATACAAAATACTTATAACGAAATGTGTGAGAGCATGAAATAGTAGGTTTTCTTTATTTATAAATCTCATGAACAGTTTTATTTGTTAAAGGCCTAACATATACTTGATTTATAATGTAATAAGCTATTGATGCTACTTTAGCTAAAAAATGATCTACTATACCACTTTCATTAAGTAGTGTTCTCGCCGTTTCTTAAATAGTCATGTTTTTGCATTTGACTACTCCATTTTATTATGGAGTATAGGGTGCTAAAAATTTATCAGTGATGCCATTCTCTTCACAAAAAGAAATGAAATCTAAATTTTCAAATTTCTTTTCATGATTAGTCTATAGACTAATGACTAAGAGGCCCTTTTTTGTTTTGAACTCTTTTAAAAAATATTCAAAAATTTTAAATACATCACTTTTATGATACAAGAATAAGATCTAAGTAAATATTGAGAAGTCATCTACTATGATAAGTCTATACTTATTTCTTCCAAAATTTAGAGTGCTAGTTATACCAAATAGATTTAGATGCAACAATTCTAAAGGTCTTTGAGTAGAAATAATTTTCTTACTTTTGTGTGATGATAAACTCATATTATCTTTTAGATAAGCAACGCAACGAATATTTTCATGAGTATGCAATTTTAGCAATCCTTCAATTAAGTTCTTTTTAGATAATTTATCAAGTTAAGGAAAGTTTACATATCTTAACCTTTTGTGCGAAAGTATGGTATTAGCATTCATAGAGATAAAGTAACTTTTAGATGATACTTCAGATGGTTTAAGTAAATATTCTTCTTTCTGAATCCTTTAAAGAACTTTAGTCCATCCTTATTAAAACTTGTACACTTGTCATGTTCAAATGTTATCCTATACCCTTAGTCACACAATTGTGTGATGTGTTAAACCAATTGTACCTATCGTAATTATTTTACCTTTATCATTGTCAGCGAATTTCACATATCTATATTCTTTTCACTCTAAGTTTGTGAACAATGAAGCATCACTTGTCATGTGTCTTAAGTATCCACTATCAAGAAATTTGTTCCTTTAAACTTAGCTTCATGTTCCTATCACATTAAAGCATAATCAAGTCTATTTACGAACCTAGCAAAGCTTGGATTCATGAAAATTCAAGCTCAACTTTTGAATTCAACCTTAATTATTATTGATATTATATTTTTTAAAAAAGTAATATTTCTCTATGTATCCTAATTTATTACATAGAAAACAAATATCAAATCTTTGCTCAATATACCTATTACTTACCACTTTCCTTTATCTTGGATTCTTTCTGACATATTATCTGTTGTTCTCTTTGAAGGGATAATTATTGTTGTTTTGAGAGTAGTATATGTTGTACTTTCTGACAAGTTCAATCGTTTTGTCTTTAACCTTTTTAACTATTTTTTTATTTTCACCTTTTGATTTAACAAAGATATTTCTTTCTTCGTTTTAGGTGTTTCTCTAAATTTGAAACCAAGTCCAAATTTTGAATCATTCATTTTTTGATTAGAAATTGACCTAGATAAATCTTCCGCATGTTTTTCAAATTTTAAATTTCTTCCTTCAGAATAAGATTTTCATTAACTAAAGCTTCATGAGCAATATGCAATCCTTCAAAATCATTTTTCAAAAAATCATTTCATTTGCCAATAATTGATTTGTTTGATTAAGAGCATGTTTTTCACTTTTTAATGTCTTCACTTTTAATTCAAGCTTAGAGATCTTGTCATTTGACTTAGAAAGAGCTTTAAGCATTTTGTTAATTTCAGCAAATATATCATTAGGTACTTCTATGTTAAAGTTGGAATCAATTTCAAAATCTACCTTAGAGAGGGCTATAAGACATAAATTTCCTTCTTCGCATTCGTCTAAACTCTCTGACTCAGTTTTTGAATCTTTAAAGTCACTCCATGTAGCCATTGGAGATTTGTGTTTCTTGTTAAATTTCTCCATCTTGTTGATTAACACCAAACAGTCATACTTGATATGTCCTAACTTTTTGCATTCATAGCATACTATTTTCTTTTTGAACTTTTTCTCCTCCTTTTCCTTGATTACCTTACTTGCATCATTAGACCAACTTTTATTAAGAGAAAATCTTTTAGTAAAAGTTTTCTTACCTTTCTTCTTTAGCCATTTGTTAAGTTTTCTAGTTAGAAGTTTGATATCCTTATCCTCGTCCTCTTCTTCAGATGAGTCTTCTACTTCAAAAGAGTCTTCTTCTTTAGAATCAACGTTTGTTTTTTTGGCTTTGAAAGTATAGCCTTCTTCTTTGTATCCTCTAAAGTACTTTCTGATTTGAAAAAAAAAAAATCAATTTTATACTCCATAAGTTTGCCATACAATTGACTCAGGGTTAGTCTCTTTAGATCTTAAGCTTCTTCCATGACAATTTTCTTTACATTCTAGACTTTGGAAAGAATTCTCGAGATTTTGCGTATCATATCTGTATCACTAATTATTTTACCAAGAGAAGACAATTCATTAGTTATATAAGGGAATCTACTAAAAGAGTCCTTGATTTCTTCACTAGAGAGAACTTAAAAAGTTTCATATTGCTAAACCAGTAAGTTGGTTCTAGTGTCCTTGATTATTTCAGTGCCTTCATAAGTTTGCACCAAGGTATCCCAAATGTCTTTAACTATAGCATAAGAAGCAGTTAGATAGAATTTAAATTGTGCAATAGTACTGAAAAGTAAATTCTCAACCTTTGAATTAAGCTCAACTTTGGCGATATCCTCATTCGATGTAATAATGGTTCAAACTTTAAGATCTCCTGTTAAGATAATTTGCCAAGTTTGATAGTCAGATGTCTTTACATAATTCTCCATCTTAAATTTTCAATAGTGAAAGTTCATTCCATAAAAAAAAAAAAAAATAGTGCCTTACTAAGCTAAACTATTAAATTACCATTTGGTTCACCCATGATCTTAAACTCTAGATGATATTAGAGTAAAGCTCTGATATCAATTATTAGTTTAGTATAAGATATCAGGAAAGGGGGGCAGGGGTGTTAATTAATATCTTTAGAAAATTTGAAACCTTTTTAATGTGATTGAAAATTATTCTTCTTAATAACTTACTTTGGTAAACAATGTTACTTTAATAATTCAACATATTTGTAACACAAATAAATAACTCAAAGTAAATGGGATAGAGAAAAGAATATTAAGCTCTGGATTATAGAGTTTTAACCTTTCACCTACTATACTCTTCTAATCTTACTATTGGAGACTTGGTCTTTCTTACCGAAGCTTCATAAAATATCTCTCTTAAGTTAAGTACCTACTCATAAATGCAAATTATAAAAGGAGATAGATGTTTGATATGAGTATTTGTATCAAATACTCTTTTATAAATATACTTTTAATGAATAAACGTACTTTTTTGAATGTTTTAATTTTATTTATATATATTTATACATCACATATCGATTTATATAATATATCAATATTATTAAAAAAAAAAATTATTGCAACACATGTTGAATCCATAACGTTCAGAACTTACATGTGGCCCGTGACCATTCCAATTTGATCTTCCAATGTCCTCAAATAGCATAAAGTTTCCTTTACGTTTACCGACGCTTAATAACATGGGAACCATCAAGCACATCTTTTGCAAATAGAGGTCGATGATCGTTTAAATGGAGAATGTAATCGTGGATGCGTTATTTGTGTACGTGGAACTGAACAAATGGCTCTTTCAAAGGTGCCCAAAATACAAATAGCTAAATGATTTCTATAGGCTAGGTCTAGGGTTTCAAGGTGGCTGTAAACTAGCCGTCGAGCTCCAATACCTAAGAAGGTACTTATTGTTTTCTCGACGACAATAGATCCCCATTTTTTTTTTTTTTTTCTTTTCGATAAAGGGGTTTTCATTAAACAGAACAAAATACATAATAAGTCTGACTACACATATTTCCTTTTACATATTTACAACCCATCAGAAAACATTTCTGCCCGTTCAAAACCCTAAACGAAGCTGCAAAATAGAATACAAAATATTGTACTTCAATTGTCATCCAAAAGCAGCCGCTTGAAATAGGGAAGCAATAGATCCCCGTATTGCTATATCGGTTATGGTACATCGATGAAGCGTAAAAGAAATTATCTAAAATAAGAATTTATAGCGAAAAATGATGATGGATCAGGGAAATTTTATTGATTAGGTATTAAATAAACATGATAAACTTTTAACAATATTTTAATCTTGCTTGCTAAACATCAAAAATTGTCCCAACTGTCGCTAAAGTTTTAAAACTGTCATTATTTATATTCATTTTAACATGGTTTTAGGTTCTATTAACCTTTCTATAACTATTTTATATATTTTTAAAAAACATAGCGAAATGAAATGTTTATAGGAGTTAAAAGGAGTATATTTATAATTATCCAAAGAAACAACATTTCCACCTTTTCTTTTGTATTGTATAAATAAATAATGCTTTTAGCAAGTGTTTTCGGGCACTTGTTCAAGGAATAATCTTTCTAATAATATGTGATAATCGACTTGATAATTCTTTTTATTTTTAGAAAACGTTCTTTGGCAGGTAAATTCCTTACTCAATGTTATGTATTTTTTTTTTTATAAAAAATCATGAAATCTAACTCAATTATTAACTTTTAGTGCTTGCTTCGGCTGTACGGAAATAGTGACAAATGCCCTCTTAATTCTAAATTCCCTATGAATTCTCATAACAGTTACAGTTCGTTTACTTCACTAAGTAAAATAAGATTATATTGGAATTGTAATTCACACAGAATGGAATAGAGCCATAATATGTCCAAACATGTATTAAATTGTTTAGTTGATGTCGTGGAATTACCATTACATTGTGTTGATAGAATTCTATAAGGAATGAGTGATGAATAAATAATAACATTACGAAAATACCCTTTATGGTAATAGAAAAATTAAAAACAAATATATATATATATATATTTTTTGAAACCAGCAACATGAGCTCATTGGGCTACTCCAATCTCTTACTATATTATACTAAAATCACCGAATAGAAAACTTTGATTCAACAAATTAAGCACAGATTTGCTCCAAAGGTTAATTGATTTAATCACAAAATTGTAGTGAACATATACTCCAAGAATTAGAAATAAAAAAATCAAGATGATAATTAAGTGAATCATGATCCTTGCAAATAAAAAAAAAAAAGAAGAAGAAGATTCAACTTAATCCAATTGAAAAGAATATCATAAGTAGATTGAACCTTTTATCCAGAAATTATAGATTCAACTCAACCCTTTGAAAAGAAGATACAGACAATTTCAACTCTTCTCATCTAAAAAGAGCTAATTCAACTCAACCCCTAAACTCTATCTCTCTCTAGACCTAGCCAAAACCCAACTCACCTTCTCTCTAGATATACATTGATCATAGGCAAAATTAAAAGGAGATTTTAGTGTCCATTAACTCCTAAGCATTAAGAGATTCATAAAAGATCGAACTTTGGATTTACTCATTCAAAAATCAACAGATCGAACAAGCCTATTTTAGCCATAAGTGGGTTTGCCGACTATCAATTTAGCCACCAATTAAGAACAAAATATGATACCAATAGGATCCTTGCCACTCGATAAGTGTATAGAGACAATTATGACACAAGTTCAATCCATCACTATAAGGAGACAATCCATAAGTGTATAGAGAGAGAGAGAGAGAGAGAGAGAAGCAATTCTTGAAGAGGATGAAGACTAGGGTTTGCTAAGCATAGAAAAGGGTTAGATGATGATCATTTATACATAATTAAGGGTAATTTCCTATCATTTTCAAAAGTGGATAAGGATAGTTTGAGAAAGAAGAAAGGTGACTCTGCACTGAATTGAGATTCTAAGTTGTAATCAATGAATCCTAATTTCTTATTTTGGTATATTAAGGATTCTATAAAATTGCTATTACGGGTGAAAAATGAACTAGATAACGTAATAGGAACTCAATAAAGAATAAAGGAGGAATAGAATAGCTATTCCCCCAAGTGAATAGGACATTAGAGAAGAACTTGAATATAGGACAAAATGAAGAGCTAATAGATCGTATTTTTGTATCTAAATTCTAAATAGAAATTGGATTCATGAAACCCAACCTAACAAATATACATACATAGTTTTGTAGGAGGAACCAACAAATATAATAGGATACTTTTCCTCATCGCAGGTACCTTGTAATAAGTCAAGTGTTTATGCAAAGGGACGCTCAATTCCCATGGCCAACTCGGGATTTATGTCTCCTGGATTATTTAGTTCCTTCACATCTTGGCCGGTTATGAAGTTTATGAAAATCTTAACCTGAAAGATGGAATGTATCGGTTTTCCCCTCATTATTTTCCTCCTAGTTGATTTAACATTTTACTATTTAAAACTTGACAGGAGGGGATGCTTATATCCAATATGCGTATGATTGAAACCACGTCTAACTTCATAGGTATAAGTTCTCAAAATTGAAAACAAAACTACCTTTGTATAGCCTCTGTCGAAATCATAGAGCATATATTGATGGGTATCAAAGTTTCAGTTTTTAGAAAGCCAAGGAAGATATTAAATTTAAAAATACGTGCTCAGGAAGTCAAGCGTTTGATCACAAGTGGCAAGTAAGAAAATAAGGTCTTGAATTATAGGGGGCAAATTAGAAGTGAAGATGGTTCTACAAAAGGTTCTATTCATTTACAAAAGAAGATTGCGCCTTCTAGTAGCTCCTGAATGTGTACAGAGGTGCTTGGAGATATTACTTTTGATAGAGTTTCATATTTTCAAACGGCAGTCCAACTTTTAACTGAAATTTCTGAATATCCTTATAGATCTTGAAATTATATGAATATCTTATTTACCTATTCATTTGTTTGTTTGTTTGTTTTTAATATTTTAAAGGAAAATGATTAACGTCACGAACGTTTTCATCGAAACCCTGTTACGAGTGATGTGGCATTATTTGAAGAAGTGCTTGGATTTCTAAAAGATATATCACGGTGGTGAAAGTGTGCAGCCACACAATTCACATAATTCCTCGTTAGGTCCTAGAGGTACCAGCTCCAAACTCTTACAACTATTAATTGAGACGTCATTATTAATTTGTCATGGAACCGGAAGATAGTCATTACAAATTTATAACGTTTTAGTTTTATGCACCCTGCATAAACAACGTGGGAGTCGCTATCTTCCAAATATGTCCGTGCATGTGCGTGGTCCATATCATTCATGTTACGCTTGTCGATAAAAAAGGACAGCTCCCATTATGCATTCCGGTGTTAGTTAAAGAAGACTATGATTCCTAATCGCCGGTTGGTCCTATAATAGGGTTTTTATCCCCCACCGTGTTTTAGACAAATTTGGTGACTTAGATTACCAATGCGGATCACACCACCAACTTTCTTGTCACATCATCTTTACTCCATTTCAGGAATAATTAGCTATTATCCTAACTCCCTTGGTCTATGTATAGTATTTCTACATTCTTCACATGATTGGGTTGTTGGTAAAATCTACTCTTTTTAACCACAAGTGTGCCCTTGAAATCACAACAATCGTAAACTATTAAAACGACTAGGTATCTTCTTTGAACAACAGATTGAAATCAAACCGGTCCGACGCCGTGTCATAATAATATAAAATGTTAGGAAAAAATAGTAGGTTATTGGCCCCTTTTTTATTTTCATATTAGCAGTTAGATAATAGTAATTTTGATTTGCAGTATAAATAAACATCCTTTTTATTTGGCAAAAAATTGTCATTTATTTTATTGTAAACAATAATCCGTACGAGTAATAATATAATCAAGAATTTGTTGAATCCTTTTGGGAGATTTTTCTAAGTAGATAAATAGTTTGTGGAGAATAACCTATTTGAAATAGTGACTAGTTTTCAAAAATTTGATGCATTCCTATTTTCACGCTAATCGAGCTAGGAGTGTAAACATCACCCTAAGGTTGGGGATGGCTGGCTGCAGCCTGAGAATTGTATGGCTCCAGGGTCATGGAAGATATACGCTTTGGTCATTTTGTGGCTGTTAGGCAACAAAACACATCTATTTGTAAAGATCAAGGGTATGAAGTAAATATCTTTTCTTTGCTATCCTCCCTATAGATAATCATCAAATAGTTTTTCATCGAGAAGAAAATGATAACTTAGCAATTTATAGATATAGAGGGCTAAATTCGATTACCTTAAACTTGAACTTAATAATTAAAATAGATTTGACTCTTTAGATTAAAGTAACAAAATTTAAGAAGTTAAGTTCGTAATGATTTAAGATGATTAAGGAAGTTTTGACATAATGGGTTTAGGATAGAACTTGTTAGATTAATCTACCTAATCCAATTTTTTTTGTTTGATTCACATTAAAATAATAAATAAAGTATTTATTTGAGTCTAAACTCATGAAAAGAGTCCACTTGAAATCTATTAATAAAAGGTTTCGATCATAATTATTGATTATCATTATGATCCAATGAAACTACCATTTCCTATAAATATCTCATTTGGAAAAGTGAACAAATTCTATTAATACTATTACTCTACCAAAATATTACCTTAAAGATTAAATATTTAAACATTTCAAGAATTTTACCTCGTTCTTTATTAATTATAAAACTCGATGCTATTGTCCCTTCACCTGTTATCATATGTGTTAAAACCTTATTAAGATCATCTACCCATTCTCCTTATCTTATTTTACTTGATTATTTTATACCTATAGTGCAAATCATTTTTTTAATCATATATAACGCGAGTAGATACTAAACATGTACGTGATCATCATATTTGAGACCATACACCTTACAACAGTAAAGTTGAAGTGTTTCTTAATATTTATCTATAACATTTACGTATCTAATGAATAAATATTATACAAAACTATCACTAAGAACACTTCTAATAGAGGTGTGTGATTCGATTTTCTAGGCTGAGGAGCACTTTCTGAGTATCTTAACAAAGGAATGAAAAAAAGGTAAAGGAATTACGTACTGGTTAAGGAACTTGCAAAGGAGATTCTTAGCTTAAGAAACCGTATGGGACTATCAATATTATGCTCTAATAACCATCTATTTATGTTCTTGCACTCCGTACAATGTCTACAAGATTTTTGTATATGTTCGAGTATGTTATCATGTACTAGCACAGTTGAGTTAGGTAAGGTTCACGACCACCCGCCTCTCTATGCATATGCACTTCCGGAATCTGGAGACGTTGTGCGCTTGAAACATTAATAACTTAAAAGGGTAAATGCTAGACAGTATTGCATACATCACAATCATTGATGCTTCAACGTGTCTGTTAATATGCCGAATAATGTTTTCCGATATATGTTATAATCAAAACTCCATACTTACAAAATATTGTTATGGTATTTTTAAGAGGTGGTAATTACTAGTAGCTTCTAAAAATAACAATGAAAGACAACAACAGCGGTTAGCCATCAAAAACAGCGATCTACATGGAAAATATTAATAGAGACAAGAAATCCTATTTTCTCTTTTGAAAAATAGAACTTATCATCCTCATTTTCCATTTATATTTTCTATAGTCATTACAATTGGCTTCCATAAAAAAGTCAATAGAGATTGTAGCCATTGAGATTAATATGATAATATTTGATATTCTAGGTTAATCATAATAAATAGTGAAAAAATTTGAAAGAATTACAATGAAAGGAATTAACATTTTAAAATAAATTCAAATGAGTCATGAACATTTTGAAAAGTTTAAATTAAGAAATTAGTATTTCACAAAGTGATTTAAATAAGATATCAACGTTTTAAAAAATTTCAATTAGTGATCAATATTTCACAATATGATTTAAATAATTTTATGAAATGGATATTAAATTATAACCTTACAATAACTGGATTCCTTATTTAAGTTGTTGTATAAAACATTAATCATTTATTTAAATTTTTCAAAACATTGATCATTATTTAAACTTACACTCAAACATTATATACATATATATATATAAATATGTATGTATTATAAAAATAATTTAGCTTGCATCATAGGTTAGAAAACACATCCATGTAGAATCAGTAAAATAGTATGAAATAGGTAAAATCATATATTAAAGTCTATAATTATACTAAAAATCTATAAATAAAAAAATTTTATATTTATTTTAACAAAAAAAAGTCATAAAATCATAAACTCATAGAATTATCTTATTGGCTTGCAATTTTAACAATTATACACACATATATATTATTCAACTTTTACTTGCATATGTGAGGGTCCATTTAATGAGTTTGTCCAAAATTATGAGAAAAGATTCGACAATGGAGTTGAAATTTTCGAGGAACGTAACATACAAGACACAAGCAATTTGTGTAGGCTCTATTGGGATGTAAATAAATACTAGCGAATATTGCAACCGTATTGTAAGTGGATAAATATCAAAATTGCTATATAAAAATTTACTTAAATTAAAGATTATGGATTAGTTTTGAGTTTTTAATAAACTTTTATATAATGAAATCGAAATATTAATATTGGTGGGAGTTTCATTTCATTAATAAAATTGAAGATAAAAAATAGCAATCTAAGAAAAATCAAGTAATGAAAACCAACTATTAATATTGGTGGGTTGTGGGAATTTTATTTCATCTATGATAAAAAAAATTAAAGAAAAATCAAGCTATGATAAAAAGAGGAGAGAGAAGAGAGAGATTAATGGGAGAGAAAAATTAAAGAGTTCCCATATTTATTCATGTTATAAATCCTTTATAGTTTCAGAAAACTAATATTAGTATTGGTAATTTTGTTAAAGAATATTAAATTAGGGTAAAAATAGGTAATTTATTAAGAGCCATTTACTTAAAGCTTTTCTTCTTTTTTTTTTTGCTTAAATAATATAGATGATTATCGCTAAATTTTCTACATTCTATTGTTTTTCAACCTTCTATTATATCTTTAATTTACATTCTTTTAAATCTATACCATTGAACTAGTTTTGAATTCAATAGCATAAATTTGAATGAATATAAAGCAAGGATAGGATAAAGAACTAAATTGATCGCATTAAAATAGGGATATAGACCGTAAAAGCTACAATTATCATAAATAACTATAATGTCTAATCAATTTTATAATTTTTTTTAAATTTAAAATTTTTTATGCAAATTCAATTCAAATATACCACAAACATAGATTTAATGTCAAATCTCTATATTTGTAATTAACCTTCCTATATACATACACATATATATATATAGCCATTTATCAATATCTACAATATATATATTATTGTATTTTTATATTTGAATATATATCTCATCATTATTATTAATTACAATATATTGTATTATCCATTATCTTATACTAATATGTAAGCTACAGTATATTTATTGTTCATACAAATTGAGGGCTCTTTTGATAAACACTATTGTATACACACTCCATTTTTCTTAATATGCTACAGTAAAATATTATTCTAATATAGAATTAACGATCGCCTAACATTTCTAAATAGAAGAATGAATTAGCCATTCCGGTTCGATTCCATTCTAAAAGATTCCTAAACACCAAACGCAGCATAAAATAGTACTTTACATGGCTTTTCTCGACCCTAAAATTAATGAACTTTATAATGCTAGGCATGTTTAATGATTCAAATCATGTGGCTCCACTACATTATGGACTTCGTCACCTAAGTTAATTAATTTATGGTAGTTACAAATTTTAAGAAAAAAATAAAAATTTTGGAAAAAAAAGTAAAAAGTGTTCTGATTTATTTTGCCTACTATAAAATTATAATTTTAAAGGAAAAAGGATTCGGACTTAATTCACTATGTTAAGAGTCTAATGTTTATACTATTAAATTATAATTTTTATACCAATTATGTGTTTCACCCTTTTATTTTTTACCGTAAGAAAGATATATATGGTGTATGTGTATATGTGTTTTTTATAACACCATAATTGTTAAAATTGTCTTAATTTCTTAAATAACATCAACCATGATATCATCAATTATATTATAATATCAATTATTGATTATATGTAATTGTACTTTAAGGGAAGAATTGTAGAAAAATTTAAGGGTAAATTGTGCGGACATCCTCCATAAACTTTTGTAATTGCATGGATACTTTTTCTTTTATTTATTTTTTCTTAGTTTTATTTTTCTTGTTATTCCTAATTAAATTTCATGGGAACTCCTAACACTCCTAACAATTCCTAATCGTACAAGAATTTCTCTCAATTCTTCTCTAATTTTTTATTATCATGATGGGTTTTAAATACCAGGAATGCTACAAGTTCCTAAGAAATAGTATGAATAAGAAGACAATTTTGAAATCTATGACTATCGTCAAGAGTCAAACCCATTCTCCTCAAATTTCAATAAATTTTTTATTTTGTTTTTCTTTTAATTTGTTTCATAATTTTCCTCATATTTTTTAATCATTATGCATCAAAATTTATTTGAATTTCATTATATCCATTCTGTTAACAAGGCTCTTTTGATATGGGCCTCTTATGCCCGTTCAGATCTAACTTGTCTTACCAATTTAGGCTTACCGGCTCAAGTCCTAAGCTTAGCTTAACCAAACCTAAGAAGCTCTTCAACGGCTAAAATATACAAAATAAGGATAAAATACCAAGTCAATAATCATCTCCGGCATAAGTTGAACACGTTAGATACTACAAGCCCACTCTTCCATACTTACGGGAGAGAATCTCCTCTATTAACTATCCTCTAGCTACTAACTTCACTCCACTATAAATAACAGTTCACCACATAACGATAAAGTTATCTATACTTTACGTATTAAAACTTGCCTATTACTCTCAAGTATCTTTTACACTCCAAAATACACTACTAACTTAAGTATTAGAGTAACCACACCGAATAATACCCTAATGTCCTCTCATAGTAATCTGTTTTGCAAGCTTATCTTGCGTAAAGCCTGTAAGCCCTACAATCAGTTATTCAGGGTTTGGTTCGTAAAATTTAGAGTAATTGAGCAAATTATCTAATTCAACCTAAATTTTACGACGAAATTAGGAATATTAGTACAAGCGATCCCGTAAATTTGGATTTAAAAAAATAAATAATTAAATAATATACTATTGAATTATATGTATATTATCCATTATTTATCGGCAACATATAAAATAAGTTCTAATAACTAATGAATTGATAGAAATAAATTATATGCACACTAAAAATCATGAAATAACATAAATAATATTTAGGAATATTTATTTATAGTATATATGAATTTATATATAGATAGAAATACACAAAATTACTTAAAATACATAAAACATGCTAAAACAATACTAAATAATTAAAAAAATTCATAAATAATCAAATAAAAATCAGAAAAAAAGGAAATGTCTAGAAATTAGTCCTAGCAGCTTAGAATTGGAGGAAACAAAATCAACCAATCAAAATTAAATAAATAGAAAGTGGAAAAGGATAAGATAAAGCCAATGTCAACTTAAATTAATGAAAAAAAAATCTAGCCAGCACTATAAAACGTAAATTTTTTTCAAAAGTTCATTTGGTCAGTTAAGAGTTTTAGGAAATTAGAGAGAATCGAAAGAGTGGGGCTTAGGGCTTAATTACAAAATTTACAAAAAAAAAAAAAGAAGAAGTGCAATTAGGGTATTTAAACCAAACCTACGGCCTACGGCTACTTAAAAACAAACCACTGCTGCCACCACTACACTCCAACACCATCACTTAGCTTGACCGATACATATGGAGAAACTTTTGGTGGTCAAAAGTCAATTGAACATGTAAGTCTAATTTCCATTCCAATTTTGTTTAATTCTGTAAAAATATTAAATATATTTAGAAAATTATGAAATTTGTTATTCTAAGGTTTTTAAGTATGTAGATTTAGGGAAAAATTTTACTTTAATAAATTTACATATAGAAATATCTTGTTCTTAAGAAACCATAAAAAATAGAACATGTTTTGAATTAGAAATAAACGACTTTAGGAGTATAATTTTAACCTAAAAAATTTTGTATAAACTATTTAGATAATGTAGAATAGCGCTATGAAGCCTTTTTCAAAAATGAATTTTC
Organism: Lumnitzera racemosa; assembly: GCA_024138005.1. Classification (NCBI taxonomy): domain Eukaryota; kingdom Viridiplantae; phylum Streptophyta; class Magnoliopsida; order Myrtales; family Combretaceae; genus Lumnitzera; species Lumnitzera racemosa. Next base: position 26,027,820 of record JAMXBC010000010.1, read on the forward strand.
CAAATATTTAGATGATTTTTAGACCTTAAAATGATGTATAAAATGGGTAATTTTGGGATAATTAAATAATTAAAGGGATAATTACTGATTTAGTGTATAATTATATATTTTAGAATGTTGAAATCTAATGAAGTATAATATTTGTAACATTTAGGATAGTAGATGTAATTATTAGGGAATTATGTAGTATATATGTAATAAGTAAAAACGGTATATTTTAAGCTAATTTTGTAATTTAAGGTTATTCAATGTTGGGAGATGATATTTGAAGTGATGGGAATATTAGATGTGTATGGTGATAGTATATAACATGTAAGTATAAGAAATTAATGAGGAAAATATTGAGTTAAAATTGATATTATAATAATAATATGAATATATACAAAATATGGTAAGAGACTTAAATTTAGATGTTCATACGAAAAATATAAAATTTTCTTATATCGAGAGTAAATTCAGTAGTTAAATTAGGATAAAGGTTATACCATACGAATTGAAATACTGGTTAAGAGTTAAATATGATATTTAAGATATTTGAAGTTAATGTAATTTATCTCACATTATGAGTCAAAATGAATTTCTAAGGTTTACGTATAAAATCCATAATCTAATACCAAGGTAAAAACCTAATTTAGAAACCGATTAGGAAACTAAATTAAAACCTAGCTAAAAAATTAAGAATAATTGTAAAAAACTTAAAAACATGAATAAATAGGTATAATAAACCCTAAACAAAAGATAACGATAAACGTTATAGAATAAAACCAATCTATAGCAATTGTGTGAAAACTAAAACAATGTTTATATTATAGGGATTATTGGCGATGACGTATGTGAGTCGCATCTCAAATAAGCAAGTGAAGAGTCTAGATAAGTTGGAATTAATACATTACTGTAATTTGTAATATTTGGAGGCTTGAAATTGTTCTTAATTGTGCTAATTGGATAGTTAGTTGTGCGTATGTGCTTATTTCTGAGTTTGATGATATGATTTTGATTTGTCATCTTGGCTTGGAATTGTGTGAATTGTTGAAATGATTGGATACCTTGAAATGGACCTAATTAAATATATGACTTAAAATTCTAAATCAGATATGTATAATAACTTATTAGGGGAAATTTAGGATTCTCCAGCTAAATGCCAACTCCTTTGAAAAGGATAGTGCTGGATGGCGCTAGATAGTGTTGGATGGCGCTAGATAGTATCGGATGGCATAATTAATCTCTTCTTCATCCTTAGTCAAACTAAGTGATAGGTGAGGAGATAGTGGCAAGGGTAAAATTAATGGTTCAAAGCTAATCATAGGAGGAGTGGTGTTTCCATTATACAAGCTTGAGTTTAGTCATAAGTTATTGCATTAAATGGAAACTCCTCAACGCGGATTAGAGTAGGTGTAATTCTTCTAATTTCACGATAGACTGAACAATGTTATGCAATAGCATTTGCTTGTACATACATAACATCTAAATAATTTGATTGATGACCATGTTTGTGATTAACGTATAGTTTTGAGTCTCCATCCCAATTTACTAAGCTATGATAGCTTACATCTCTATAGACATTATTGTAGGTGTTAACTAGAAAGCGGTCTATATTACCTTAAAGCTAGCAATTACTAAATCTTAGGGAGTGAAGAAATACATCTGAAGAACAAATATATTTTTTAAGGTCTTAGTTCTTATTTTAGAATATTCCATTTTTGAATGATGTATTACTTAGGAAATATAATATAATGAAACCTTATAAATATTATTTGTAATATTTGAATCCTAGTATATATATATATATATTATATTTTATTAGGTAAATAATTTATTAAATTTATGAACTATTTACTTTAAAGTAAGTTAGTCGTAGATATTTTGTGTAAATCTGGTCTAAGATAGTGGCTGTATAGTTAGCTTCTACCTTAGAATGGTTTGTATAGTAGAATTGTTATGACTTTGCCACTTCAGGACATGACAAAACCCAATCATTATCAGCAAATACCTTGAGATAACATTTGCCCCTATTTGTGGGAAATTGAATTCCTATACTAAAAACCCAAAACTCACTAAATACATTCCCTAAATGCAATTCTCAAACATCATGTCTTACGACGACGAGCAAGAGAACTACCAATAGGTCGATAACCAACCCACGAGGAACCAGCCCCTCTAAAAGGGGACATTGGAGGAGTATACGGAATTGCTAACTAAAGAGTTAGCTGCTCAAAATAGGTTATTGAAGAAGCTGAGAGGCATAGTGCACAAACCTACCTGTAAGCCTCAAAATTAGCCATTTCGAGGTTTCGATTAGTTGAAGGACCCGATCGAGCCTAAATTATAAAGTAAAGTTAGAAATATTAGTAAAATGATCCCGTAAGTTTGAATTTAAGAAAATAAGCAATAAAATAAAAGAATATAAAAATTCCAAATTTTAAGTGTATAACTCGTTATTTATCAAAAATACGTAAAATGCATTCCGATAATTAACGAATCGCTAGAGATAAATTATATGTATACTAAAAATCATAAAATAACCTAAATAATATTTAGGAATATTTATTTGTACTATATATGAATTTACATGTATGTAGAAATATGCGTAATTACTTAAAATACGCGTAATGTGCCAAAATAATACTAAATAATTAAAGAAAATTCATAATTAATTAAGGAAAAATAAAGAAAAATCAAGAAAAATAAGGAATGATCCAGAATTGGGTCGTGGCAGCTGGGAAAAAATAGAAAAAAATTGGCCAATTAAATAATGACAACACAAAAGCCAAAAATTAAGGGATAAGGTAATTGTTTTGTCGAATTTAATGCACAATAAATTCCTTAAACTTCTATAAATAGGAAAAAAATTCAAAGAACTCCTTTGGGCAGTTAGGGATTTGAGAAAAATAGAGAGACTCGAAAATTGAGAGAAAAACCAAGGAAAAAAAAAAAAGGAAAACTGTGCAGTTAAGGCCATAAAGGAGAACCCAGACCCGACGGGCAGCTGGGAGTGGATGGCCACCACCACCACACGGTGGTGGTAACACCCAGGTGGGCCAACATACCCATGGCCATCGACGGTGGTCGGAGCCACCCAAATCGGTGAGTTCGATTTACAGCCCGATTTTGTGTAATTTTGTAAAAATAGTAAATATTATTATAAAATTATGAAATTTATTATTCTAAAATATTTTTGTATGTCGTTTTTAGGAAAAATATTATTTTGATGAAAATATATCTCGTGATATAAGGTCCTTAAGAAATCGTGCAAAACCGAGTATGTTTCGGTTTAGAAATAAATGACCTTAGGAGTGTAGTTTCGAGGCCAAAATTTTTTTGTAGATTACTTAGATGATATAGAACAATTCTATGAAGCCCGTTTTGTAAAAATTAATTTTCTAAATTTTTAGATAATTTTTAGGCCCTAAAATGAGGCATAAAATGGGTAATTTAGGGTTAATTAAGTAATTAAATGATTAATTATTGATTTAGTGAATAATTATATGTTTTAGGATGTTGAAATCTGATGGAGTATGATACTTGTAGCATTTAGGGTGTTAGATGTAATTATTAGGTTAATTATGTAGTAAATGATTAATAAAGAAAAATAGTTAACTTTAAGTTAATTTTGTAAATTAGGAAAATTAGGAATAAAATCTGACTTAGGATGAATTTAGACATTTTGAAATGATAATTGATGTTTAGTGATGGTAATTAAAGTGATAGAAATATTAGAAGTGCATTATTTACATAAAAGGTAACAATATATAATATGTAATTTTTAGAAATATAATAAATAGAGAATCTTATAATAAAAATTGATGTTTTGAGAATAATAAAAATTTACAATAAATCTGATAGGAAACTTGAATTTATGTAATTATATAAAAATATATAAAAATTCCTCACATCAGGAGTAAATTCGGTACACTAATAAGGATATAAGTGTACCGGATGAAATAAAATACTGACTAAGGGTAATAATGATATTTAAGAGGTTGGAAAATAATGTGATTAATTTCACATTATGAGTTGAAACGAATTTCTAGGGTTGGAATATAAAACATTACTTAAAAATCGAGCTAGAACCTAATTTAGAAATCAATGTGGAAACCAAACTCGAACCTGAACCCGAACCTAACCCCAAACCTAGAATAATTATAAAAGACTTAAAACCTAGATAATTAGGCATATTAAACCCTAAACAAAACCTAACAATAAGCGTTATAGGATAAAATGAACCTATAATAGTTATATGAAAAGATGAAACCACGTTTGTGTTATAAGGATGAATGGTGATGGCCTGAGCAAATCGGACCTCGAGTGAGTGAGCGAGGAGTCGAGGAAAGTTGGGAATTAATACACTGCTGTATTTTGGAGGTTTGAGATTATGCTTGGTTGTGCTTGTTAGATAGTTAGCTGTATGCATATGCTTGATTATGGGTGATACTATGATTTTGTTTGTTGCTCTGTCAATTGTATGACTTGTATGAAATGATTGATCACCCTAAACTGGACTTAATCTAATTATGACCAGTAATCATAATCGGACATGCATGGCAACCCGTTAGGGGAACTTAGGACTCTCCGGCCAAATATTGACCCATTCGAAAGGGATAGCGCAGGATTGCAAAATGGTCCCTTCTTCATCCTCAGTTGAACTAAGTGATAGGAGAGGAGGTCGCGGCAAGGGTGAAGACAGTGGTTCAAAGGTACTCATGGGAGGAGCAAGGTCTCCATTGCACAAGCCTGGGTTTAGTCGTGAGCTGTTGCATTAACAGCAACTCCTCAACCCGGATTAGAACTAGCACAATTTTTCTAATCTCACGACGAACTGGACAACGTCGTGCGATGGCATTTGCTTGCACATGCATTGCACCTAATAAATGATTGAAAACCTCGTTATATGTATGGTATAGTTTTAAGTCCTTCATCCTAACTTATTGAGTTGTGGTTGCTCACATCTCTATAGATATCGTGCAGGTGCTGGCTAGAAAGCGGCAAACAAGTACTCTGAAGCTAGCAACTGCTGGATCCTGGGGAGTAAGGAAAAATATTTGAAGAACAAACATAAATTCTTAAGGTCTAAGTTTTATTTTAGAATTATTATTTTTTTTTTATTTTTGAAGGATGTAATAACTGAATAATAGTATATATATATATATATAAATTTTCTCACTTTCTTAGATAAATGCTTTATCTAAATTACAAACTGTTTACTTCAAAGCGGGTTAGTCGTGGATGCCTTGTGTAGATCAGGTCTAAGATAGCGGTTGTAAGGCCAACTTCTATCTTAGAATGGTTTACACGGCAGGGTTGTTACGACTTTGTCGCTTCAGGGCATGACACTACCTCCCTAAAGCTTCGGATGCTCGTACTAGACAAAATAAGCACCAGCAACGACAGTAGAATGGTAAGGATAAGCAACCTAATCCCCTACTATAACAACAACCAGTAAGGTCTATGGCCACCAGTAAGTAAGCTCTAGCTGATAATGAGTAAGTAACCAACTCAGAGGGAGTATTGGCTTAATTAGTAGCATGCTGAGCTCATCTGACAGACGATGTTGACTTCAGTAAGCTCTGTACAATAGTAAGGAGGCTCTCCGAGTAGCAAGGGAGCAAGGCCATTGGCGACATTAAGTTGGTCGCTAATAATAAAACCCCCTTTTATTAAGGGCATCCAAGACAAAGTGTTGCCTCTTAATAGCAAACTTCCGTCTCTTGACCATATGATGGCACATGTAACCTTGATGATCACCTCTTCCACTTCTACACCCTCATGAACTTTTAAAGTCATGGGGACGCTATAATGTGCAAGGCTTTCCTGGGCACCCTAAGGAAAGCAACTCGAGCATAGTTCAACCACCTCCTCGATAATTCTATCAACTCCTTTGATGAGCAGGTGTGAAGATTCAACCTCCACTTCAAGGCTAGTAAGCCCCTGTCCAAGGACACATCATCCTTATACCTTATAAAGCAAAGCGGAGATGAATTTCTACGTGACTATGTGGCCCAGTTCAACAATATCGTAGTCAAGATCCCTTAGCTGGATAGAGGAGTTGCTGTCCATATCACTCAACTTGGCATCTGACCTTCAGGAGACTTCTTCCAATCACTTACGAAGAGTAAGTCGAAGACCTTGGTTGACTTTTAGAGTAAAGCCCAAAAGTACATCAACTAGGAGGACAACATTTGTACTAGGTGCAATGTTGACTAAGAGAGGTCAAGTCGAAAGCAAGATAAGGAAAAATTGTCCGTGAGGGATTGCCTTAGTGGAAGGTTGCCAAGCAGATAAAAAGGAGAGAGCTCTGGAAGGAAGAAGCACTAAGTCAAGAGAGACTCATTCACCCCTCCTATCTACATGCAGCACACTCTCATGAATAGACCCATAGCGCAGGTTTATTCCAAGGTGAAGCATAGGAACCTACTATGAAGACCCCTGAAAATAAAGGGAAACCCTAGCCATTGAAATTTGGATAAGTATTGCCAGTTCCATAATGATCATGGCCATACCACTGATGAATACTTCTAGCTGAAGAATGCAATTGAATATTCCATTCAGCGGAGCTACTTCAATGAGTTTGTAACCCAACTGAGGAACGATGATTGTTTAAATGACAATGAAGACCAAGTACCCCAATGGCGGCCAACCAATGGTACCAGAGCAAAGTAGAACACTAATCACCACAATGACCATGCCCCTAACAGCATTATTAATATAATAGTTAGGGGGTCATACCCTAGGAGCTAGTCGAGCACCTATAGTTCAGTTAACGCCTTATCTGAGGTGTTGGTAGTAAGGGAGAAGAGACAAAAGCTAGATACTTCTATCCCCTTCTTTGATAAAGATATTAAAGGGGTAGATACCCCCCATCAAGATGCCTTGGTCATAAGGGTGAGGGTCACGAATTTCGAGGTCTTGAAAATAATGGTGGACACCGGTAGCTCCACTAACATCCTCTTCCTCTACACATATGAGAGTACAAAGAAGAAGCTGCCGATGAAGATGAAGCGATGCCACCATAACTTGATCAACTTCAACGAAAGCATTGTTCAAGCTAAGAGAATCATCACTCTAAATATGGAGCTTAGTGATGACAACCATATGGCACGACAACCAATATAGTTCGTTGTGATCGACTGCCTATCCCCTTACAATACTCTCTTTGGAAGACCAAGTCTAAACACATCTGGGGTTATCACATTCTCCCTTCTTCCGATGGCAAAATTCTTGACCTCGATTGGGGTGGGAACAAGCATATGTGATAAGAAACTCTCACAAGAGCTATATGTTAGAGCCTTTAGAAGTGACGGAGTCTTTGCCCTAAAGTCTGGCCCACATGAGAAGCTAGCGGATAAGGGCGAGTTAGAAGAAAAAATTGTAGACATCTAGATCGGTCCCTCTCCCAACCAGACTACGAAGGTCAGGATTAAGACTCTTCCCGAGGTGAAGGATGAAATTATTGCTCTCTTGCAAACCAACTCAGATAGGTTCACTTGGTTGGCATCAAATATGCTTAGAATCTTGCCTGACTTAGCAACCCATTGCCTCAACATTAATTCCGTTGCACAACCTATCAAGTAAAAGGAAAGGCACTTCGCTTTGAAAAGGCAGGCTACGATTGAGGAAAAGGTGTAGAAGCTATTCATGGTTGGCTTTGTAAGGGAAGAGAAGTACTCGACTTAGCTAGTAAACATGGTGCTAGTCAAGAAGAAGATTAGGAAGTGGCATATGTACATCGATTATACTGACCTTAATAAAGCTTGCTCGAAAGACTACTTCATTCTCGAGAGAGACTAGTTCCTTCTCTTGAGAATTAATCAGCTCATCAACTTCACCTCGGGACATGCCCTATTAAGCTTCATGGATGCCTTTTAAGGATACCACCAAATTAAAACAGACTTAAAGGACGAGGTCCATACCTCCTTTGTCATCGACTATGGCACATACTGTTATACAGTAATGCCAATTGGCCTAAAAAATGCTAGGATAACATACTAGCGAATGGTGACTAAATTGTTCAAGCTATAGATTGGACATAATATGCAAGTATACATCGATGACATGATCATCAAGAGTGTGAAGCTAGGCAATCATGTCAAGGACCTCTAAAAAACCTTTGATCAAATGCAGACATATGACATGAAGTTGAACCCCCAGAAATGTATCTTTGGGGTCAGCTTTAGCAAATTCTTAAGCTTCCTGATAACTTAGAAGGGCATTGAGGCCAATCACGAAAAGACAATCATCATCAGGGGGATTAGGCCCCTTACATCAATTTGAGATGTACAAAAGCTCATTAGCATGGTGGCCGCATTAAGCAGATTTATCTTGAAAAGTATAGATAGATGTGCTGAGTTCTTTAAAATCCTGAAAAATCCAAAGGATTTTGAATAGACCCTAAAGTACACCGCTGTCTTCTAGTAACTCTAAGACTTCCTGTAAGCCCTAAAGTTAAACCAAGAGACCATATGATTGAACTTAGAGCACAAGGTTTAGGGCGATCGATTAAAGAATCCGATCAAACTTGAATTATAAACTATGGAGAGAAATATTAGTAAAAATGATCCCGTAAACTTGAATATAAGAAAATAAATAATAAAATAGGAGACTACAAAATTTTCAAATTTTAAGTATAATAATTGTTAATCATCGAAAAGGTGAAAAGTGTAATCTAATAACTAATAAATTACTAGAGATAGATTATATGTATACTAAAAATCATAGAATGACCTAAATAATAATTAAGAATATTCACATGTACCCCACATGTATTTACGTGTAGGTAAAAATACGTGAAATTTCTTAAATTGGCCAAAAACTTAGTAAATAATTAAAGAAAATTATTAAATTAATTTAGAAAAATCAGAAAAAAAATTAGAAGGGTATGGAATGATGCAAATCTAGTCGTGGCAAGCCAAGAACAAAAGGAAAAAAAATTAACCAATTAGAATTAAGCAACACAAAAGCCAAAAATTAAGGAAATTGGGCAATATCATGTCTAATTAATGTACATTAATTAACAAAAATATCTATAAATAGGAAAAAAATTCAGAGAACTCCTTTGGATAATTAGAGATTTGAGAAAAATATAGACTCTCGAAAATTCAAAAGAAAAACTGGAAAAAAAAAAGGAAAACTGTGCAGTTAGGGCTAGTGAGCTAAACCCCCCACACCATCACCATCTGGAATCAAGCCACCACCACCACCCCACGTCAGACCTACCGCTTAGACTGGCCAACACACCTGGACCAGTGTTGGAAGGCCAAAAGCCATCAGACCGAATGAGTCTCTAATTTGTTCCGATTTTGTATAATTTTCTAAAATTAGTTATTTTACCTAAAAAATTATGAAACTTGTTATTATGAGGTTTTATTGCATGTAGATTTAGAGAAAAATAGTGATTTAGTTTAATCACGTCTAAAAATATAGGGTTCTTAACAAATTGAGCAAAACCGAGTATGATTAGAATTAAAAATAAATAGGCTTAGTAGTGTAGTTTAGAGCTTAAAATTTTTCTGTAGAATGCTTAAGGGATATAAAACAGTGCTATGAAGCCATTTTTTTTAAATTAATTTTTGAAAATTATAAGTTAATTTTTAGCCCTAAAATGATGGGAGAAATGGGTAATTTTTTATTAATTAGATGATTAAGACACAGATTACCGATTTAGATAGTAATTAGATGTTTAGGGATATTAATCTTTGATGTGGAAATATAATCATAGCCTTTGGAGTGTTAAGTATAAGTAATAAAGGCATTATGTGCTAATTATAGAAAATTAAGAATATTATAAAAAAAAATTAGGTTTAATTAAATAATATAATAATAGAAATTAGAATATAATAAATCTGAAATAAAATTTAATTTTAAGTAATTGTATAAAAAAGTATAAGATTTTCTCACATCGGGAATAAATCCGATACCCCAATTAGGATTAACGTGTACCAAATAGTTTAGAATCCTAAATTTAGACCTAATGGAATATTAGAATACTCGAGCTTAATGTGATTAATTTCACATTAGGATTTGAGCATATTTAAGATTTCAGAATCAAAACTAGAATCTGATTTAGGAACCGAACATCGAAATAGGGTAAAATGAATCATTAGTAAATAAAAACTGAATCATTAGTAAATAAAAACTAAAAATAACTTAGAATTTGAATCATTAAAGTATAACAACTAAAAAAACCTATTTGTATTATAGGATATTCAGAGACGGATCGACTTATAATCGAGTGATCAGGCGACTGAGAAACTCCAAGTAAGTTGGGTTATTACTTACTGTATTAGAATGCTATTTTATGTTACTCGGAGACTGAGGATTGTATATGGTTGTGATTGTAAGTAATCTACGCATTTGTTTGATGTATTTGAATGCGTGCTGAATTTGTAATGCGAGTGATTTTGTGATTGATTGAATTGGTGTGAAATTGTTTGAATACCCTAAATGAAATTTAATCTTATTCGACTCTAATAACCAAAGTGTCATGCATTGCAACCCGTTAGGGGATCATAGGATTCTCCAACCAAATACCAACCCCTTCGAAAGGGATAGCGCAAGATTGCAAAATGGTTCCTTCTTCATCCTTAGTCGAATTAAGTGACAGGAGAGGAGATCATGGCGAGGGTGAAGTCAATAGTTCGAAGGTAATCGCGGAAAGAGTAAGGTCTCCATTGCACAAGCTTGGGTTTAGTTATGAGCTGCTGCATAACATGGAAACTCCTCAACCTGAATTGGAGTGGGTGAAATTTCTCTGATTTCACAACGGACCGAATTACGTTGTGTGATGACACTTGCTTGTTGCATTGCATGAAAATAATTGCTTGATAATCTTGTTTATGTTTATATGCATTCATGAGTCTCCAATTCAACTTACTAAGTTGTAGTTGCTCATACCCCTATAGATCCTTTTACAGGTCCTAATCTTTGAACATTTCAAGTATTATGCCGCCTTACAATTATCCAAAGGTTAATTCTTTTGACGCTAGGGGGGTGAGGAGCAATTTACATAGTAATGATATGTAGCAAGAATGTCCTATATAGTTTGAGGATAAAAGACTAATAATTATTGTGTAAATTAGTGAACTATTGTGTATATGTAGAAATTTCCTAGAAAGTTCTGTGAACTTTACATATAATTATATAGGTTTACTTAAAATTTGTGAACTTTACCTTATTGGACTGTTTACTTCAAAGTGAGGAGTCGTCGACGCCTTGTGTAAATTATATCTATGGTAGGTACTGTGAGACCAGTTACTATCATAGAATGGTTTACACGGTGGGACTGTTGCGACTCTGTAATTTCGGGGCGTAACACTTCCTCATACACCCACTAGTCCTTTCCAAGCTTATCCATAGGGAGGACCTATTCTTGTACATAGCCGTGAGCAATCAAGCACTCTCCTATGTACTAGTCCAAGCAAATGGAAGCGAACACAAACTCGTATACTATGTTAGCTACATACTCTAAGCACCTGAGGTCAAGTACGCCTGGGTAGAAAAATTTACCTTGGCCATCGTCATCTCAATACGGTGATTAAGGCCCTACTTCCAGGCATACCAGATTATTGTGCTTACATATCAACTATTGCAGACCATACAATAGAAGCCTAATGCGTCTGGATGGATGATGAAGTATGCAATGGAGCTAAGCACGTATGAAATCCAGTACCAGCCACGAACGGCCTATAAGGCATAAATGCTGGTCGGCTTTGTGGTAAAATACACAAAAGAGGAGGAAGCACTCTTGGGTAACAACAAACCGGTGTAGACTATCTACATCGCCGGATCATCCACCTCAGGGGATGAAGGTACGAGTCTCGTGTTGATGGGCCCGCATAAGGTTACGATTTGATACGCCTTCAAGTTTAGGTTTACTGCTAACAATAATGAATCCGAGTACTAGGCCCTCATCGCTAATCTTAAGTTAGCCAAAGAGATCAATATCGAACACTTACAAGTCTACTCGGACTTCATGCTAGTCGTCCAATAAGTTAGAAGCCATTATGATGCTAAGGATGACATGTGGTGAGGAACCTTAAGAAGGTGAAGAGCCTTTTAGTCAAATTCCCTTCTTGGAGTATCATAAAGATCCTCTAACTCAACAATTTGGAGGTGAATTGGTTATCCAAACTCGCCTTCACTAGGATATAGAATCCGAAGGTAAGGGATAAGAAGATCTTTATAGAGTACCTGCCAGAGAAGAGCTAGTCTTGGCTGAAGCCTTGGAATTGACAACTGCACCATCAGAGTCAAGCTGGATGGATCCTATATGGAGTTTTTTGAAGTAAGGCACACTCTCAGAAGACAAAAGGGAGGTAAAGAAGCTTAGATATCATGTCACCAATTACACGTTAGTTGATGGTGTCTTATATTACAGGAATATTAGCCTCCTCTTGCTCAGATGCCCATGAGAAGGTAAGGGCCTACGCTTCATGGAAGAGCTACATGTTGGAGTGTACAGCAATTACATTTAATCCTAAGGCCTCTACCTTTAAGCACTTTAGCTTAGATATTACTGGCCTACGATGAGGTAAGATGCCAAATCAATAGCTTAGAAATGATTGCAGTGCTAGAAGCATGCCCCTATCAATCATGCACCTAACACTAGTTTACAACTTCTAACCAACTTGTAGCCGTTCGTACAATAGGGTATTGACATCCTCGGGCCTTTCCCTAAGGCTTCAGGAGGACAACGGTTCATAATTATTACCATCGACTACTTCACTAAATAGGTCAAAGCTGAAGCAATTGAGTCTTTCATTAGAAATAACATCCTCTCTCGGTTCGGGGTTCCTCATGTTCCTATCATGAACAATGGGCCATAGTTTGACAACCCCATGCCGAGCACCATATCATGCCTCACTTTACGTTAGTTGCCTACCCCCAGTCGAACAGACAAGTCGAGGCAACTAATTGAATCATCTTAGATAGCTTAAAGAAGCGAATGGACTAAGCCCATAGCATTTGGGTAGATGAACTACCAAACATTTTGTAGGGATATAAGACTACCCACCAAACTTCTAGAAGCGAAACACCCTTTCTCCTATCATTCAGATTTACTATGGTTCTCCCCATCGAATTTAAACTCCCTAACATCCGGACTGCAAGCTTTACCACCACCCTTAACAAGTCCTTGCTGCTAACCAATCTCAACACTATTGAAGAGATTTGAGACTTAGCTGTAGCTCAGGTTACTGCATACTAAAACCGAGTCACCTAATTCTATGATCAAAAGGTTAAACATAAGGAAGTCAAGGTCAGCAACTTGGTTTACCGAAAGTTAAAAGCTATTGGCTCACGAGAAAGATAAGGTAAGCTGGCCCCCAATTAGGGAGACCTAATCAAAGTAAGGGAAAACTTAGGCAATGAAACATACATATTAGAAAGACTGGACGACAAGCTCATCCTATGCACATGGAACGCTAATAATCTTTGGCTTTATTTTGATTAGCACACTACTGTAAATTCTTTTTGAATGATGAATGAAAATTACATTTTATAATTGTTGTCTATTGTTCTTTCTCTCTCATCGTCCTAACCTATAAAAAAGTTGAACGGACCTTCTTATCAAGCATGTCAAAACACCACCAACCTGACCCTATAGGGGAACCTCGATAAGGAGAAGCACCTCTTATATAAAGGAACTTCTACTTTCTGAGCAAGTCGAAATGCCACTGACCTAAACCCCTCAATCAACGTCGGTCAAGGGAAACACCCCTTACATAGAAAAACTTCCACTTTTAGGTAGGTTAGAATGCCACCAATCTGACCCTTCTTAGGTAACCTTGACAAAAGGAAACACCCTTTACATAGAAGAACTTCCACTTTCCAGGTAAGTTGGAATACCACCGACCTAACTGGCTTGGTTAACCTCAGTGTATGGAAATATCCCTTGTAAATAGGAACTCTTACACAAAATAATAATAAAAAGTAAGGGAAAAAAAAAAACAAAGTAGACAATAAGGGACATGAGTAAATTGGAATTTCATTTATCACTTGCAAATTACAAGGTTAAGGCTGACATTCCAACTTAGGATGCAAAAAGGAAAAACAAAACTATTGCCTAGGGTTAACTAACTCTAGTAACTCCAAAAGGTCTAAAGCTTCAATCTACTCGAAGTATTGATCTATCGCCAACCCTTAGAGAGGTGGGCTTTGAGCTGAAGTGGAGGCTGAAGGTTACTCACAAAGGTTAGTGGGAGGACCAACCAAATCTTGATCACCTCGAGAAGCATCTTTAGGGGTAACCTCCTACTAAGCTACTAGGGTAGAAGTGAATGTAAAAGCGTCTTGCCTAGCCTTAGCAGCAAAAGGGACACCTTAGACTTCGCAAGCTGCTTGAGTAGCTCCCTCTCAAGCCTTCAAGTATTATAAATTAGTACTCTAAAATGCAATAATGTATTAATCCTAACTTACATGGATTTCCCACTTGCTCACTCAAGATACAATTTACTCAAGCCATCACTGATAATTTCTATAATACAAATGTTGTTTTAGTTTCTACCTAACTACCATAGATAAGTTTTATTATGAAATTCTTATTATTATCTTCAGTTTAGGATTTTATTATACTTAATCATTTAAGTTTTTAAATCTTTTACAATTATTCTTAATTTAGGTTAGGTTTTGATTCCATTTTTGAATTCGTTTCTGATTTGGGTTCTAATTTAGTTCAATTAAAGGGGTTATATGTATTCTTAAGATTTCATTTAGAACTATAATGTGAAATTAATCACATTATACCCGAGTATCCTAAATATCATTTTTAATCTCTAACTAGCACTCTAGTTCATACTGTACACCATATTCTTAATTTAACTACCGAATTTACTCTCAATATGAAAAAAAAATTTACATTTTTCATATAATTATCTAAATTTAAATTCCATATTGGCTTTATTTTGTATTAATATTATTATAACATTACCAATTTTGACATAATATTTTCTACTCATTAATTTTCTATATTTACATATTATGTGTTATTACATAATTCACTCCTAAATCACTAATTTAACACTTCTAACACTACATATATGATCCTTCATCATCCAAGAACATATAAAATGTCTAATTATACCCTAAATTAGAATTTTATATCTAATTATCCTAAATTACAAAATTAACCTAAATATATCATTTTACCTATTACATATATACTATATAATATACCTAATAATTACATCTAACTCCCTAAAGGCTACAAATACCATACTACATCAAAATTTAACATCTTAAAACACATAATTATGCACTAAATTAGTAATGATCTATTTAATTACTTAATTAACTAAAAATCACCCATTTTATATATCATTTTAAGGCCTAAAAATTATCTAAAAATTTCGAAAATAGATTTTTGAAAAGCCTCTTTATAGCACTGCTTTAAATCTTCTAACTAGACTATACAAAATTTTTTAACTCAAAACTACATCTTTAAGGTCATTTATTTCTAAATTGAAAACTAATTTAGGTTTAGTAATTTCTTAAGAATAGTATATCTTGAGGCCTAAATTTATCAAATTGATATTTTTATCTAAATCTACATATCAAAATATCAAGAATACCGAATTTCATAATTTTCTATATTTATTTGATATTTTTAATAAATTAAACAAAAATCAAGAAGAAATTGGTACTCACCAGCATTGGTTGCTTTGGTCACCAAGGCCTTGTTGGCTAGCTTGGGCACTACTATCACCATCTAGTGGTGGTAATCGTCTACTCCTAGGTGCTTGTTGGGTGTAAGTTCACCTTATATACCCTATTTACACACAATTTTTCTAATTTTTGGTAAATTTAGTTTTTCCTCTCTTCTCTCCTCTTTCTAATTTTTTTCCTGATTCTAAACTAACTAAAATGAATTTTGATGGAGGTTTTCAAAATTTATAGGGCTGCCTTAATTATTTGGTGAATTTATTGATGCGATTTGCCTCTTATCCTCTTCTAATTTTACTTTTTATTTGTTTAAATTTTACTAGTTGCTTTTCTTTTTTCCATTTCTAAGCTACCATGCCCCAAATTTAGATAATCTCATTTTTTTTTCCTAATTTTCTTGATTTTTCCTTAATTTTTTTTATAAATTTCCTTTAATTATTTAGTATTATTTTAACATATTTCTAGTATTTTAAGTAATTTCGTGTACTTTTACCTATATCTAAATACATATATGGTATAAATAAACACTCCTAAATATTATTTAGGTTTTTTAATATGCATATAATTTATTTTTATCGATTTGTTAGTTATCGGAACTCGTTTTACGTATTTTCAATAAATAATATAAAATTTACATATAATTCAATATTATATTATTTAATTATTTATTTTCCTAAATCCAAACTCACGAGATTAATTTTACCAATATTTCTAACTTTGTCATAAAATTTAAGCTTAATCGAACAATTTACTCAATTACCCTAAATTTTATGGATTAAACTTCGAATACTAAATTGCAGAGCTTCTACAGTCCCTCGAGTACGGCCTAGTCGCTAAGGGTTTAAGACCCTAATGAGACATAGTAGTTGAGAGTTCGGTGTCATAATGTAGTCATTAGCTTGGATCTCCCACTTAGACCTTAGGAGCATCTCTCTAACCCTCTTCATCTCGAACTTAGGAGCTTAGCTCAAGAGCTTTTCATTTCGGGAGATGTACGGGACCTCCTTGAGTAAGTCTTGCTCAATCCCCAAGTATCTGAACTTATTAAGGATGTTAAAAAACTCGTCCCCAAGTTTGTCTATATACTTATAGGGATGAGCCGTTGGTTACTTAATCCAAGCCATACAACTCAAAGGTACCCTTGCTAAGGGCCTCTACTTCTTAGCTTTAGGCTCTAGTTCCTTTGTTGTTTTGGGAATCTTCCTCTTTTACCTTGCTACTTTCGGTAAGGTGGTAACCTCGACCTTCTCCTCCTCCCTCACTTATGGAGGGGTAAGCATCTAAATATCTAGCTCCTTGGTGTCAATAGTCTTATCCCCCACAAGAATAGGCTTGGGGACGAGGATAGGGGTAGGAAAAGCTATGCCAACAAGCTCGACAACTAGTAACTTATTCCGAAGACCAATGGCGATCCCTTGAAGAATAACCATTGGTTGAACTCTACTAGTCTCTCCATCTCCCGACTTCACCCGTATCGCCTTGCCTTTCAACTCGGATGCCTTGGACCTCGTTTCCTGGCAGCTTGTCAGTTCATCTACAAAGGGATGGGAAGACTTTATAACCAAATTTTTTCCTACAAAAATTGAATCAAAACAGTGAAGAAAAAGAAAAATGAGATAAAAACAAAAGAAACAACCATTACCATGAAACAACTCTGCCATGACTGATACAAACAAGGAAGATCCCCCATTTTACAAAAAGAGATGTCGAACAAAGTATCGTTACACTAGCATAACAGACGAAAGTGTTCACAAAAGGAACAAACCTATTCTTTTGACCCATTTTTTATCCAGAGTTTTCTTCATGTGAGGGAAGAGCTAAAGATTAGACATCAAAAGTATCTCTCCACAGCCTCTACGGTATTTATCTCCTGGCTATGCCTAAGAGCCATGAAGGCTCAAATGTCCTGCGTGACCTCTACATCATTGGGGCTAAGCCCCTTTTGAGTCCCTATCTGAACCAGCTAGATCCACCACGTCTAAAAGTTTGCTTTTTTAGGTAACTCGACCACCACATAATCATCTTGCCAACCCTTTATTGAATCTGTAAGGCCATATAATAGCTTCTTTCTAGAATGAGGTTAGAGATATAGCCATCCCCTATCTTTTAAGGCTTTTCCACATATAAAAGTGGTTAAATAGCTTCAGAGTAGCCCTTATCACCAAGTACTTACAAAGTGCCTGGAAAGCCTTTAACACCCTCTACTTATTAGGAGGGACCTATATCGAATTGTATTGGTGAAAGTTAAAGAGCTCTTTCTTGAAGTAACTTAGAGGGAGACACTGCCCAAACTTTAGGCACTTCTTGAACATTGTAAAGTGCTTCCTTAATAGTAGAGCTACGCGCTTTTCCCTATTCAATAACCATATTTTCCATCTAAGACCTAGGATCTAACTAAAGGTAGAGGGTTTGCTCTTACTCACCAAACTGTTAGGCTTCTTGGTCACCCCAAGCATATCAAACAAATCCTTGGGAGGGGGTAGGAGGGGTATGTGTATACATCTCTTAGGATAGCATTGATAAGCTTGGCCTTATCTAATGCTTATACTACCATCTTAGTGGGCTTGTCAAGTTGTACTAGTGACGAGACTTTGTCCTCTCTTGCTAAAATAGGGGGGAGATTGGGGGCCAAATTACTCCTTATTAATTCGAAGTCAGAAATGTTGTGTCATGATGAGTCAGAACCTCGCCTGACCTATGTTAACCGACGTGATTGTGATAGGTGATGAAGAAGAATGATGTTTGAAAAGCTTTTGAAAAAAGTTTGATGCAAAAGAGTGAAATTTATAGTAATATAACAAAAAGATTGCAGAAAATTAATCTCTTGTTATGATTATGCTATTTATAAAGCATCTAAAAAACCGCATAAGCAGTTATAGGGATTTATATAGATACGAATCCCTTGGAATGCTGCAAAGTAGACATGTACAGTGAGTTTTGATTGGACGGCTATCTTTAAAAGGCAAAACACATGTAACTGTATGTTAGTCTGTTAAGACAACATACATGTCACATCACATTAAATGCATGAAAATCAAGCACATGAGGGCTAGAATTTGAAAAAGCTTTTTCCATAAGAAGTTTCCTTAGGATCCCTCCAACTTCTGCCTGGTTGACATGAATAAGGCCTGGTGCAATTGCGCCTACTCGGTCCATGACGAGTGTTGTTTGGCCAAACTTGCTTAGAGCCTCAAATCGCCTACCTAGTCGGATGTGAAAGTGTCCTACTCTAACACTCCAACCAAATCTTCATCTTGTTCGGGTCATTAGCACTACTTCAGGATATTTGTGAACACCTCAACTCTTTCGACTTCCAACATCTTCGGCTCGAATATTCACGACCTCAGCCTTCTACCAGCCCAAACCTATACCCTCACTATGTTGATACGATAGCACTAGCTCGAGCCCTCTTAAGTTAGATTGATCACACGCTTAAATAACCTATATATCCCTTCTCCTTACTTTCGACTTATCACTGAGACTACGAGGGGATAAGTGTTGATAAGGTAAGTGTTGATAGGGCTCTTTAAACATAAGCTCCTTAAGCCTGTCTAAATCTAACGTGTCTCACCACTTCAAACTGACCACCTTGGGCTCAGGCCTTAGGCTCGATTTGACTAGACTCAAGAAGTTCTTTAACAACTAAAATATACAAGATAAAGATAAAATACCAAATTAACAACCACATTCAATATAAGTGAGACACGTTGGACATAATAAGCCAACTGTCCCATACTTGCGAAAGAGGATCTCCCCCACTAACTGTTCTCCAACTGCTAGCTCTACTTTATAAATACCAGTTTACCACCTAACGATAAAGCTCTCTACACTTTATGTACTAAAGCTTTTTTATTATTCCTAAATATCATTTACTCTCCAAAATACACTGTTGACTTAAACATCAAAGTAGTCATACTGGACAACACCCTGACGTTCCCTTATAGTGATCTGTTTTGCAGGCTTACCTCGTGCAAAAGTCAATCACTATTAATAAATACCTTAAGACGACGCATTACAATTGGAGGCTTTTTTTTTTCTTTTAATTTGCGTTGCTTTTATTCTTTATTTCCAAAGGTTTACTAATAATATGAACTTACAAACAACTAATGAGATCTTAATAAAGAGTTATTTCATTATTTAAGAAATGTGGATATAAGTGCTCTATTTTAAAATTAGGAATATCCA
The DNA here is from genome assembly GCA_024138005.1 of Lumnitzera racemosa. NCBI lineage: Eukaryota > Viridiplantae > Streptophyta > Magnoliopsida > Myrtales > Combretaceae > Lumnitzera > Lumnitzera racemosa. The sequence goes on from JAMXBC010000010.1 coordinate 26,047,656, forward strand.
CGCAATTATAAAAGTTTATAAGAAAGATGATGTAATTTACCCAAATTTTTTAAATTAAAAAAAAAATAACGTCACTCCATCCAAATCCCTATTAAGTGAATACTCTTGCCCAAACAAACAGCCATCGCAAATTTCCTCCCAACTAAGCAAAAGAAGAAAGATCCTTGCTATTATCGTCTCTCTTTCTGTTTTATCTAACAATAAAGGACTTTACATCACGTACACCCATGATGCCTCCATGTGATTTACATTTTACACAATCATTCTCACTCAAACCTTAATAACTGCAAGGCTCACAGTCCCCCATGAACAGCAATGTAAAACGAAAACACAACTAGACCTAACCGTCCATTACAAACAAACAATCAAAAATCCCAAACCATAACACTAACGTTATCATTGTTGTTGGATCCGGATTCTTAGGACCCGAACATCTTCATGACGTTAATGCAAGCAACGCAAAAGCGTGTAAACAGCTTTTGCCCTCACACGTGTCTACATCCCATCTTCTCTCTCTTCTCTACCTTTCCTTGCGTCCTCCTAATCCTATTTGCCCTTTATCTAATTCCTCTTCCCTCCCTTTACTATAGTTTCACATTCCTTACGCACCCTCCGTTCCTCCCTTATTTTCTCTAACCATTTTTCCTTCCCTTCTAATTCTCCCTCGTTTTTGTCTTTTCTCTTTCTCAAATCCTTTCAGTTCTCGATAGTCGATACAGGAATAGAAAATCTAAAAGTTTAAACTGATAAACTCGTGAATAGAAATCTTTACGGGATATTGAGATATCATAGTAGGAGTGAGGCACCATGTTTATGGAAACTAATAGCATCCCCAGACCAAAATACGTAAATCCTATGTACTCCGATCCCAATATGTCGTCTGCCTCTACGGTCACGGATGATGCAGATTACCCGCCCCGTGACAGCAGCGTGTCGCTGGCCAGCCCGGGTTTTTACGACCCCAGCCGCATGAGCGGGGAGGGCTCTCCTATGATGATGTCCCCTTGGAACCAAACATCTCCATTCACGAAATCTCCTTGGTCGTATGACGAGAATGTACCACAAAACAGCCTCATTGGGTCATTGGTTCGTGAGGAAGGACACATTTACTCGCTTGCAGCGTTTGGAGAGCTGCTATACACCGGCTCTGATAGTAAAAACATCCGTGTTTGGAAGAACTTGAAGGAGTTTTCTGCATTCAAATCGAGCAGTGGTTTGGTTAAGGCTATTATTGTTTCCAATGGGAAGATATTCACAGGTCATCAAGATGGGAAGATTAGGGTTTGGAAAATAGCCCCTAAAAACCCTAGCCTTCACAAGAGATCAGGCACTTTGCCAACCCTGAAGGACATATTCAAGAGCTCTATCAATCCTGCCAAATTTGTGGACGGAAAACGACGTCGCAGCATCAAACACTCTGATGCCGTTTCCTGCCTCGCTTTGGATGAAGACCAAGGAGTTCTGTACTCAGCGTCATGGGACAGGACTATAAAGGTGTGGCGACTGGCGGATTCGAAATGCATCGAGTCGATCAGTGCTCACGACGACGCGGTCAACTCCGTCGTCGCCAGCGTCAACGGGCTAGTCTTCAGCGGCTCGGCCGATGGAACAGTCAAGGTATGGAAGAGGGAGATGGGGGTGAAGTGCACCACAAAGCACTTGCTAACAGAAACATTATTGAAACAAGAATGCGCAGTGACGTCTCTTGCAGTCAGCAAGCAATGTTCTATAGTGTATTGTGGTTCGTCAGATGGATTAGTCAACTTCTGGGAACGTGAGAAGCAGTTTTCTCACGGCGGTGTCCTTAGGGGACATAAGTTAGCTATCCTGTGTTTGGCAGCGGCAGGAAATCTAGTGTTCAGCGGATCAGCCGACAAGACCATATGCGTCTGGAGGCGTGACGGGACGATCCACACGTGCCTCTCGGTGCTGACCGGTCACACGGGGCCGGTCAAGTGCCTTGCGGCCGAGAAGGACAAGGATGAGACTAGCAATAATGGGGACCAACAACGGTGGATAGTTTATAGTGGAAGCCTTGATAAGTCTGTCAAAGTGTGGAGTGTAAGTGAGCTGACAATGACGATGCCGCCACAACAACAGGTGTTCTCTGGTGGAGATTCTCGGTCTGAGCGAGGCTTTTCATCTGGCGGAAGGGCGAGCCAAAACAGGAGGTATTGAGAAACCTCGGATTTGTGGGTCCCACCTCTATAATCCTACTAGTACGAGTACGTCACTTGCCATATCCGCAGGTAGGACTTCTGTTGCATAGAACCGTATTTTGAACTGTCAAATTTACAAAATTAAAGAAAAATGGTGGGTTCCGTAAATTTAAAGGAGCAAAACACATGAATTATAAACGGAGTGGTCCGTGTATACAAAAGTTCCGGAAAGATGGTCTCTTGGGAATATGAAATAGAATTAAATTAAATTTACTGTCGGCACGTGTTGTGTGATGATTGTAATGTATTATAGGGAGGATTTAGTGCAAAGCATGAAGTTTGATTGTGTCATATGAGTCGGTGGTTTGCCTATCAGATAGGGAAAAAATGGGGAATAGTAAAGGAATTGAGGTTTCTTGTAATGTGTAATGGACCACATCAGTGATGGATTTTGAGATGTAATGAATGGATGATCTTAAGGAATATGTGAACTTTTTGACGTTATTGTGAATGATTAATTTATACGGTTTGAATTGTATTTTATTTTCTGACAAAAGTAATGTCGTTGTTTATAGTAATATTTCTAAGTATGTCATCCTAAATTTAAGAGCAATGTTTTGCTTTTCGGAAAATATGGACCCCATCCCCCGTTGCTTCCCACCAACTCTGAATCAGAAACGGGGATTGCAATTGGCAGGAAAAACATATACAGGAACTAAATAACTCAAAATCTCCATAAAATTATTCATCACAAGGGACATAATGAAAGTTTAAAACGTTCGGTAGGTTATAAGCATTTCATCCCATCTACTTCAATATGCGCCGACCTTTTCCATTTCCAATTCGACACTTTATATATACATTCGTATTATTTTAACAACCCGATGCTTTTAGCAAACCGGCCGGTTTACTTCTATTAAGGAAAAGAAATCTCATTTTCCCTTTTCTTTTTTCTTTTTTCTTTTTTCCTTTTTAATATTCTATGAATGTGTTAAAGAAAAATTTTTTCCTGCCCTAATAAAAGATTAAAACTTAAGAGTAACATCAGCACCAATTAGACTCAAATGGAAAATATGGGTCTTATTTGGCTAATGTGTAAAAACCACATAATCCGAGAATGAAAGCAATTATGTTGTGTCGCCTGTCGAGGGGAAACGGAGAAGTTGATTGCATGGGAAATTGGAATTGGATGATTAAGAGAATTATTTGCCTTGCATGTCATCGTCTTCTTAAGATTCGAGAACACAGCGTGTCAGAAATCCATAAACAACGTACTTGTGTATACGACAATTATTTCCTTAATTGTTTTGCAGAAGATGTTTGTGTCCATAATTGTATCAGTTGGTGGTAGATAGGCTATTGCCTTTGATTTCTTTTTGCTCTTCAACTCTAATATCTCTCTCTCTCTTTTTAATAATTGAGCTTTTAATAAATTCATATTAAGTTACTATTATCCTTACTAGTAGTCTTTGAGATACCGTATATAATAAACCTGCAAAACAAAATACACTGTAAGAGAAAGTCGGAAAATTATTCAACGTGACAATTTCGATATTTAAGTCAGTAGTAAACTTAAGAGTATTGAATGTTGAAGATAATATGCAGACTTAGTATGTAAAGTATAAAGAGTTTCACCGTTGGAAAGTGATCTAATATTTATAATGAAGTAGAACCGATGGTTGAAAGTTAATTAGCAAAAAATATTTTTTTTCCACAAGTATAGAAAAATGGAGTTGTTATGTTTGACATGTCTTACTTATTTAGAATGTGACCATTTCATCATTATTTTATATACTGTAACCATTGTAAGGCTCACTAAGCTTGATCCATTCGAGCCTAGGACTCAAACCCATAAAAGTGAACTTTAAGCCATAAGATGCGTCGGCTCTGATTTATATTCAAAGTACCCTATTAACAGTTACCTCTATAAAATATATTTTAATTTATTTACAAACTAAATATATTAAACCTTAAGCTGGAAGTAAGGCGTATTCATTTACGTCATGATTATTGAGTTAGGATCAAATTGAAAACCCTATACGGACCCATATGCTTGCAACCTATACGTCGTTGGTGTTGGTACGAAAATGAGATTCGCTCAACCGCCTTCCACTAGTATAAGGACAAGGAAGAAATTATATAGGAGAAACAAGAATGTTTTGCCAGCACAGCACAATAATCTAACTATTGTTATTATTATTATTTTACTATTATCATAACATTAGAGAAATGAAATTTAATAAAAAAATTCTGAAGACCCACAAGAGCAATTTGACCGTATAAAATGATGAACCTCTATTGTTATTTTATCAATAATTTATTTACCATCGAAAGCAAAGTACCAGATCAGTATAAATAGATAAGGTAAATTTAGAGTAAACTATAAATATGTTTCCGTTTGTTTGTTTTATATATGTTTTATCTTTAAAATCGACTATTTAGACTTTTAAATCTTTTAAAAATATTTCTTTAAGACCCTAATACACAGTTAGTTTTCCTTTGGATATAAATGAGTAAAAAAATACTAAAATAATACATATAAGAGTCTAGAAACACTTTCTTTAGAGATTATAAAGATGGGGTCTAAGCGCAAATAAAGCAAGTATCAAATGTTGAGTTGAAATCCCATTTTAAATCACACACGACTTCAAATGAAACATAGCAAACATCAACAAATGGAAATAAACCAGGCCATAAAAGGGAGGAAAGGTAGCTTAAAATCATGAAGATACATCATGAACTTGAGATTGCTTTGATTCCATAAAGATAAAAGCTGTGGCAGTATTGTGCTCTCCAAAGCTTGTTTATAAATCTTAAAGAATGTTGAGTTGAAATCCCATTTTAACTAAGGCTTCCTATAGTCACAAGGTCTACATACAAAAGGAACCATGAATTTGAACTTTCATCCTGAACTCTTTCGGCATAATAATGTTGGCTTAAGAATGAGTATTACCATTGTAAAAGCAGATAGCTAATATATCCCACTAATTGAATAAAAATCTATTGTCACTATGAAGTATTGTTGTATGCAAAGACTATGCTGCGGTTAGTCTGATGAATGGTGGCCTTCAAAGGGTGAGCAAGGGGGATTATGGCGTTAAAGATCCGATCCATAATCTAAAGAATGTACATACAGCAGGAAAGTGCTCGATGATAGTTTATCGAGTAACATTTCGTTTAATCAGGTTGAAGAAAACACATCTTGGAAGCATACAGAATTTAGAAACTACCTTAAGATAAATCCAATGCTTGGAGGAACAAAGACAGAATGATGTCAAATCCACATCTCATCATCATAGAGGTATATGTTCCAATTCTGTGATCTTTAATTTAGTCAACCAAATTACACAATGATGTACACATATATCAATAAAAAGCTAGAAAGAAGGCATCAAGCAAAATCACTATCAACGTCAGCAGCTTGGGTAAATTTTGTCATAGCGGACTTTTGTTGGTGTAGGGAAAATCTTCACACAAGGCAAAAATGGTGTGGTCCCGAACGTAGACATCATCTAAACCAGAGATCTTTAAAATGTCTCTAAATATATGCAGATGTTTGAACATGAATCGATAACCAACTCTCAATGCGAAAGTTTTCGGGAATGACCTCGCCTTCCTTCAGAATATGGTCGGGAGCTCAGGCCGCCCAAATGACCACTTCTGCTACCAGTTGGATTCATGTCCAAAGCCAAAGGAACTATAGACTCTCCACCTTCCAATATTCTGAGAATCTGCTAATTAGGAACAACTCAAAACTCAGGACTAAAGAACGGATACTTGGAGACACATCAATGTTCATAATTAGAAAGAAAGAAGAAAAATCATAAATAAGAAACAAATAAAAAACTATAATTAGAGTTACCTTTGACATTGGAGGCCGGGAATCAGGATCTCGTTGTAGACACAAGGAAGCAGCATGGATCATTGCTTGTACTTGGTGACACAAATCAGGGGATTGGGTAGCAACCAAGCATGGATCAAGGAAGTGGAGGAAATTGATGTTGCACTCTACTGACTCAAACCCTGAAAAAGGGTGAGATAAATCAGGGAGTAATATTTGTCCCTTGTACGATTGCAAGTCGGAGCTTCTTCTCCCTGTCATGAGCTCCAGCAGAACTACTCCAAAAGCATAAACGTCAACTTTTTGAGTGATTTTCCCTCCATCGATATATTCCGGTGCAAGATATCTGCATTTAAATTCATGTCGAAAAAATATATGATATTCAGCAAGATATGTTTTGATGTATTACCCATAGGAGAGAGAAGGGAAAAAAAAAAAAAAAAAAAGATGTGTCGATGCGCTCAAGAACATGTCATACAGTTTGCTCCAATTTATTCCTTTCAAAGACTGTCTGAGAAAGAAAACATGCTTTATATATTTTCACATGAAGTTATCATTTTGAATGTCTTCAACTACTCACTTGTGTTTGGCGAAATCCTAGTGACGGTTGTGCAAAATGATTTGATTTTAATTTAAGAAAAAATTATTTACTCTATATCCATTTTAAGATAATTTCTGGTCATTAATTACAGAACTAGGCAGATCTTAATCAGGAGATATTCAAAAGTATTATTGTGCTGCTTCTTGTATGCAAGTTCAGGCAAAGGAACTGCAATATTGATAGAAGATCATCAATGAAAGCAACATTTTAACCAGCTTAACGGGAATTAATTCACAAATTATCAGTCTAGAATGTAAATAATTTCACTGCCACCAACACTGACCCTGTAGTTCCAATGATGTTTAGAATTTAAATAATTTCATTGCCACTTCTAGATGTGCTGTAGGAAATCTGTGTGCATAAAAATAATAAAAAGAGTATGCAACACTTACCCTGTAGTTCCAATGACTTGCTCATCCGGCATGTCTGATTCTGAATACCATCTAGCCAATCCAAAATCAGCAACCTAAACAATAAAACCAACCAGAGAATATAAGTATAATTGTTGACTTAGATATAATTGCAATCACAGATGGCCCATTAAAATCAACATTAGCATAAATGAAGTAAAAGAAAACCCAGATAATCCATTGTTTTCTAGTGAAACTACAGTGCATTGCAATACATTCAACACATTGAACAGAAATGAAGAAAAAGGTGTTTGCTTGTGAAATATCCTGTAAGTACCAGCGGTTCGAAGTCGTGCGTGAGAAGAATATTGTTAGGCCTCATGTCTCTGTGCACAATACAGCCTACTCGGCAGTCTTCATGGAGATATCTTAATCCTCTTGCAGCCCCAACAGCAATTTTTAGTCGAGACTCCCAATGTAGGGAGATAGTCTTGCATTCTGTCAATTAACATTCAATAGGATATCCATACAAATGTTAGCACAAAGAAGGGACATGATATGGTGAATTAAGAAGGACCTAAAAGAATACTAAAAATTCAGATTCAACTAGGAACCTACTGTGTAAATGAAAGTCCAAGGAACCGTTGCAGATGTACTCATAAACCAGAACTCTCTTGTTTGCTTCGATACAAAAACCAATTAACAGAACGACATTTCTATGCTGTGCGCAACTCAAAACTCGGACCTCTCTGCAAAAGTCAGCATCACCTTGCGCTCCACCAAATTTCAGCTGCTTAACTGCAACCACTTGACCATCCCTTAAGATACCCCTATGGACCATGCCAAAACCACCTTCAGCCAGAAAATTCGTGTACGAGAACCCATTTGTAGCCTCCTCCAGCTCTTCGTAGGAGAATCTTCGTGGAGGTTTTCCAAAAGCTGGTGCTTTGTGCTGACATAATGAGCATAAGGGGGGAGGCATTGAGGAAGCTCTATTTACAGAGACTACATCTCTAATGTTCGAGCTGACAATGTGATCTTGTTGATGGGCTTGACTGTGCCATGCCAAGTCATTCCTTTTGGCATGATCATATTTAACTAACTTATTAAACACACTAGCAGAAAATGGTGCATTAGTTGGTAGAAACTTTTGGTTTTTTCTAAAAGTGGGAGGCATTTTATCGACAATGTGGTTTTGTGGAATCCAAAATACATTCTTATGATTTGCTGCTACTGAAGTTGGGGGCTTTGATAGATCAATAACTTTTTCACCATAAGTTTCGACTGATGTTAAGGGGTAGTTTAATTCATTATTTGCATAAAACGGTGAGAAATTTCCTTTCCTTTGTCCTTCAAAAAGTGGATTTCTTTCACACAAATAAATCATCGATGGTGCTGAGTCAAAACTCGATGATGAGCCTTCTTCAGCAGTTCTTGTAGTTGTACGGGAAGGGCTTGAAGATTCAGGGCTACTGACAGGAGTAGAATGCTTCATTCGGTAACCCAATAACTTTTTATTGTCCAAAATTGGAGAGGAAGCTGCCGAATAAAATGGAGTTTGGAATTCATTTCCACAACCTAAGTTAAGCCTGAGCACCTTCGCTTGAGAACCCTTCATTTGTACAATGCTGCAGCGGAGTTCCTCCATGCAATGCTTGAGCTCAGGCTTAAGATGTCTGACCCAAAAAAGTGATTCAACATAAATAGTTAGTTAATTGAAACCACTATGGATGTGCACCCAACACACTAATTGATAAGTGTAAATAATTTCATCAAAAGGGAAATGTTCTACAGAACTGTCCCACAAGATCCATGGAAGACTAGAAACACAATGGCTGCAAGACGAGCAGTAATTGCCAGTCAAAAATGAATGATGGAACTCTTAGCAATCAACTCAAACTAAAATTGTAAGATTATTTATACTGAAGTCATCTCCCATGTGGTTATTTAATACTTATTATAGAAATGTACCCAAATCCATAAATTTCATGAGATGCTAAAATGCACAGAATGGCAACAAAATTTTACTCAACAAACTTGGAGAACTTTTTAAATAAAATCATTGACTGATACATAGCTCAGAAAGAGAACAAATAAATACATGCCAAATTTATGCATAGGTGCTCAGCCAATAAGATATAAGAAAATAATCTTTACACAACTGATTGGCCTTTTTTTTAAGAAAGGAAAAAGAAATCAAATAACAAAAATGGTAGATTAGCACAAGCCAATCAATTAAACAGATCAGACAAACAGAAATAATACATTTTATATAAAATTACTTGTCCAGTATGACCCAGTTGGCTCCATTGCTGTTTGCTTCAGCCACCACAGCACCACTGGGGTGATCTGATACCACTTTTATTCTCACTTGAACCTATAATAATAGACATATATATTTTGAATTCATCTTCTGGATCACAACATAAATTATTAAAGTAAAAAATCACCAGCTAAGTTACCAAAGTGCTTTTGCATGAAAATGCAAGGTGGTTTCTATTGTTAAGATAAAGACAAGCATGCTTGTATTTGTAGGACCCAGCAGCAATTTCTTTTTCTTCTAAAGTAAAATAAAAGTTAGTCATGCTTGAAGAAAGAATACAAAAGCAAATATCAAAGTCACAAAGTGAGCAAAGTAACTGCCTTACTTTCTCAAAGTGATTCATATTGACATTCTTTTTGCATAAACCATTGTGGCCTTAATGAACTATTCAAATGTTCAAAATCGAATTTGAATCCAGAAGACTTTCAATGAAAAAGTTATAAACCAAACCCATTAAAGGATGAAGAAGACTGACCCCATCAATTAAAGTTATGAATGACGCATACTATTATAACACTAACAATCAAGAGAGGCCACGGATATGAAGGACCACCAATTAATTTCTGAATTAAAAAACTTTCCAATCATGTGCAAATAATTGATAAAATATTCTATTCCCCCAAAGATCACTCAAATGTAAAAGAGAATTGAGTACACAATCATTTACAAGTCCAGCTACTGCAGATTACAAACAAAAATTACTGCCCTCAGAAGCCATTTACACATGATTTAATGCAACTCTAAACCGCACTAAGTATATAATCACATTATTACTAGACAGTATTGTACACAAATTGGCTGATGTCCTCAAACAACCATAAAAATAGAATGAAATTAAAGCCAAAAACTGACCTGGGCTTGATTTCGGAATTGAAGAACCATCTGTGAGCATGATTCCGAGATCTGTGAGACACGATCCAGACTCTGATTCTGCTCACTTTTCACATTACCTCTCCTTAATTTCGCAAAACTCCATAACCTTCGACCTTCACACATTTTGGACAACTTAATCAACACATATTACCAACAAACCGTTTACTGCCATACTTATCATTTCTATTTTAGCTCCTTTCTTCTTTTTTTTTCCCATACCAGAAAGTTTAAACACCATTTTACACTGATTGGCATACCCAATTGAATTCCGTATGAACAAAGAATCCATGACATTGTCACGTATATTTAGTAAATAACATAAATATGAAATTTTGGTATTAGATGGAATTATGCTATCCAGCAAGACAACATGACTCGAACCCGTCTCGATTTAAGACAACCTAAGAAAGTCAACATCAACATGTACACCTAATCCGAATATAACTCCGATCAGTTAATGCAACAACTTAACATTAACACAAAAATGTAACACGACTCTGCCACACATACATCACGTAAACACAAAGATTCGAACTTTCGCTCATTTCAACTGAATTATTATTTAAGTTAACAAATAATACCAGGCGCTTTGCTGGAGAATACAGCGAGCAATGTAATGCAGTCACCGGGTTGAACAACATGAGTGAGAGCCCAGGCGAATGCTCTTTTGGACACCACTTTCTCCGCCCTCACGGCGACAACCACCTTCTCCACGGTGGCCGGAGCCATGGGTATTTGTCACTTGTCACTTGTCACTTGTTTGGATCTTTGAATTACCAGCCCGGGAAGTAAAACTGAAAATGAAATTAGTGCAGTGGACAGGGGACACAGGACAAAGTTGTGTTGTGTTCTTTAATGTAGTTATATTAAACGAACTGAAACTGAAAAAGAGGAAAAGGAAGAGTTAACTATGGTTAGTTGACTGTGGTTAAGGGCGGGTTTTGGGGCCCAGTACCATAAATACACGTAATGCAATTATTAGAATTATTTTATTGATTGATCCATGAGCGAGTTAGGAGGAAGATTGGGTGACCGACTTTTGTTATGTGCATGTTACGTTTTCTGGGTTCATTACTTGCCAAAATTAAAATTAACACGTCATATTGGGCCAAGTTTTGATCTTATGGGCAACAACACATATCTTATTAATCTCATACAGACATATATGGGGAATATTAAGAGTGTATTTATTTTAAGGTTGTATGAAAAATTATTTTTCAGTATGTTAAAATATTTATATAAAGTGATATTATTGATAATGATATGAATGGATAGACCCAACATAAAATTTATTTTGATAATGGCAAAATGTTAAACTCTTCCTTGATGAGAACAAATTCTATAGAGCAGTAAAATAACTTACTAGTTTAGAGTGGTAATTGTGATTTTATAAAAAATATATATAAAAAAAAGAGAACACTAGGCTAATATTAAAATAGATAACATTATATGATTGATTTAGATATAAACAAAGATCCTGTGAGAAGAAATTTTAAATTTATGTCACGATGGATTGGTTTTTCCAAATATTTAAAATGAGGCATAAACTTTCTCTTTTCTTTTCCTTTCTTTATGAAATGTAGTATTTTCAACCATTTAAGATGGGAAAAGAAAATATTGGAGGCGATTCTTAGCGTAAAAAATAAGTTAACTTATACGTCCCCTTTAGGTGCACGAATTAACAACATAGGATAATTAATGTACTCAACGACGCAATTACCAAGAAATAGTTCTTTGTCCCCTCATCTTGTCCGGTTGTACTTTGGCTGCAATTGGATTCACTCAAAAAAGCTATATGAAGACAAATATAAAATTTTTTCATTTTGAACCAATGTCCCTCCTTCTATTTGGAGTAAATTTTATGTGGGACCATGGTTGCCTGTTATGAGATATATGGGCACATCTCATAGCCTGAGCCACATTTGAGATCTTTATTTTATTTTAACAAGTAATTTATTATTTATTATTTTATCCATAATATTAAAACAAGACACCATGCTTAGTATCTTCGTTGTGTGCGAGCGGTTTTTACTTTAAAGTTTACTAAATAGACATCATTTTGTTTATTTATTTATTTATTGATAAAAAGCCATTAAAATCAGAAAAATTGTAAAGAGAAATCGTAAAATATTTTCTTAAACTTTAATTTAAATATGGATTAATTTCATAAATTTTTAAAATAAGATTTTTAACATTTTAAACTTTTATAAATTAGCAAAATAACTCTCATAACTCTTTTAAACTTAGATTTTGATACATAAAAGAGTTTAGGAGGTATTTACGTATAAAAATTAAAATTTAAGTAGTGTTTAAGTATAAAAATCAAAATTTAATAATTATGAGGTTATTTTGTCAATTTAGCAAAGTTTAAAAGATAAAAAAACCTTACTTTAAAAATTTAAAGGTAAATCTATACCTAACTCATAGTTTAAAGGGATCTTTTATATTTTCTCCAAATTGTAAAAATAATCCTTATAATAAAATTTTTCTTTTCTAACGTACTTGTTTGAGTTATGATAAAACAACTAAGAAAAATCTTATAAATCAAGATTACAAAATATTGCTTTTTACGAGACTAGCGAGCAAGTTCTCTTATTCATTGGTCCTAATTTTTCTCCAGTTTTCTTAATAATAATATTGGCATAGTAGCTTTAATCTAGTGGAACTAATTTTAGTTAATTCCTCTTATAAGATGACATCTTTCGGAAAGGTTTTTTATGTCATGTTCTTTAAATGCTACGACATATTTATCTATATTTTAACTCAAGGCTCTCCCTTCTAGAGGGACAGTTAGGGAAGCTAATTTTAAACATGTTTTGGAAATGCAATCCAACGGTATCTGAGTGTGGTAAATCCTGTGTAATTCTATCATGAAATTGTTTTCTTAAGGAATATTTCAATCTCTCATTTTTTATAAAATTTGCCTTACTATTCTAAATTAATCGTAGATGAGTTTGTTGATCTATGATTCATAAAAATCAAGTTTCTCTTTCAAGTAAAAATATTTTCCGAAGAGTTCATTTGTTTTAAAGTATCTTGGAATATTTTATCAATTAACTCTTTTAATCTTGATAATTCTCATTGAAAAGCTTTTCCAAGTTACTAAGAGGAAATTTCACGATTAAAAGTCAAATTCTCTATCTATCTAGATAAGCTCAACTATTATATAAATTGGAGCTTTAGCCATAACTCCTATTATGACAATTCAGAAAAGATAAATTGAGTTTGTAAGCTTAACTAGCTATAAAGCTCTTGTTTTCTGCAAATTTTTATTAAGGTGCTTTAAGAGTAAGTTTAAGTATTATTGTGATGCTGTGTTTTGCAAATAAACATTACCTTAGTTGTTAGCATATTGAGTGTTCTTTACTTTTCCCATGTGCACAATAGTAGAGTTAGTTATATTCTGTTATTTAGCTACTCACTTGTACAAATAGGACTTTTCGTATTCTCTATTTTAGTTAGATTAGAAAGTTTCAAACATCCTCTCTAACTCCTATTGTTTGTAAATGAGATCACATTCAAGTCAACACATTGCTCTTGAGTAAGTTGTGCTTATCTTGTTTTACATTCTCGATACTGTATCAAAGCTCCATCAGTAATGATCTTAATCCTTTTCTTTTCTTCTATGTTCATCTATTTGTTGCAATTAGTTGTAGAGTTTTTCAATTATTCATTATGAGAGATCAAATTAGCATAGATCCTGTATATATCTTGGGATCAGATAATCCTAACATGGTATTAGGGACTATTGTTTTTAACTAACATAATTTTCTTACTTAGAATTAATTAATCTGAGTGGCACTAGGTGTAAAGCTTAAATTAGGGTTCTTAGATGGTATAATGCCTAAGCTTGAAGAAAAGTCGAATGATTATGTTGAATGGACCAAGAAATAATACCTCACTTATGAAATAATAGAAGATCCCCTTTAAGATCAAACAATTCCATAGCTCAATGTGATTACGTGTTACATTATTGGTGCTTAATTCAATGTCGATTGAGATTTCTAAGAGCTTTCTACATGTACAATTTTAGTATGAATTATGTTAGCAAGTTAGTGAGCAATTTAGCTAAATTAATGCACCTCTATTCTTTCAATTGCAAAGTAAATTGTTGAATGTTAGGTAAACTAATCTATCAATAATCACTTATTATAACAAGTTGAAGAAATACTGGGAAGAGTTACTAATTTAAATCCCTATCTAACCTATATTTATAGGTAACTTAAATATTTTACATATGATCTTAAAGATCGAATATTTGAGTATGATTTACAATTGGAGTTGATCAAATTTTTATGGGCTTATTTGAGGTATACAAGCTAATAGGAAATCTAATTTTGTCGAATGAACTCTTACCTACTATTAGTTGAGTTTTTCATCTTGTCTTACAAGTTTAAAAACAATGAGAAGTAACCAATCCTATGTTTGCTAATTTGGATTCAAACGCTTTCAATGTGAATAAATCTATTTCTTTTAGCAAACCTTCTAGTTTTAGTTGAAAAAATGTTAAGAAAGGAAGAATACATTGTGAAAATTATAATTAAGATGGTTACTCTCTTGAAACTTGTTTTGAACTTATTGGCTATCCTGAATGGTATAAAGGATGAAGGAATAAGCAAGTAGAATCAAAGATGAATGTAGCTTCATTAAGCTTAGATGATAAACATGTTGCTTTTCCATAATATAGCACACCATTTGATTATGTTACTGACATTAAAAGTACAAATATAGTTAATTCTCAATTAATTTAATTAGTTGTAATTGAAGTATTGCAAATGATGAGATGAAAGCAAACTCCTACAACTAATATGTCTTCTCAACCTATTGCTAACTTACGGGTACTTTCTCTACTACTTATCAAGTTAACTTAAATAATGAATTTAGTTCTTAGGCTATTGATACTGGAGCCATTAGTCATACAACTCCTTTTGTCTAATTACTTTAGAACAAACATATACTTTATAAACCAATATTGGTTCATTTACCTAATGGCACTATTAAAGAAGTTGTTAAAGCAGGTTCAATTTCCTTTCTCCTCATTTAGCACTTTATAATGTACCTTTGATACTTAGATTTCATCATAATCTCTTATTAGCTTCAAAACTTATCTTTGATCTTCCTCTTATATATTTTAATAAACATGCATGTTATTTCTAAGATTAGAGCTCTAGAAATTATGTAGCAAGAGCTCGTGTCAAGCATGGTCTTTATGTTCTTAGTACACCTTCACTTCATGGCAATGCTGCTTTATCAACCTATTGCATTCTTTTATTCAATGTAATTCCTTTTCAAATTTTAGTACACCAAACATTCATATGTTTCATGTTCGGCTTGGGCACTCTTCTTTGTCTAAGCTTGCATACCTAGATTGTTGTCAACACTTTGATTTCAAGAATCCTTTTTGTGAATTACCATTTAGCCAATGTTCATCGATTACCCTTTTGTTCAAGTGAAAATTCATCAACATTCTTGTTTCAACTTGTACATGTAGATTTACGTAGGCAATATCATGTTGCTACTTATTATAGAGAACATTGTTTTTTTACCTTAGTGGATAACTTTTATCAAAGGATATAGACATATCTCCAATAGTTTAAGTCACAAATGCCTTCAATTTTAAGAAATTTTTTACTATGTGTTCATAACCATTTCTCCTTATTTCCAAAATCTATAAGAGGTGATAATGGAACTAAGTTTGTTTCAAAAGAGTACTAATTTTTCTTCATTGCATTTGGCATATTGCATCAATGAATTGTTCTCTATGCTCTTCAACAAAATGGTAGAGTTGAGCGAAATCTTTAAAATTTACTTGATACTTCAAGAGCAGTATGTATTCATGCTAGTTTACTTAAAGAATATTAGGGAAATCGTATGCTTAGTGCAACTTATTTGATCAATTGCATGCCTATTGTTAAGCTTGGTTAGAAGATATCATATGAAGTTATTTTTGGTCGATTACCAACATACAATCATTTACATGTGATTGAGTGCTTATGTTTTACATTGACACTTTGAATTTCTAAAAATAAATTAGATCTTAGAGGTTGTAAGTATGTATTGTTAGGTTATGCATTAGGTCATAAAGCATACAAATTACTTGATTTGGAGACTAAGAAGGTGATTGTTAGTGGAAGTGTATTGTCTTGTGAAAATGTATATCCTTTTAAAGGTTTGGATGCAATTTCACAACCCAATCCTTGTACTTCTTCATTACCTTTTATTCGATTCAACATAAATCGTAATTCTCTCCTTACCGGTTGCACTCTTATTTGATCAATAGATATGTTTTTATCTTGTTCACTTACTCTCTTTACTGATTCTTCTATACTTACTTCTGTTTCTCCTACTTCTATTAATTATTCCCCTTTGCCTACTAAACTAAAAATTTCTCAACATTCTTAGAGAGATTCTCGATTCTTAACCACCATATTGGTTAAAAGACTATGAACTCCATTAACAATGCTTATACTATCACTTCCAAGTCATCTATAGTTAAGTATCCCTTCTTTACCTTACAATCTTTTACTTCCTACTCTCCTGATTTTGTGCATTCAATGGCTAAATGGCTAAAAAACTTAATTCATTTGTTTAAGCTTCTAAAGGTAAGCAACAAGTAAAGGCTTTGGATAAAGAGCTTCAAGCTTTAGAAGACAATGAAACTTAGCAACTTACTCATTTGCTTAAGGATGAATCTATTATTGGTTGTTGTTGGGTTTATAATATGGCGAAAATGCCAAAAACGTCCTTAAACTTTGACGTAGGTATGGATTTTCCCATAAACTTTAAAGCAAGGTTTTTAGCCTTCTAAATTTTGGTAAATTAGTAAAATAACTCCCATAACCTTTAAGCTTTGATTTTAGTATGCAAATACGCCTTAAATTTTTATTTTGGTACGCAATTACCCCCCAAACACCTTATGGTATGTAAATATGGCTTAAGTGAAATTGAACCAGTTTCACTTAAAATTATTTCATAGAATTCAATAGGCTTATAATAAATTATTCTATAGCTAAAATTCATAAGGTTATCAACCTTAATGAATGGATTGGTCACCCTTTAATGCCTATTAAATTCCAAATTTCCCCAATGAGTCCACAACCAAATTATCGGATTTCTTATAATTATTTTAATTATAAGCAGGCCTAGTAGAATGCATTTTACCAAACAAACCTAAAAAGATCCTATACATAGCTCATCTTTTTCAAAAAATGTTCATTGAATAACTTACCCTACCGATTTGCACACTAACAGGAAGAATTTAGGATTACTTATGAAATTATTCATGAAAGAGCTCTTAATAGTTACAAATTATTCATGCAAAATTATGAAATCAAAGAATGTGAATTATCTTTCAAAAAAAGAGATGATATATTTCATACATATCAGTATCTCTTACATAATGACCTGGTTCTATGAATATAGCATGAATCATAACTTCAATACCATTACTTTAATCAAAAAATACAAGGTAAAGTGGTGGGATGGGTCTAAGCTATGGAATAAAATTGAAGAAAATGCAATTCTAGAATGGATTAGCAAAAATAAATTTCTAATGGTTTAAAAGAATGTTGTAACCCCATTCTTTTATGACAAAAGTTTTCTAATGATGTCCATAGCTAGTGTTTCATCACTAGAACAAATGAAAGAAATACTGGAGAAGGTATTGGCATCTCTCAATGAATCAACTACCGAATCAACCATAAATTCAAGCTCCCATCATAGTGGAAACACTAATGAAGATGATTGTTATGGAATGGATTTGGCTTATCCATGAATGTATTTTCAATATATATTTTATAATTTTGAATGTATTTCTCAATGTATTATGCATTGTAATTCATCAGGAGAAGATACATATACTCACATGTATCACAATGACATCAGATTCTATTGTTTGACATAATAATTTTATTTTCTAACTTTTTATTGTTTGTTACAGTAAACTCTTTTGCTTTTACTATTTCTATAGTGATATGTTGGCCATTTTACACTATTCATGAATAGTGAACTGTCAGCATCTCTTTCTTTATAATAACCCTCATCTCTCTTCTCTAGACATCCTCTTCTTCTTCAAAATCCACTTTCACCACTTCTCATATCCCTTTTCTCTCCAATTCTCTCCCAATTTGAATTTCCTCTTCTCTTCATCCTTCCCTTCTCTTGTACATTCTTTCTCCTCTTCCATCCTAAGATATAAAATCATACCTTAATATCCCTTCTTATACCTTTAATGTTTCTCCTTCTACGTTTTCTTTTGTGCAAATGATCTATATGTAATGCTCTTTGTTTTTAAAAACTCTTCAACACAAATGAAATGAAAGTTTTGTTTAATTCTTTTATGACCATCTTATGAAGGGGATCTCCATAATTGAATGAGTGTAACTCCATAAGATTAATCTTTATATGTGCTTATATTTTATGTTCAAATCTCATAATTGGCAGGTTATACTGCTTATGGTGGTTTTCTATTATTGTTCTTTTATATTTATGCATTTAATGTCCATGTTTTTTAATATTTGACATAAAGTCTCACTTGTCACTGTCGCCTATGGTGATTTTTTCTTTATATTTATGCTCATTTATGATTAATATTTCATTAATGTTTATATTATAATAACCCCATTAGGTGCTAATAATAATATCAGGCTGTGGTGGTTTAAGATCTAAGTTATATAGGTTGGAAACTCAAACGTATGGGCTACTGGCCTAAAGTAGGGTAACCAATCCTTAATCAATTTGAAAAGACAATGTCACGTACTTAAGAGTAATTTAATCTTAAATTTTAGTATAATGTCTTAATATGTCTCAAATAGTTCATGATAATCATATTAACAATTTAACAGAATTTTCAGAAATGTTTCATCAATATTTTATATGGTTAATTAGTAATGTTGAATTCATATTAAATCATTAATATTCATATTAAATCATGTTTTATATGTTTCATAAATGTCTCAAATAGTAAAAGATAACAATAGTAATGATTTAATTGAATTTTATGAATATTTAAATGATACAATAGAATTTTTATTTTATATAGTATGGGCTTATTCTCTCTTAGGAGAAAGGTTTTATTTATATGATATGTATTTTAGAAGAAATTAAATTTTATTACTGCATCTTCCTCTCTATCTATATTTACCAAATTTTCATTAATATTTCATAGCTATCATTAAGGGTAACTTCTCCTTGATTGTAGAATAACTTACTATGCCATTGTTTTCAAAATGTTTAAATGAAACTAAACTAATTTCACTTAAAATTCTTTCATAGAATTCAATGGGCTTATAATAATCGGGGAATATAATTAAAATTTTCAAAAAACATTTTCTTTGCAAAATTACAAGGATCTTTTTCATACATATCTTTTTGTACAGAAAAGATATATTTGAACATTCCTTTAATGAAAAACATTGATTTTTGAGTTTGAGGGACTATATTCTTTTCAAAGGAAGATGTTACCTTAGTAATTTATACATTTTGATTAGACATTTTCTTTAGTGGAGTAATTTTATCTACTTTCTGAATTTCTGAACAATTTGACAACCAATAGGTATCATTTAATTGTCGAGCATTTCCTAATGCTCTAAGGGAATCTATTTGTGTCTTAAGAGTTTCTTTGGGTTAATGAATGGCTATTGCTAAAGATTTAAGAAATTCTATATCTATTGGAACAGTAATTGGAGCGTTGGTTGGTTTAGAAGATGGTTCATTTTGATGGATTGTTAGAATATTGAATTCATTGGATTTATTTTTTTGGAGGCATTGAGGATGATGATTCATCCTTGATCATGAATGGAATATTAGGCTTTGCGGCTTCAAGCCATAACCGAATATTGCTTAAGCCTTTCTTTTAGGGCTCCTTCCCCTTTTATTTATCCTTTTTGGAGGTATCTCCTTACAAGAATTCACGGGTATGAAAATTAGGAAAGGAATTAGAAAATCTATTAATACACTTTATATTGAAATTGAAAACAAATAAAATTGATTACAATCTAGCAAAAATTTATTTTGAAGCAATATTTTGAACATCCTTTAATAAAACATCTTTAGCAACTTTACAATCAATTTATAAAATAAATTTTTTATTTAACAAATCATCCTGAAATTTGGAGATTGTTAAGACAATTGCTAAAATTTCCTTTTTGATTGTAGAGCAATTTTTTTTTTACATTCATTTCAATATTTAAAAATAAATTGCACAACATTTTCTTTATCATTTTTCTTTTATTTTAGGATCCCATGGAATCCAATATCAAATGAATTTGTCTCTATTATTTTGAATAAAGATAAGTTTGGAATATAGAGACATAGAATTTCATTAATTTTTTGCTTCGTTTCCTTAATAACCTTAGTGCGACATTCAGACCATTGTGGAGGATTTTTTCTTAATCTTTGATAAAGTGATTTATATAAAATATTCAGATTAGGAGAGAAATCAACAATATAATTTAAACTTCTTAAAAATCTTTGAAGTTAACTTTTATCCTTGATTTCATTAGGAAATTTAGATGCAAATTCTATTGATCTCTATATTGGAATTACGATGCCATTATGTATATAAAACTCTAATAATCTAACCTTATTTCAGAATAGGTTAATCTTAGATAGGGATACAGCTAAACCATTCTTTTTAACAATACTAATAAAAGTTTTAATATGTTTAAAATGTTAATCTATATTAGTTAAAAATATTAAAACACCATCAATATGGACAATTATAAAATTTGTATAATCATTAAAAATTTTATTCATTATTCTCTGAAATTCAGAAGAAGCATTTTTAAGTCCAAAAGACATAACTTTCCATTCAAACTAACCAAATGGAATAATGAATGCAGTTTTATACCTATCAGACTCTTTAATATGAATTTGCTAAAATCCAGATTTCGTATCGAACTTTGAGAATACTTTAACGTTATGTAATCTATTAAGTAAATCCCTCTTATTAGGTATTGGATACCTAATCAATTTTAGAGTATTATCGAGAGGTTTATAGTTAATTACTAACCTAGGTATACCTTTCTCAATTTCAGCATTTTTATTAACATAAAAAGTTGAACAACTTTAAAGAGACTTACTCTTATGAATTAGTTTTTTATTAAGTAAATCATTAATCTAATTTTTGTAATGATTTAAAACTTCATTATTCATTTGTGAAAGTTCATCCTTTGTTGGAATATTCTTTTCATTAAAATCATCTTCATAGGGTAATTCAACAATGTGTAACTTATAATTCCAAAAAGCATCTAGAAGTGTTGAACAGATTGAATTTTTTATTTTTAATTCTAAATTAAAAATTTTCTTTTTTAAATTCCCATTAGAAAGTTGAGTTTCAATTTTTTTAAAATGAAGATCAGTTTTTAAATACCTTAAACGCTTTTCTTTACATTCAATTAAATAATTTAATTTAGAAATTGAATTATCTTTTAATTCATTTAAATGTTTGGTTTGTGGTTTTAAGACTAAATTAAAAACAATTTTCTTTTTGAAGTTATGTGTCTTAATACCTAAATCATTACCAGAAAATGGTTGAATTAGATTAATAAAAGGTGTTCCTAAAATAACATTTTGTTTCAAATTCTTAACAAGAATAAAAGCAGTTTTATAGGAAACATCATTTTTCAAAATTTTAGTATTGGACAATTTGAAATTAATCTATAATTTGTTAGCAGATGCAAAACTTAAGGATTTAATTGTTTTTTTTTAAATATTTTGTTGGAATCAACCCTTTTTTTAATGTAATTAAGATTAGCATTAATATCAAATAATGTAGTTATTTTTAGAACAAATTCATTATTAATTCTAATCGTAATATTAATAATTCATTTTCTTATTATTATGGTAATAAGTTGCATCAAATAATCAAAGTTATAAAAAATTTGTTAATCTTTATCATTGTTCGAAGTTCTAGCTTCATTATTCGAACCATTAGTTGAATCATTATCGGAAAATTCTTAAATTACCATTTTTTGTTTAAATTCAAGAAAATTATTTTGAAGTTTTAATTGGATTAATTTAATTCTTTAATCTCTTGTTTGTTAACATCAATTTCCTTGTGAAGATCATTAATAGAAATAGATTTTTTCTATTGTCTTTTACTTTTACCAAGGATTTCATTAAGATTATATGGTAATCATGAAGTAAATGAAAGAGTAATTTTATTAACACTTTTTAAACAATTAAGTTTTTCATTATCATTACTTATAAGATCAATTTTACAAAGAATTTCTTCTTCTTCATTAGTTAAAACATTTAATTATTTTTCATCTTCAGAAGATGTTGATGTTAATTTAATATCATTGACTTGAATTCCATCATTATTTTCTTCTTTAGATGTTGGAGACTCATTATCAACAAAAATTTGTAAAATACTTTTTATTGTTTGTTTATTAAGATTTAATTCATTGATTTTATTGTTGATTTTACAATAGTTTGCTGTATAACCAATTTTTCTATATTTATAGCATCTTAATTGTTTATGAGATTTTTTCTTGTATTTTTTTATCCATTGGTTTCTTCTCATTTTCAATATTTTTAAGAGATTTTCTCTTGTAATTTCTTCTTGGTTTTTTATACAAACATTATGAGTGTGAATAAAAGTGTTTTACATTCTTTTTCTTATTTTTATCAGTAAAAGAAGGATCATATTAAGTACAAAAATCACCAAGACTTTAACGCTTCATGCATTGTTCATTTTTTAATTGTTTTTGCAACCTAATTGTCATACATAAATTAGTTCCAATTTTGTAAATATATGATGCTAATTCCTCATATGACAAATTGTCATAAGGAATTTTGTCATTATTTTCTTTTTAGATTTTATTCCTAACTTATTCTCTTATTAATTTAGGTAAACAAACTAAGAACTTTTCTTTCCAAAAAGATTGGTTATAATCATTCTTAAAAAGAACTCTTTGGAAAAAGATGTCCTTCTATTGCTTGAATTTTCCTAAGGATTTACATTTTATATTAGATAGAAGATCTAGAGTTTTGTCCTTAATGTGTGATATATCTCTTATGAAATGTTGGCTAATTGAGAATATTAGAGTATTAACCATATTTTAATTTGGTTCATCATTTTCATCAAGTATTTTAATTCCATTTTCATCAGTTTGATATGAAGTTAAAATATTAAATCGTTGTTCCTCAGTGAGATAGTTATCTTGCTATCATTTTAATTGTTCAATAAAACCGAAAAATAAAAGTAATGCTACCTGATAATCAGTAACATTAGGAATTGTTTTATTAGTATTGGAAAACATTGTCATTTGATGAAGTATATTAAGAATTTTTTATTTTGAGTATTCATCTATATTCCATTCACATGTGAATCTTATAAAATATGATAGTTTTCATTATTTTCTTTAAAAATTATACCGGGAGGAGTTGCTTTTTGATAATATAATTTTTAAGGTTCTTTCCAAATAATTTTATTAATTTTATCATTAGATTTCATTAATGCTTAATCTATCAAAGAAATATTGGACTTAGATTTATTTTCTAAATTATTATCAGTTTCTTTAAGGACATTAATTTTTTTAGAAGGAGTATCATTGATAATAACACCCCTTAATTTTGAAAACTTAATCGGTGTATCCGTATTTAACATATCAATCGGTTTTACTTCTTCTTTCATTTTGGCTTTTAGCGTTCTTCTTTTTTAGTATATCGAAAAGTTTAAATAAAGATATATTTTTATTAGTTTTATTGATTATAGTTTTTTCTTGGGTTTTATTTTTTATTATTAACCACATTTTCCATTCTATCTAATTGTTTTCCTATTGTATGTAAATGTTGGTTTGCGAAATTATTTTGTCATATCACCTTTTTATCAACCCTTATTTATAAAACTCGAAAAAAAATCTTTTCAATCGAATCAAATCGAATCTAAATTGATAAAGATCCAAAATAGATTCGAATCTTATAAATCTTGATTTTTATTAGATTTAACATCATCATATTAAATTTGATTTTTTTTTCAACAGCTATTTAGTCAAGATTCCATCAAATTAATATTTTCAAAATTTTTTCTTTTTTCTTTTTTTTTTTCCAACAATTTTCTATTTTATTTATTTATTTTTTCTTTTTTTTTATCATTTTCAATTTTTTTTATTATTTTCTAAATTGCAACCCTTTTTGTAAAAATAAAAATTAGAACTATAGAGGAGTGAAAATTGGTTGTCTACATTTGGAATAATCAATAATATGTTAGATATAACCAGGCCAGTTTACTAACTTAACAATGAATCGGAATATGAAAAACCTTTAGCATCCATAATAGATGACTTAGAACTTAATGTTTTAGAAAAACCTTTTGAACCAGATAGGATTTTCTTAAACAAAGAGTTTAATTCACCACAAAATTAAAAAAAAAAATGGTATTTTGAAACTTTTGATAATATTATTAAATAAATAAAGAATGAATACTATAATTTTATGTATGAAAATGGTTTGAAAATGTTTTTCTTTGAATGGTTTGAAGAATATTATTTGAAACTTAAATAAATTAATATTGTAAATGAATGTTTTAAATGGAAATTAAGTGATGGACAATTCTATAGTTGTGTGCGCGATAAGACTGGAGATCTAATCTGGTCCTTTTTATCAGCTTTGCATGCTTTATCTTGTAGGTACATAATAGTGTTTTTTAATTATTGTTTATAACTTGCATTATTTATTTATTTTTATCTTACTTAGTATATGCGTAATTATTTTTAAAACTTTTTTTTTTATTTTTATCACGTCTTTAATTACTAGTAATTAGTTATAGTATTACTGTCTAGTGAACATGTGTTAAGTTAAATTTTAGTTTTTTTTTTTCTTATTTTTTTAGATTTCATATTTTCAAAATAACATTTTTATAAAATCTCATATTTTACAAAATCTCGTTCTTTACATATTGTATTAATTTAGAAAAATTGTATTAGACATGTTAGGGTTTTCTAGATAAAAAAATCATTTTGATGTTCATAAAATAAAAAAAAATCTTTAATTGACTTCTTTTTTATGGTGAAGCATCATTTCCATAGTTTAGGCTTGTTTTCTATAGTTTAGATTTTTTTTTTCATAATTTAGATGCCTTTTCTATAGTTTAGTTTTTTTTTTCTATGGTTTGAACATCTTTTTTTATGGTTTAGACATCTCGTCTATAGTTAGACATCTTTTCCATAATTTAAACTTCTGTTCTATAATTTATATATCTTTTCCATTGTTTAAGTTTCTTTTCCATAATCTAGACGTCTTTTTAATCATTTAGATTTTTTTCTATGATTTAAACATCTTTTTCATAATTTAGATATCTTTTTTATGGTTTAGATATCTTTTCTATGATTTAGGTATTTTTTTCTATGATTAAGGCATCTTTTCTATAATTAGAAATTTTTTTTCTTTCATTTTTTTTAATGTTTTAAACATCTTTTCTATATAAAAGTTTTATCATGTAGAACATTGCATATTTCATAAAATTTTTAGGGTTTTCTTGAAAATAAAAAAAATTATCACTTAGTTGTTTTTAAAATAAAAATCTTAATTTGAGACTTTTCAAAAATTAGGTTTTTAGTTTTTTTTTTTTTATAATTAGAAATAAAAATTAGGCTTCTAAGGATTTTTCTTAATAAAAATGAAATGATTAATAAAAACGCAAATTCAACCAATTATTATTATTTTTTTTTCTAAAAAGAACTAACACATTAAAGTTTTCAGAAAGAATTACGATCGTCTAATTCTAGCTAACGGGTACGTAGGCAATTTTGTGGCGACGATAAAATATGTAGAAACTTAGGTTCTTTTTTGTTTTGATTTTTGATTTATTTTTTAAATATTATAATTAGAAGGATAATCCTAATTTCGGTAAATAGATAGTGGTACCTGTTAGGGTTTAATAGGTTAGCCCCCGAACTCGAAACACTCTGGTTTTTCATTCAAATTGAAATCAAAGACCGGTAGCCAAATTGTAATTAATCCACCAAATTGATTACGGTTTTTTTTCTTTTCCCGACTTCGGTCGGGTGGTAACTCCGAAAATTATTTTTAATAAAAAACCAGAATTTTTCAATTTCTTTAGTCGAGGATTAATATTAAATGGGTTAGGGTTTAATATTAATTAGGAAATGGGGAAATTAATTTTAAATAAAAGAAATAAAAAAATCAGGCTCTATACCAAAAATTGAAGGATTATCCTGGACATTGGACTGAACATTAGATTAGACATTAAATGGTAAATGAATTATAAGTAGAAGGGGAGGTAGATCTATTGATCTCTTGAGAGAAGATAACATAGACCTTATTTCTAAGGGTCTTCTAGATTGATCAACAGATCTTTTAGCAAATTGAAGTGTTACTTTGCCTTCAAGGTGTTGCATTACATTGGAAGGTTCGGTATGTAAACATGTTGTTTTGGAAGTAGATTTTCTACTTCCCATAGTTTAGGTAAGTTAACCTGAGACCATTGAATTATTTTGAATATGGACATATTGGCTTTAATTAGGTCTGTTTTGGATAAGGAGGTTTTGTCCTTTCTTATCAATTTTATAAGCTTTAGACCTAAAATTAGTTTTCATTAATTTGAAATAAATTCTATAAATTATAACCATTGGTAAAGCACCTTCTATCATTCTATAATTATGGGTTTTAATTTGAAGAATTAAAGAGTTTATTATGGTCTTTTCCCTAAGACTAAGTGTAACATTTGGATGACATTCAAATTATATTAGATTAGTGCTAAGATTAGTCTTAATAAAGGCATGCATTGATATTTCATAATCCACTTCCCTAACATCTTTAAGGACGATGAACACATAAGTGTCTAAACCTAGTTTAGTAAGAGGTTTGGCTTCTAATTGAACTAGACCTATATGTATATAGTTCCATTCTTTAGCATACTTTTTTATTGATTCAACATTTAAAAGTTTTATTGTAGTTAAGCCATCAGAAATTGGAATGTCCTTTTCTTTTGTGGCTATGACATAGTCATTTTTATTAAATATTTTCTATTTAGCCATTTGATATATCTGATCATAGGAAGTTTTAGGAATCTTTTCATCATCTATTACTTTATCAAAATCTTTCATATGTATTTCATTTATATTATTTAATATAGATTTTTTTTTATTGCTTAGAGAGAGCAAAGCTAGAAGAGGACATAATTCTTTTAAGTAAATTCATAATTTTCAAAAGAGACTAAATTTTATCTAATCCTATAGATCCAATTCATAAGATTAATTTAAAACTAATGTTGTGATCTCTAATTTATGACTCTTTTGGTACCCTTAACTTCAAATGGGATTTACACTAGGCCTTAGTAGGAATCACTAGAACACAAGGTCTCCACAAAGGAATCGTCTTAAGTGAACAAAAATATAAGATATAGATCAACACAAAGTTAATCGCCTTAAAAGAAAATAAAAAATCACTCATAAGACTATATACTCTCTCCTTGGCTCTCATAGTTTAGGGGGATATTTGCATACAAAAATTAAAGTTTAAGGGATTTTTACGGACCAAAATCAAAGTTTAAGAGGTTTTTACACATCAAAATCAAAGTTTAAAGATTATGAGAGTTATTTTGACAATTTATAAAAGTTTAGGGGATTAAAAACCTTACTTTGGAAGTTCAAGAGGTCAATCTATACGTAAGTCAAAATTTAAAAAGGTTTTTTGCAATTGTCCCTTAAAATATTTGGTAATATAAAGCGCTACAAAGTGCATTTGGTTTCTAAGGGTTACACCAAAGTAGCTAGAGAAGATTATTATAGTACTTTTTTTCCATTGCAAATTTGGGAATGGTTAAGATTTATTGGTTGTAGCTGCTATTAATAAATGGCCTTTGTTTCAAGCATATGTGAATAATATCTTCCTTTATGGTTCTTTAAATGAAGAAATATATAAGGAACCACCACAAGGATATATGAGGGCTAAATTGAGTAGGCTTATAAACTTCTAAAGTTACTTTAAGGTCTAAATCAAGCCTTGCAACAATGGAACTTAGAGATTCCTAATTTTCTCATTCATCATGGTTTTACTCCATCACCAATGATCATTCTCTATTTACCCATAAGGATTCATCAGGATTTCTTATTGTGTTACTATATGTAGATGATATGATACTCACAAGAACTAATACAACTAGTATTGTTGAGCTCAAGGATCAATTACATGTTATGTTCACCATTAAAGATCATGGCTTTATATACTTCCTGTTGGGAATAGAGTTAAGTTGTTCTAATGAAGGAATTTGATTGCATTAATGCAAATTTATTGTAGATGAGCTTTTGGATGTTGGCTTGACAGTAGCAAAGCTAGTCTACAATCTATTACCATCGAATGTTAATTTGTTTTATGATGCAAAAGCAATACCAGATGATCTTACTTTTTATTGTTACATAGTAAGTTGATTTTTTTATCTTACTCTCACTGGTCCTAATATATCTTTTGTAGTTCACAAGCTTAGTAAATTTATAGTTGCTC
Source organism: Lumnitzera racemosa (assembly GCA_024138005.1). NCBI lineage: Eukaryota > Viridiplantae > Streptophyta > Magnoliopsida > Myrtales > Combretaceae > Lumnitzera > Lumnitzera racemosa. The sequence goes on from JAMXBC010000010.1 coordinate 26,076,271, forward strand.
CTTATGTTAGAAATCTTAAAGCCATCTTCCATGTGGTCAAGCATCTTAAAAGGGTCTATTGATCTTAGTTTATTTTATTTAGCCACTTTTTTGTTTATATTACAAGGATATTCAAATTCGGATTAGGGCGCTTATTCTCTTGATCAGAAGTGATTTCAGGTTATTGCATTCTTTTTGGCTTGTCACTTATCTTGTGAAAAACTAAGAAACAAAATAGTATTTCCACATCATCTATTGAGGTGGTGTATAGGTCTATGGCATTTATAGCCAAAGAACTCCTCTAGATTTTTTATATCTTAAAGGAAATGTTTTTTTTTTTCTTTTTTTTTATTCTCTTATTGTCTTATGTGTAATTTACATACTAAAATCATAGTTTAAAAGGGTTATTCTCAATTTATGAAATTTAGAGATAAAAAAATCATATTTTAAAAGTTTAAGAAGTCAATGTACATTGAAGTCAAAAGGATATATCTCCATACTCTATAACTATCCATATCTCCTAAAACCCTAAATATATATTTAGATCTTCTCTTATTCTCCTCATTAACTTAGTGTATTGAGAGATATTTTTCCGTAAGAAACTTAAAGGGGAAAAAAATGAAGGGAAACTTGTTTTATATAGAAGTCCTAGTAAGTTTAATGTTTCAAGTCTTCACGGTAAATTCTTGTGAGTAATTAATTAAAATCGAATCTTTATGTTATGTTTATGTAGAACTCATGAGTATACAAGTGTGGTGTGGTGAAATATGCATATAATCAAGCAAGTCGAGTTGTTTCTTCTAGAATTGTTGTAAGGTTTTAATTTTAAAGTGATAAAATAAAGTTATTTGATTCATTGGAGAAAAGGATTTTTTTTTTTAAAAAAATGTTTTATGGAAATACTAAGAATTGTTGCAACCAGTTTTAAGGTTATTTTACAATTTGTCTTCAAAAGAAAAAAATATTCATTAATTAACTATTTTTATTATTAATGACATTAATTGCTTTCTATTAACAACATAAGCTAATAAACATTTATTCTTGTTCATATATATAATTTATATTTTTACAATTTAACTATTTTCTACAATATATAATATATCTTATTATGTAATTATTGTCCGAGGTTTATAGAATTAGAATTAGGATACATACTATATAAGTAACAGTTTGATTGCAAATATATATAATTAATTGTCCTAGTTGAGTAGCATACATAATATTCATATGTTATAACCTAAACAGCTTATCATATTATATTATATGTCATACAATATCTCATTTCGATAATAATAATAATAATAATAATAATAATAATAATAATAATAATAATAATAATAATATAATAATAATAATAAATAATAATGGTTTTCTATAAATTGCAACATTGCATTTGTAATAGTTTTAATATACTAAATAATTACTTGTTAGTGTATTTACAAATATTATAGTTTAATACGTATTGTAACTTGTTTGTTATATAATATGTTAATAACTTCTTATGAGTGGGAAATTAGTTATTTTACTTTAACTATAACAAAAGAATAATTAATAGCCATAACAACAATTTAAAAATATAGAATGTCATAAATAAATCATAAGCCATAAGTGTATATTATGGGTTAAGTTAGTTAATATCAAGAGTTGCAATAAAAAGTAAGTTTAGGTTATGATAATGACTGATTAGTATTGAACGTATTGATATTATGATTTAAGGTTGAGGATTCTCTATTATCAAAAAGTTCATATTGTTAGATACATGTCTACTCGCTTGTTGTTTGTGCATATTAGGTAGAACTTACAAAAAAAAAAAAAAGGATTTAAGAACTATCTAGCTTATAAATTCTTGCTACATGTGTTTGGGTCGGTATAGGGACTTGTAGTGGCAGATCCTTAAAAGCATTTGTTAATTCATACGTGGCGGTATTCCCAATGGAGTTGCACATCAGCATGATGTGGGTAGATTTAGAGATTTACGGGGGTTAGGCTCTGAGTGGCAGTTCTTGACGTTGTAGTATGTATATGAAATATATATATAAATACATATATTGTATGCTAGGATCATGAGTTACTCGAAATCTTAGGATGCTAAGATTGTATTGTGTGCTAGACTTAAATGAAAAGATAATAAAAGAATGTTTGATTTACTTATCTGCATTTTATGTATATGAGGATGAACTATTTGTCATGTACATATGATTATTGTATATATGTGATTGGTGTTAGCTCACCTCTCGAGGATATATATTTTTTTTTCTTTTTCAGTTATAAGTATTGGGGATTTCTATCCCAATGTAGACTTTGATTAGGATAGGTAAGGCATTGAATACCATTCCTACTATGATGAGTAGTAGAGACAACTCTATGATTAGTTACTTGTTAGCTTTTAATTTTTTGTTAGGAAGTGAAACTTTAGTTAGGAATTGAGATTTATTATTTTTTTTAAAGGATCATTATGGACTCTAGTTTCTATAATTGATATTAGATTTATCATGTTTTCCAATGTTTATGAAGTGAAAAAGGTCACTTGGTTCAGATTATTATTCACATATTTATGATGCGAGAATTTGGTGGATATTTTTAAAGTGATATAGATTTAGAAATATGTACAAGTTTATTGTATTATTATATGATAATGACATAATACGAGTGGTGGTATCCTAAGTTTTGGGCATTATAACTTTAAAATAACATTTTTTATAGCCATTAATAGAATTTATTTAGTATTTATTTATGAGAAAATATCTCTCTAGAAATTATGAGATAATCATAATAAATTTACTATTCTTGCAATATATAGCTATTTATTGTAGATCGGGTGAGATTTATTTCATTTATAAGCTTGATGTTGGATTTTGACCAATATAGAAATAAATCTTATGGCGAAATGACTTGATGGATTATTGAGGAAGAAAGTTACAAAAATTCTAAACTCTTAAAGGCCTTATACTAACAATTAAAAACAAGTGCAGGGAAGAAAAAGAAGAAAAGAAAGAAGTAGCAGTGTATTACAAATACAAAAGGTGGTGACATATTAAATATACATATCCATCACTTCTTAAAAGGATGAGCAAGCACAAAAAGAAGAAAGCATTGATGGTTACATGGATTAACATATACGAATTAGATTGTGTATCGGACGACTTAAATAGTGAAAAAGGAAGTAAACTTCTGTCCTATGGCTATTGATAAGGGAACATCTTACTTCAATATAATAACCCCTTCAAATTCCCTAGTTTTCATATACTTCACTTGGTAAATGTGGTTTAAGGAAAACTTCAAGTGGAGTTGCTTTAACATTTGTAATTCCAAAGCTTTCGGACATATCAAGTGGCAAATCTGTTGGATTTGAGATGTCAAATGCTTGTAGAAAGCTTGCTAACATAAATTGCACCATTCCAAGCCCTAATGATATTCCAGGACATACTCTTCTTCCACTACCAAATGGTAGAAGCTCAAAACTTAGGCCTCTAACATCAACATCTTTATGGGTGCTCAAAAACCTCTCCGGTTTAAACTCAAATGGATCATGCCATACTCTTGAATCAGTTTGAATCTTCCAAAGATTCATAATCAATCGAGTTCCTTTTGGAACATGATAACCACCAATAGTACAATCATCGATGAATTCGCGTGTTCCTGAAAGTGGTGCTGGAGGGTACAATCGAAGTGTTTCCTTGACAATTGCTCGCAAGTAAGGTAGGTTATTGATGTCTGATTCTTTTATAAAGCACTCCTTACCAACTTGGTTATCTAACTCTTGCTTTGCTTTCATTAAAGCTCGAGGATTGTTCAGCAACAATGAGATTGCCCAAGTTAATGCCACCATGGTTGTGTCGCTTCCTCCTGCAATTAGAGTCTGAATGGCATGTAGTGTTAATTAAGAGTGATGTTACTTGCTTCTCTAATCTCTCGTGCTACTACGTAGAAACTTATATATCGATTATATCTATATATATTTGTATGTGTGTTAAACATGGCACTTGTAGTTACATATATACAAAGACTTGTCTTAATTCAATTATATATACATTTTCGTTTCTTAAAGGTTATTGAGAGGATAGGAAGAAAATGAAGTACAACAATCATTTTAGAAGAACGAGAAATTATAGTAAATTTATTTCAATGGCCAAAGATATTTGTACTTTAGAAAAGTCTTCATAATAATCTCCTCTTATTTGCAATTTTATTTCTTCTTGTATCTAAGTTGCTAAGAACTCGTGTTTGAGGTGTGTGGTAATCAATGGCACTAGTATTAAATCATATGTTAGCTTCTGTCCAACTATTATTTCCTATGAAAAGAAAGGACAGTTGGGAAAAAAATTCCTTGTTTTTCTTCTAGATCTGCATTTCAATCCTAACATTTATGACAAAACAAATTTGTAATATTGGTATATTATTATTTTTATTATTATTTGCATAGGTGGATGTAACACTATTATGCGAGAAATATTACTAGCATAAATTTTTTTGGTAACTTATAGTTTTTGGTAGAATGAAGCACATCACATGTTTGTTAAATCATGTCTATGCACTAATAATAGCGTAAGGTTTTTCTATTATATGTTATTTATTGTGTACAACTACAACACTAAGATAGAAATTTTCGATGGCCATAAAATTTAGGTTCACGTGAACCTCATTTCGCAACTTGTGACTTGACGAGAAGTCATTCAAGCATGCACTTGCTGTTAACCACGCTGGTGAAGTGAAATCTAATAAGACACAAACATCAACATTCTAGGAAGTGGAGCATATAGACGAGAGGCTTTTAGCCTCCAAACTTGGAGGCGCTTCTTTTACCATCCAAGAGCAGAGGGAGATCACCACGGGATGGGCTCGGCCCGGCCCAATCCAGCTGGAATCGTTGGTGTTGGTTCCATGAAAAACGCGAGTCAGCCAGTTTTGGGTCACTGTTTCTTATCCCGTAAACTAGCTCATCCAATTTATTTCTTTTTCCCTTTATTTGGATTATCTTTCTTTATATGTATCTTATTTATATCTTTATATATTTTTATTTCATAATTATGATGAAATCGGCGATAGAGTAATTAGAATTGGAAAATAAAAATTTACGTGCTTTTGAGCAAAAGGTTTCAAAAAATATATTTTATATAATCGGAAAAAATATTCTAATTAGTATTTTTGTAAAAACAAATAAAATAGAAGGTAGATAAATCTAACTTTACAAAGATCCATCAAATATTTAATTTTGAGAAAGGGCTATGCATGTATATTTATATTTCCATTTTCTTATTGTCTAAATTTTAACAAACACAAGATTTGAATAGATAAAAAAAAAAGACGGAATAGATAAAAAAAAAAGACGGAGAAAAAAAAAAGATGAACTAAACAAATCCATTAAGCACTTTGTACTTTGCATTTTCTTTTTTCTTTACCATAAATCCTGTTGAACTCATGGATCTAGACTCATGTAAAGGTTGGTTTCGAACTGATAACTAGTCTAGCTCAACCTCGAAATGGGTGGACTTGAATCGCTGAGCCCTAAAGATCCAGGCTATTCAAGGGATTGGAACTGCTTGAATCAGTGAGTAGAGAGAGAAGGGAAGTCATGAAGTTGGAAAAAATAATTGGATAATATCTATTAGGTCATGACATGTCAAAGTTACATTTTTTGCGATGGTAAAATATAATTTTCTAAAAATAATATTATTAAAGTAATGATAGAAAATCAATTATAAGTTGATTATATATTAATAATAGATAGAAAATTTAATTTAAGTTAAGATAAGAATTTTTTGTAAAACTTGTTAATATTAAGGACTTGAATATGGAGAAAAAATAAAATTTGAGAGAAAAAAATAAAAAAGTTAAAACCAAATTAAGTTGGAAATTAATAAAAAAGATTAGTTATTATTAATGAATTAATACAATTTAAAAAAAAAAGGAGAAAAGAGGTCACATTTAGGGAAAAAATATACAAAAGTTAAAATCGGATTAAGTTGAAAATTAAAACCGGATTAAGTTAAAAATTAATTAAAAAATAAAATTAATAAAAAATAGAAATTAAAAAAAAAGGTTTAAGGGTTGGTGAATTGGCCAATGAACTGACAAATCGATTGTACCAGCTTGAAATCGTGACTAGCCGAATCAGTCATAGTTCATCTTAGAGTTAGACCCATGAATCAACGCCTTTTAAGTCAATTCGACTTGGTGAGCATCACTAGTTGGATCCACGGTTCTTGGGCAATTGATTCCTGGTCGATTCACATATTGGAATTGGCTCATACCTAGTGTCTATATTCTGCCCGAACAGATCATAGAAATCGATGAAGCTGCGAAGAGTTTTGATCGGGGATAGAGTCCTATGAATATCCTTTCCACTACTTCTAGGTCATTAATTAGTCAATGCTAATAAAACAATTTTAATATATTTTTTCTGTGATTTTGAGAAAAATAAACTCATCATCCGAGCCTTGAACCAATACAAGAAGTAGAAAAAAAAAAAAGGGGGCAAAAACTCTATTCAAGAAAAGCTTTTAGTATGATGTATTGTTATATGTACACCGAAATTCATTTACGAATACCACATAAATCATAAAACCTGGAAAGAATTTCTAAGCATACCAAGACCGCTTACCAAGAGCTACATATCAATTAATTTAATTAAATAACTACATATGTTATATGGGCGCTAAATTGATAACTTTTTAAGAAAGTTATGATATTATTATTATTATAATGTATTTTTTGAGCCTACTATTTGTGTGCAAGACAATCATTCAAAACTAAAACCCAAAAAATCGATTTACTATAACGTATTTCAAACCTATTAAATTAAATCTTTTAGATATATTCTTACTTAAATTTACCACTAATCAAAATAGTGTTGTTATAATAATATAATGATGACAAAAGGAAAACCTTAATTAATATTTGGTTGACATATATGTGACACTTGACAGCTTCCTACTCTAAGAATGATTTACTCGTAAATCCCTCCATGGATGCGATCGAAAGGATTGATAATAGATTGGGCAGGCCGAAAATTAAATGTAAAAGAAGAAAATTCTTCCACGCAATTAATTAACAACTAGCACAAAAACGTACCATTGAAGTAGCTTTGGCGATCGTATCTTTATCATATCCGGCGATCTCAATCCCACCATCAAGAATTGTGAGTATAACATCCATGAAATCTTGTTGATCGCCACTAGACTCACCCATCAACCTCCTCTTTTGTTTATGTTCTTCTAACCACTCACACAAAATATCATCCAATTCTTTTGCTGTTTTCTTCATTTCCTTCTCATGTTTTCCCAAGTCAAGCCACCTCAAACATGGCAAAGCGTCCGCCACCACAAACACCCCCAACAATTCAAACACCCTTCTTATCGCCGCTTTACATCGGTGTACCTCCTCCTTGCGCTTTTCCCCTGCCCCAACATACCGCTTCCCCGCGACAAGTCTAAGGAGAAAATTCAGTGTCAAGCCTCCAAACCATTGCTTCAAGTCCACCAAGACATGTCCGGTTGATGAGTCATTTTTTTGCTTGGCCGCCCAAAATCTGTACAATTCTTTGATTGAAGCCTCCACTTCAGACACCAAAAGGGGCTTTACCAATTCAATCCTACGGTGGGAGAGTAACTCCAAGGTTGCAATCTTCCTGAGCTCTCTCCAATAAGGACCATATGGAGCAAAAACAAACATCGCATAGTTGTAACCTAGTATCTCGCATGCTATGCGTTTTGGACGCGACGACAAGGCCATGTCGTTAGTATTGTAACACTCCTTAGCAAATTCCGAATTGCTTATCACTAAAGCTGGGTGTGATCCTAGTTGAATCATGAAAATCGGTCCATATTTATCAGCCATGTTTGCTAAGGTCTTGTGAGGAAGATTTTTGGACCATCCCAATAAGGGCAAGTGACCTAGTATAGGCCATGATCCTGCAGCTTTAGGGGCTGTCTTAAACTTGGAAAGCTTACGAGACCATGGAAAATAGTATGAAAAAAGAAGAACGATAAGAATTGCAGCGAAGTGGATAGGGTTTAGGTGTTGAAGTGGACCAAGAAAATCTTCCATTATCTTTGAGAGCATCTGTGTGTGTTTGGAGGAAATACATACTTTTTGTGTTTGCTCTTAATTTATAAACTATATGGATGCCATACAAAATTTAGAGAAAATTATTTTTTGGTCCTCAACATTTACCTACCTCTCTATTTAAGTCTTTAATATTTTTTTTCCCTCTATTTAAGTTCTCACATTTTCAAAATTTTATAAAAATAATACTTTTATCAACTTTAGTAAATTTTCCGTCTAGCCATGAGATACATTGGTTTTAAAATTGTCCACAATAATTAATTAAACAAAATTATAAGATTAACTATACTTATTCACATAATAGAATAAAAAATAAAATTAATGATATAATATAAATGAAAATAATAAAGAATACAAAATAAAATAATTCAAAGTGAGAAAAAGGGACTAGAAAAAAAAAATTATGTATATTCTAATCATATTGGTAAATTAACTCAAGACCAATCAAAAGGTAATATATGTTCAAAATGAATCAAACGTTTGAAGCTCTATTTTTGTAAAATTTTAAAAATATTAATTGCGTAGATAAAGGGAAACAAACATTTAAGACTTAAATAAAAAAATAGTTGAACGTTAGGTAGTAAGAAATTTATTAAAACTAAATGTGGCTATTCTAAGAGATGGTTGTTCAAATGTCATGATATAATAAGAGAAAAACACGGAAATAAGACAATGTTAGGCCGGCAAAGGCTATTTGAGCTGACGAAAGCAATGATCAAGGGGTTCCAGTTGGCATCGCAGCTTTAACTTATTTCTAATGATGATATATATGCGTTTCCTCGGAGAACAACGATGGAAAAGACACTCGTTATTAATTACTGATTACAGGCGATTGAAATAAGAAGATAAACCTAAGATTACTCCAATGTTTTACATCGAATACGATGGCTTTACTAAAAAACTACCAATCTTTACTCCTATTCCTAAGAAATTAAATTTTTTTTTTCTCTCCTCCATTGAGCTTGAAATTCAAATCGATTCCTCAAACTGTCATCCTCTAAGATTTTGCAAAATTGGTTTATTTATTTATTTAAGGAGCAAGCCATATTTATTCTTGATTGGCCTCAATGATCTTAAGCAAAGTTTCTTTAATTTTAGATTGAAGTCTATCTTGGTATCAAGATTAGCCATTTGGTATCAAACTCGCCTATCTAGACACAATATTATACAATTGTAAACGAATTTATGAAAACAAAACTTGATACAATAATAAATGCTTATATCTATTTGAAGCTTTGTATGATACATTTTAAGTTTTGTTTCTATGTACATATCCATTTAGGTATACCTTATTAAATCCCAAACTCATTATACATATACTAATCTTTTTTTATGAAAACCAAATTAAATGTATTGAAAAGTTTTTATTTAAGTTAATTATTAATAAGATTAACTTATAAAAATATTAGTTACAAAACACTTCAAGATTGAATTCAATGCCGAATTCTTAAGCTATTATATTTTTGACACATAAAAAGAAATCTTTACAAGTATTACTATAATCAATATAATTATTAAACAGTATCAATGTCAACCCGACTTCCAACAGACAAACGACAACAACCAACGGGTAGGAATTTCATCCTTCGTCGGTAAACACCGATAGTTACATAGTGCGAATCACATATCCATCGCTTCTCGAAAGGAGTTTTGACAAGGAGCGAAAATCCAAATGGTTTTAAGCCACAGTACAAGGGTACATTGTAGGAACAACTCTTATGCAGATTTTGAGGAACACAGAATAGGAAATTTCAAGCAAAATAAAGTTCACTTGGTAATCGGGGTCTAAGAATAACTTGGAGCGGTTTTCCTTTCAGAATATTTAGTTCGAAACTTTCAGACATGTCAACTGGTGAATTGTCTACAGTTGAGACATCAAATGCCTGCAAAAATCTAGCCAATACGAAGTGTACCAGTTGAAGCCCAAATGATGTTCCAGGATAAGCTCTTCTTCCACTGCTAAACGGTATGAGCTCAAAATGTTGTCCCCCGACATCAACATCCCTGTCTGTTGTCAAGAATCTCTCTGTGTTGAAGGCTAATGGGTCCGACCAGAATCTGGGGTCTGTTTGGATTTTCCATAGGTTCGGTATGAGACTGGTGCCTTTAGAGACATGATAGCCACCTATGATGCAGTCCTCCGTGACTCCGCAAGCCCCCAGGAGAGGTGCTGCTGGATACAGTCTTATTGTCTCCTTAACCACTGCTTGTAGGTAGACGAGGTTGGTGATGTCTGAAAAGCTCACCAGCCTTCTCTTCCCAACTTGTGTGCCGAGTTCTTGTTGGACATTTTCAAAAAACCTCACGCTTGTTTAATAGTACGAGATTGCCTATGTCATTGTCACCATGGAAGTGTCACTTCCACCTGCAATCGCAGTCTTCGGAAGAAAATACATTCGTGTTTCGGACAAATTATCAAGATAGATGTTTATACAATCCCTATAACTATTAAGATAACTAATTATATGAACCCGTAACTATTAATAAGATGTAAATAGCACTTTTAAATTTACAAGAAAAAAATAAATTTATAAAAATAAAATTCGTTTTTTCCATAATTTCTTAATAGCACTTATCTTCAACTATTGCTAAAGCTCCCAACACCCTTGTTAAATGGCCCATAGCAATCCTAAAGCAATAAGTTCATATATTCAAAAATTAATGAGAAATAATAACAATTTTAAGGACGATAGTTTAATTTACGATGAATGCATAATACAAATCCAAGGACCATGTCAGATATAAAGCACTCCACAAGAGGAGAAAAAGAATTTAAACATTGTTTAGTTAATACTAAAGTTTTAGGAGATTTTTAATCCTCCTCCCCCCGTTATCTTTGCCTTTTGTTGATGAGAGTTCTAAATGCCATCTTTTATGATTTGTGCTTTTTCTTTCTTTTTTTCTTCCAAACTTTTTATTACATTTTCAAGATCCAGCCCATAACCATCCACCATTAACAGATGAAATATCTCGATTTTCTCTCTTACTTTTCTTTCGAATACTCTCAAAGATAACTTTGCTCTGTCTTCTTTTGACTCTCTAACTCTCTTAGGGTTTCTATCTACTCCTCTCATTCTTTTGATTTTATCTCTAATTTTATGGTATAAACTCTCATGCTAAATGTTTACTTTGATATAATAGATGTATTTTGTGTTTTGCAAGGTAAACATTGGCAATCTACTCTTTGATATTAAAGTTTCAGAGAGTAATGGTGGATAAGTTCAAATTTAATAACAAGTTTACTACACATGAGAAAAGAAAGGGAAAAAAAAAGGGAAAGCTGTAATAGCCATGTAGAGGGGCTTTGAAAACTCTGACATAAGTTTGAAATTGAGGTGAAGGTCAATCTATCTTTTATAGTAGACACATTGAGATTAGTGCTAAAAATTCTACTTATGAAATCAATGAAAAATTTTGTGAACTATTAGAATTGATTGTAGAATATCATAAAAAAATAAAGTATAAAATTTTGAAAATAAAAAATTTGAAAAAAGGAAATGATGTTCCTAACAACTAAAAAAGGCTTTTCGTAAAGGTGAGTAGGTATAGATTAGGTAAGGTATGGGCTCTACCCATATCCTAATTTGTAGGTATAGATTTTAAAACTTTGCTACCTATGCCTATATCTTACCTTGTGACTCTTTGGAATCACTTTATATCCTGTACCCTGTAGATTGTATATGGTATAAGGTGGCTTATGAAATTTATAATTTTTTTTTTAAATTTCCTTATAAATTTTAGTATGGTTACTTTTACAAAACAAAAAGCAAACCTAACCTATTTTTTTCAAAAGCAATTGCTTAATTTAGTTAATCTTTCAAATGACATAATGAATGAAATCTATTGAGATTTATCTTTTCCAACTAATTTTTTTTCCTTAATGGTTCTTTTACCATTACTATTATGAATGGATTTTTACAGAAGTATTATATAAAAGATTCTTTGTGTAAATAAAATATTTATTTTGTAATAATCATATTGTAGAGATATTTAAAGAAGTAAGCACATAATTTAAAAAGAAAAAGTAGTAAACATCAAATTTAATACCGGATCTATAATGTTTATTATAATGTGAATAAAAGATTAATGAGATTATATAATTCAACAATTGCAAATGCGACAATAATATTGAAGCAAATAATTAATCATGGGAAAATGAAGACACATAACATGGAAACTGAACGAAATATAAAGTCAAATTTAAATATTTTTCTTTTTCAAGGTATATGTGTTACTAAATAATCTCCTTATACTGTAAGAAAATAAAAATTTGCTTTAATAATAATAACAAATCTTTTGTTAAATACAAAATAAAGAAACTACTCCATTATAGAGAATAAGAAATAGACATATCTTGTGCCTTATAAGAAGAGCTAAAAGTAGAAACAAAGAATTCAGATTTCCTTTTTTGAACTTTACTAGACGATGGATTTAGTAAAGGAGGAAGGAGTAAAAAGAAAACAACAAAGAAGTAAAGACTAAAATTGAAAGACGAAAGGCGAAAGATGGAATGGAAAGGACTAACAAGCGTTTCGTTTAAGGTTTCTAATAGGTTGGGGTTTACTTTATTTTATTAAGATGGTATCCTTTATATATTAATTTTATTTAATTACTAATACAAGATGAGAACCTTAGAGACTATATCCTATCTGCTTTAACATATAAGTTCTAAGGTAGGTATAAGGTATTATGACTTTTTACTTGTATCCTACCTATAAGAATAGGTTTTAGGAAGTTACTACCTGAACTCTACCTTGTAGCCTGAATTACCCATCTAAGACATACACGGACAAGTAGGGTTTAGGCAAATACCCTATATAATAAGATTACTCATTCACCCCTACTTTTTAGTAATGGCATGTAATATACCGAAAAAGACAAGAATTAATATGTTATTATTATATGCTTATAGATATTGATAAAAGATTCATTAGGCATTACCAAGATAACTATACATAGTTTAGGTTTTGACTAGATGATGTTAGGGGTCAATCATTGAAAGTTTAAACTTGGGTTAGAGTGAGTTAAACTAAAGTGATTAAATTCTTGAATATAATTTATACTTAGGTAATGTATTTAAATATTGAATTCAACTATATTATATAATCAAATAAATTGAATCTACATCAATTTAGATGGAAATAAGAAACGTAATTCAATACATTTCCTAATTACATAAATCCATCAACTTAGAATAAACACAAACATAAAATACAACTGAATGAATTATATTTTTGGATCAATATTTTGATCAAATATTATTCATTCATCATCATCATCGCTTACTTTTCAACCTTATGAATTAGTCTTTATATCTCTGATAGTAACAATTGCTTTATGATAGGGTTTTAGCCTTTCACTTTTATATTTTAGAATTTAAAGTATTGAATATTAGGAGATATTTTTAATTTTTGAATTCACTATTTAAAGTATTGCTCTTTACATATATTTAGTAAGTATTGATATGATTTTTCATTTCTCTACCAATATTAAAAGAAAAAAACAAAGCAAAATTACATGCATTATGACCTATTCAACTCATATGGGTTAAGTTCCAACTGTTTAAGTTGACCAAGTTTGGATGGTCATTAGCAATATGGATTCTTAGGATAAAAATAGCCCACTTTATACCAATGGTCATAGCTGAACCGATTGAATCGGGTAAGTATTATTCATGGCTATTGGTCCCATAGGTGGGATAACTTAGGGGTTATTTACAACTAGTGGTAGTGATTGTAGAGTGTTGTTAGTGGAGGCATCCTCTAATGTTGGAGGGATGTCCTTTTCTACAAGCCTAATCTTTAAAGGCTGGAATGTGATAGGAGCTTAGTAAATATTTTTGAACCAAATCAGATGAGTTGTTAGAAGCTTGGTTTAAGCTTTAAGAAGATCATCTATTATACCAATAGCTTAACCTTAGCCATGATGAGGTCAAACAAGCTTTAGGGAGCTCAACCAAGGTTTTGAGTAGATCTATCATAGGCTTTTAAACTAAGCCCATGCCTTAATGAGGTTGGCTTAGGCTTGGAGGTTCATGTTTAAAATAACTTATCAATATTATTATATTAAGATATAATTTATGTAAGAATCTCTTTTAAACTCAGCCTATGCCCAAACAAGGTTAGCTTCAATTTAGAGCTTTACATCCAGAATAGCCTATTAACACTCTTATATCAAGATATAATTTATGTAAAAACTATAATCTAGCAAATTGTAGATCTATTATGGGCTTTTAAACTAAGCCTATGCCTTAATGAGGTTGGCTTAGGCTCAGAGGCCTACGTTTAGAATAGCTTATCAATACTCTTATATTATGATATAATTTATGTAAGAATTGCTTTTAAATTTAGCCTATGCCCTAACAAGGTTGGCATGGATTTGGAGGTTTACGTCCAAAATAGCCTATCAACACTCTTATATCATGATCTAATTTATTTAAGAATTATAATCTAGCAAACTTTTAAGGAGCTTTTACATTTAACAATATATTATATGTTCTAAAATGTATTTATACATGCTATCCTTATTGTGACATCCCATGGTCAAATGTCATACATGGATTGTGGAAAGCTATGGTACTAATTTATAAGGTTATGGTAATGAATATCTTATCACCACAAGATATGCAACTTTTGAGCCAAATGTTTAACGAACTTATTTGTGTTTGTTGACTTGGTTTATTCTATATTTTAGCTTGAGATATTATAAATGGTATCAAAGTCATCCATAACCAATAATTGAATGATTTGGGTCTAGCTTTAGTTTGTTGGGTTAGCATGTTTCAGGGATGACTTATAGATAGTAGATGGTTTGAATTATACACTAGAAAGGAGGGAAAACTAGGCTTAATTGTAAAGCCTCATGATAAGGATATTGCGTATTTAAGAGGGAAAGATTGTGATACCCAATAGCTAAGTGTCCTACATAGATTATGTGAGATTATAGTACTAGTTTATAATGCCATAGTGGAGAATATATTATCAATACAGAGTTGTAACTTTTAGGCTAAATGATTAATGGGATCGTTTTTGTTTATTAACTTGGTTTATTAACCGATTTTGGCTTGAGATGTTACACTTACAATATATAATTGTTCATGTATTTGATTTTGTGAACACTTGGGAAAAAAATAACAAAAATAAGGAGAAAATGAAAATAACCCCCTTAAATTTTGACTTAGGTGCCAATTAACCACTTGAACTTTTAAAGTGTAGTTTTTAGATTCTTAATTTTCATAAATTGGTAAACTATCCTTATAAGTTGAGAATAACTCTTTCAAACTTTTATTTTAGTGTGTAAAACACCTCATAAATTTTGATTTTAGT
Organism: Lumnitzera racemosa; assembly: GCA_024138005.1. Classification (NCBI taxonomy): domain Eukaryota; kingdom Viridiplantae; phylum Streptophyta; class Magnoliopsida; order Myrtales; family Combretaceae; genus Lumnitzera; species Lumnitzera racemosa. Next base: position 26,091,639 of record JAMXBC010000010.1, read on the forward strand.
GTGTAAATACCCCTTAAACACTTCTATAGTTTAGGGGGTTGCTTACATGCCAAAATCAAAGTGTAAAAGGTTATTCTTAACTTATTGAGGTTATTTTGCTAATTTATAAAAGTTTAGGGACGAAAAATCATACTTTGAAAGTTAAGGAGGTCAATTTGCACTTCAATCAAAGTTTAGGGGTGTTGTTTGCAATTTCCCCTAAAAATAAAATAAATAAGGATAACAACAGACCTTCTAAAAGGATATATCTCCACACTCTATATCTATCCAAATCTCCTAAAACCCTAAATATATATATTTAAATCTTTTCTTATTCTCTTCATCAACTTAGTATATTGAGTGATACTTTTCCATAAGAAACTTAAAGGTTAAAAAAAAATGAAGGGAAACTTGTTTTATATAGAAGTCTTAGTAAGTTTGATGTTTTAGGCATTTATGATAAATTATTGTGAGTAATAAATTAAAATTGAATCTTTGGGTTATATTTCTATAGAAATTATGAGGGTACAAGTGTGGTGTGGTGAAGTATGCTTGTAATCAAGTAGGTCATGCTATTTTTTCTAGAATTTTTGTAAGATTTTGATCTTAAAGTGATAAAATAAAGTTACTTGATTCATTAAAGAAAAGGATTTTTTTAAAGAAGTTCTTTATGCGAATAATAAGAATTATTGCAACCAGTTTTAAGGTTACTTAGCAATCTATTGTCAAAAGAAAAATAAATCATTCATTAGTTAGTTATTTTTATTATTAATGACATTAATTGCTTTCTATTCACAACATAATCTAATAAACATTGATTCTTGTTCATATATATAATTTCTATTTTTACAATTTAACTATTTTCTACTATATATAATATATCTTATTAAGTAATTACTATATGAGGTTTATGGAATAGGAATTAGGATACATACTTTATAAGTAACAGTTTGATTGCAAATATATATAATTACTTATCTTACTTGACTAGTATCCATAATATTCATATGTTATAACCTAAACAACTTATCATATTATATTATATGTCATACAATATCTTATTTCAATTACAATATATATATATATATATAATGGTTTTCTATAAATTGTAACATCGCATATGTAATGGTTTTAATATACCAAATAATCAATTGTTAGTATATTTACAAGTATTATAGTCTATACATATTGTAACTTGTTTGTTATATAATATGTTAATAATTTCCTATTAATAGGAAATTAGTTATTTTACTTTAACTATAATAAAAGAATAATGAATATCCATAACAGCAATTAAAAAAGTATAGAGTGTATTAAATAAATCATAAGCCATAATTGTATGTTAGGGGTTAAGTAGTTAATATTAGGAGTCATAATAAGAAGTAAGTTTAGGTTATGATCATGACTTATTATTATGTAACACATTGATATTAAGATTCAAGGTTAAGGATTCTCTATTATCAAAAAGTTCATATTATTAAATACATGTATTCTTACTTGTTGTTTGTGCATGTTATGTAGAACTTAAAAGAAAAAATGGATTTGAGAATTATCCAACTTATAAATACTTATTGCATGTGCTTGGCCCGATAAAGGGGTTAGTTGTGGTAGATCCCTAGAGGCATTTGTTAATCTACGTACGACGTTATCCTCAATAGAGTTGCATATCAGCATGATGTAGGTAGATTTAGGGACTTAATGGAGTTGGGCCCGAACTGGTAGTTCTTAACATGGTAGTATGTATATGAAATATATATATATATATATATATTGTATCTCAAGGTCATAAGTTACCCTAAGTCTTGGGACACCAAGATTGTGTTGTTTGCTAGACTTAAATGAAAAGATATTAAAAGAATCTAATTTGCATTTTATATATGTGAGTATGAACTATTTGTCATGTACATATGATTGTTGTATATATATGCTTAGTGTTAGCTTAGTCCTTGGGGATTTTTTTTTTCAGTTGTAAATGTTAAGGATTTCTAAGAGAAGCCTTATGTAGACTTTGATTATGATCGATCCGGCATCGATTACCTTTCCTACTATAATGAGTAATAGAGACAACTTTATGATCAGTTAGTTGTTAGCTTTCAATTTTATGTTAGGAAGTGAAACATTAGTTAGGAATTGAGATTTTTTTTTTGGAGTGTTATGGACTCTAGTTTCTATGACTGATATTAGATTCATCACGTTTTCCAATATTCATGAAGTGAAATAGGTCACTTGGTTCATACTATTATTTGTAGATTTATGATGTGAGAATTTGGTAAATATTTTTAAAGTGATATGGACTTAGACGCGTATATAGGTTTATTGTGTCATTATATGATAATGGCATGAGGCAATTATAGCATCTTAGGTTCTAGGGTGTTATAGCTTTAAAGTAACATTTTCATGTTAGCCATTAATAGAATTCATTCAGTAATTATTTATGAGAAAATTTATTTTCACGAATTATGATAAAACATAATAGATTTACTATTTCGGCAATATATTACTATTTATTCTAGACTAGTAAGGTAAGATTTTATTTCATTTGTAAGCTTGATGTTAGATTTTAACCAATATAGAAATAATGCTATGTGGGTGTACATAAATTTATGAAGGAACAACCTTGAGCAAAGGCTTAAGGTCAATATTTTGAAATAGGAGTTTGAGTTGTTTAAGTTTTAACTAAGGAGCAAATCAAAGTTCTCTTTGATAGATTATTTAATTTAATTACCAATGACCTTAAGACTCTTGTTGTTGATTAGAATAATGAAAATCTCATGAGAAAAATTTTGAGGATGCTAACAAGTTCATGGAATATAAAGAAGACAACAATATAATAAGTTTATGATTTTTCAACACTGACTTTGAAAGATTTAAGAGGAAAATTGTCATCTTACAAATCAAACATATACCATATAGTGATGGCATAGATAGAGGAAAGAAGTCCCTAACATTAGAAGCAAAGAGTATGATAGGCTTAAAAATATTTGATGATGGAGAAATAAATCTTATGATGAGATAACATGATTGATTATTGAGGAAGAAAGGTATAAAAATTATAAACTCTTAAAGGCTTTATACTAACAATAAAAAAACAAGTGTATGGAAGAAAAAAAAGAAAGAAAAGAAAGAAGTAGTAGCGTGGTAGAAATGCAAAAGGCTAGGACATATCAAGTATGCATATCTGTTACTTCTAAAAAGGATGAGTAAGCATAAAATTGAAAAATTGCTTCTAATCATAGAAGTAGATTCGAAATTGTCTTTCATTCTAAGGGATAACTTGGTGAAACTAAGTAAAGGTCTGAACCAATTGATGTTGAAGATTCAGTGGATGAGTTACAGTATCAGTAATAGAAACTATAAAACATGTTACTTCAATACAATAACCACTTCAAATTCCTTAGTTTTCATATACTTCACTTGGTAAATGTGGTTTAAAGAAGACTTCAAGTTAAGTTGTTTCAACAATTGTAAGTCTAAAGCTTTTAGACATATTAAGTGGCAAATCTGTCAAATTTGAGCCGTCAAATGCTTGTAGAAAGTGTACTAACATAAATTGCACCATTTCAACCCCTAATGATATTCCAAGACATGCTCTTCTTCCACTACCAATTGGTAGAAGCTCAAAACTTAGGCCTTTAATATCAACATCTTTGTGGGTGCTTAAAAACCTCTCTAACTTAAGCTCAAATGGATCATACCATACTCTTGAATCAGTTTAAATCTTCCAAAGATTCATAATCGATCGACTCCCTTTTGGAACATGATAACCACCAACAGTACAATCATCGATGAATTTGCGTGTTCCTAAAATCTGTATTAGAAGGTGTAATCGAAGTGTTTCCTTGACAGTTGCTTGTAGGTAAGCTAAGTTATTGATGTCCGATTCTTTTACAAAGCACTCTTTGCCAACTTGGTCATCCAACTCTTACTTTGCTTTCATCAAAGCTTGAGGATTGTTCAATATCAATGAGATTGCTTAAGTTAATGCCACCATGGTTGTGTTGCTTCCTCCTGCAATTAGAATATGAATGTCATATAGTGGTAATTAAGAGTGATGTTACTTGCTTCTCTAGTCTCTAGTGCTACTATGTAGAAACTTATATATCGATTATATCTATATATGTATGTATGTATGTTAAATAAGGCACTTGTAGTTACATATATACAAAGTCTTGTCTTAATTCAATTATATACACATGTTCATTTCTTAAAGGTTATTAAGAGGATAAGAAGAAAATGAAGTTTGACAACCATTTTAGAAGAATGAGAAATTATAGTAAATTTGTTTCAATAGCCAAAGATATCTTGTGCTTTAGAAAAGTTTTCATAATAAGCTACCAATAGCAAGAAGAAGCTACAGTAGGCAATGGTAATGGAAAGTAAAGGAGAAGACAAAAACCATATTAGGAAACATGATGAATGTTAGTTATTGAATATGGAACATCTTCCTTGTTATATTGCAAGTGATACTAATTAACCAACTAACAAAATTGTCACATGTAGAAGCATATGCATGCTAATACATAACTTCCTACTATGTACAAGTATGTATAATTCATACCCCTCGTCAAGTTGGAGCTTCTTATAAGCTTAACTTGCGACATAAAAGCTAAAGTTGAGGGGTAGACAAAGCCTTGGTCAATAAGTCCGCAAACTATTGTGATGAAGGAACAAACTGAGGTTGAAGAAAACCAGATTTTACATGATTGTGGATAAAGTGAGCATTGATATCAATATGTTTAGTTCAAGCACGTAAGCATGGATTGAATGCAATTTGTAGTACTAATTTATTGTCACAAGATAAATAAACCGGTAATTGAACAGAAAGCGCCAAATCTTGCAAAACATAAGAGACCCACAACAATTCTTTAGTTGCTACAACTAAGCTTTGGTATTCTACTTCAGTAGTTAAAGTGGAAACCGTTGGTTGCTTCTTCATTTTCCATGAAACAAGTGCATGACCAATCATGACATGAAATAAAAAGAAAAACAGTTGAAGAGTGTCTATCATTAGTACTAAATCCCCAACCTAAGTTAGAAAAGGCTCTAAGTTATAGTGTATTTGCGGCTGGATAAAAAAGTCTTAAGGATGAAATTCCTTTAAGGTATCACAAAAGATGAAATAATACATCTAAATGTGGTTGGCGTGGTTATGCAAGATACTAGCTTAAGCGATGCATAGGATAGGAAATGTCTGGCCTAGTGAGTGTAGCATATAGGAGACGACTAATAGGTCGTCTATACAGGAAGCATCACGTAATAGTAGCCTAGTAGAGTTATCCAAAGATAGTTGAGGCTATATAAAAGTAGAAGCTAGCTTGCAACTAGTCAACCCTGCACTTTGTAACACATTGAGCATAAATTTCCTTTAGTTAACCATTATACCTTGTTGATTACGATACAAATCTAGTCTAAGGAAGAATCAAGCTTATCCTAAATCCTTAACTGTCATAGTTACTACTCATACATGATGAAATAAGTGAATGTATTAACAAAATGCAGAAATAACAAAGAAATTAACAGAAGACAAGTAAGAATTACAATCCCATTTTGAATTCCTCAATAGAAATCTTACAATAATGAATGATGAATTCCTGTCGGCTATCTTAAGTAATTCTGGAAAAAGTACGGTATAACATTTAGAACTATGTTGAAAATGGAAATACAATGGGTACAAAGATGAATGAATAAGTGTTGGTTGGTGATATGATGTTCTTTTTCCAGTGTTCTCTCTTCTGATCTAATTTTATATCTTCTCATCTTTTGTGATGTTGTTACCTCTTTGTCCCGGTATATTTATACCTGACTCGTCAAAGTACTCGAATTATACCACTTCAAGACATCATCTGATGTAAAGATATGTTCTACATACTAGTTCGTATGAAAAACTTGAAAAAGAACAGTTACATCTACTCCTATCACACCCGTGACTTGGGGAGTGATAATCTTGGAAAACAAGATTTTACCTAAATCACAGTCTTAACAGTAAACGTGAACTCCTCATTGCTTTATTACAGCTCATCACGCTCGTAATTGAGGGTATGATCACCCTCTTGCTATACAATCATGGCCGTGGTTGATAGGGGGATCATTAATACTTCCTCAATTACGCCCGTGATGAAGGGAGTGATTAGTGCTGGCTAATGCAATCTTTCTTTATCATTTTTCTTGTGTAAATTTCATCCCCTTGCTCGTAATTCATCTAAAATCAATACATTATACAATTAAGTACCAAAACTTAGGAATTGAATCGCAATTATGAACAATTTTATGCCTAAATATGCCTTAAAAGTGTAAAGTAATTTTAGACACTACCCCTTTTATTCTTTTTCATTTTAGGTAGGTTATCCTAATTTTTGGTTATAAATACCCATTATTTATGTAACTACAAGAAACATCTTATTAAAGGTTATTCTCTTTGTGAACATTACTCTCATCGGCTTGTTTGGTCTTTCTTCACTTTTATCCTAACTCTTAAGTAAGGTTAAATGGCGAATAACCTTATTAAACCAATTCATATATTATATCGAGTTATGTCGTGAGATATCAGAAGTTCCATTAGTGCGTTATATACTTTGAAGTTGTTCATAAGTTTGCTTATTTTCTTCTTTTTTTGTTCTCTTGCGCACTTCCCATCATTCGTTTTAAGTTTTTGGTAAGCTTGGACTCATCGCTGCAACTGACTTTATCTGTTCTTGGCTTCGGTCCACATCAAGGAAAGCCTTGTCATATCCTTAAGGATGAATCGTATAAATCTCTTCATTTAACTGACTATGCAAGAATGTATTATTCATATCAATTTGATAAAGTATCAAAGAGAATGCAATTGCTAAAGCCAACAAAATGCGAATCAATCCTAATTTAGCAATTGGTGAAAAAGTGTTGTGATAGTCTTCCCATTTTAGTTGTTGAAGTAAACCAAGAAAATCTTCCATTAACTTTGAGAGCATCTATGTCCTTGGAGGAAATAGATAATTCTTGTGTTTGCTCTTAATTTAAAAACAATATGGATGCTATACAAAATTTAGAGAAAGTTATTTTTTAGTCCTTAAGATTTACTTACTTCTTTATTTGATTCTTCAATTTTTTTTTTATCCCTTCTATTTAAGTTCTCAACATTTTCAAAATCTTTTTAAAATAATACTTCTATCACGTTTAGTAAATTTTTTTGTCTATCTATGACATACATTAGTTTCAAAATTGTCCACAACAATTAATTAAACAAAATTATAAGATTTATTGCACTTACTAACATTATATAATAAAAAATAAAATTAATGATATAATATAAATAAAAATAATAAAAAGTACAAAATAAAATAATTGAAAGTAGGAAAAGGGACTAGAAAAAAATTATGTGTACTCCAACCATATTGGTGAACTAATTTAAGGTCAATTGGGAGCTAATATATGTTCAAAATGGATAAAATTTTTAATATATTTAATGAAAGTCTTATTTTTAGAAAGATTTTGAAAATTTTGATGACTTAGATGGAAGGAAAAAATGATTTAGGACTTAAATAAGAAGTAGATAAACACTAGGCACTAAGAAATTTATTAAAACTAAATGCCATTATCCTACAAGATGGTTATTCAAATGTTATAAGCCGACAAAATACGAGAAAAACACGGAATTAAGACAATGTTAGGCCGGCAAAGGCTATTTGAGCTGACGAAAGCAATGATCAAGGGGTTCCAATTGGCATCGCAGCTTTAAATTATTTCTAATAATGATATATATGTGTTTCCCTCGGAGAACAACGATAAAAGAGACACTCGTTATTAATTACTGATTACAGGAGATTGAAATAAGAAGATAAACCTAAGATTATTCCAATGTTTTACATCGAATACAAAGGCTTTAATAAAAAAACTACCAATCTTTACTCCTATTCCTAAAAAATTAATTTTTTTTTTCCTTTTTCTACTCCATCGTGCTTCAAAATTCAAATGGATTTCCTCAAACTGTCAACCCACTAAGATCTTGCAAAATTGATTTATTTATTTATTTAAGTAGCAAACCGTATTTATTCCTGACTGGCCTCAACCGCTTTAAGCAAAGTTTCTTTAATTTTAGATTAACCTCTATCTTGGTATTATGATTTGCCATTTGCCATTAAACTTGTCTATCTAAACACAATATTATACAAGTATGAATGAATTTATATAAGCAAATTTGATAAATAATAAATAAATGGCTTATACCCATTTGAAGTTTTGTATAATACATTTTAAGTTTTGTTTTTGTGTATATATCCATTTTTAGGCATACCTTATAAAATCTCAAACTTATTATACAGATACTTATCTCTTTTTATGACAATCGAATGAAATGTACTGATAAGTTTTTATTTAAGTTAATTATTAATAAGATTAACTTATAAAAATATTAGTTATAAATTACTTCAAGATTGAATCAATGCCGAATCCTTAAGTTATTATATTTTTGATACATAAAAAGAAATCTTTACAAGTATTACCATAATCAATATAATTATTAAACAGTATAAATATCAACCCGACTTCCAACAGACAAACGACAACAACCAACGGGTAGGAATTTCATCCTATGTCGGTAAACACCGATACTTACGTAGTGCAAATCACATATCAATCGCTTCTCGAAAGGAAATTTTGATAAGGAGCGATAATCCAAATGGTTTTAAGTCATATTACAAGGGTACATTGTAGAAACGACTCTCTTGCAGATTTTGAGGAACACAGAATAGGAAATTTCATGCGAAATAAAGTTTACTTGGTAATCGGGGTTTGAGAACAACCTGGAGTAGTTTTTCTCTCAGAATAGTTAGTTCGAAACTTACGGACATGTCAACTGGTGAATTGTCCACAGTTGAGACGTCAAATGCCTGCAACAATCTAGCCAATACAAAGTGTACCAGTTGAAGCCCAAATGATGTTCCAGGACAAGCTCTCTTTCCACTGCTACATGGTATGAACTCAAAATGTTGTCCCCTGACATCAACATCCTTGTATGTTGTCAAGAATCTCTCTATGTTGAAGTCTAATGGGTCCGACCAAACTCTGGGGTCTGTTTGGATTTTCCATAGGTTCGGTATGAGACTGGTGCCTTTAGAGACATGATAGCCACCTATGACGCAGTCCTCCGTGACTTCGCGAGGCCTCGAGAGAGGTGCTTCTGGATACAGTCTTAGTGTCTCCTTAACCACTACTTGTAGGTTAGACGAGGTTGTTGATGATTGGAAAGCTGACCATCCTTCTCTTCCCAACTTGTGTGTCGAGTTCTTGTTGGACCTTTTCCAAAACCTCACGCTTGTTTAATAGTAACGAGATTTCCCATGTCATTGTCACCATGGTAGTGTCACTTCCACCTCCGATCACAGCCTTCAGAAGAAAATACATTCATGTTTCGGACAAATCATCAAGATAAATGTTTATACAATCCCTATAACTATTAGGGTAACTAATTATATGAACCCGTAACTATTAATAAGATATAAATAGTACTTTTAAATTTACAAGAAAAAAATAAATTTATAAAAAAAAAAAAGAAGAAGCGTTTTTCCATAATTTCTTAATAGTACTTATCTCCGACTATTGGTAAAGCTCCCAGCACCATTGTTAAAAAGGTCCATAGCAATACTAAAGCAATAAGTACATATACTAAAAAATTAATGAGAAATAACAACAAGTTTAAGAACGATAGTTTAATTTACGATGAATGCATAATACAAATCTAAGGACCATGTCAGATATAAAGCACTCCACGAGAGGAGAAAAAGAATTTAAACATTGTTTAGGAATACCACGCAACTTCACTCTTGTTTGAACAAACAATTCTGCTACTTTTATTACTGTATAATTGGTTTGCAATAGACCAAAATGAGAATATTTGGTCAATCTATCTACCACAGCTAAAATGACTGTACAACCCTTTAAAATAGGAAGTCCAACAATAAAATCCATAGCAATCTCTTTGAATATTTGACTTGTTGGCATACATTACGACTCCTAACAAAATCCTCCACATCTTTTCTCATCCCTTCCTAAAAGAAAGAAGCACTTAATCGCTTCAATGTCTTTAGAACTCTTGTATGGCCTCCTACTGGAGTACAATGAAACTTACAAAGTAATTGTGGTATGATTTCTGTTTTGGTAGGAACAAAAATTCAACTGCAAAGAAATAATAATCCATCTTTGGCATGTAATGGATACAAAAGTCGTTTACCCTTCATACAATCATCCATCCATTTCTTCTATGTAGTATCATGTTTATATTGATACTGCATATAAGAAATAAAATCAAAAGAAGGCATGGTAATAGCCATGTATTAACCCGATTCCTCAAACTGCTTGGACAATGCATCAACTCCTTTATTGTTCACTTGTCCACTCCTGGTTTGTACTGAACTTCGTAATCATAGCCAAGAAGTTTCACCAAGTAATGTTGTTGTTCTGGAGTCTGAATAGTTTGAGTTAATATTTCCTTTAAACTCTTTTGGTCAGTATGTATGATAAAATGTCTTCCCAGCAAGTAATGTCGCCACTTCTTAACTGCCTCAACTACTGCTACCAATTCTCTCACATAAGCTCCCACATTTTGTAATCTGAGACTTAACTTTTTGCTAAAGAATGCAATCGGTTGCCCTTCCTGATGCAATATTACTCCTATGCCTATCCTTAAGGCATTTGTTTCAATAATGAATGTTGCTTCAAAATTTGGGAGTGCCAATACTGGAGTCTTCATTAATGTCCCCTTAAGGCATTTAAAAGCTTGTTGTGCTTCCTCTATCTACTTAAATGCATCTTTCCTTAGTAGATTAGTAAGGGGTGCAACTATATGAGCATATCCTCTTACAAATCGCCTATAATATCTAAAAAGCCCACAAAATCTGCATAATTGCTTTTGTCATTGAGGGGTAGGTATCGCGACCTGAGAGGGCTAGTCGTGGCAGTCGCCGTATACCGTACAAAGGAATGTAGATTGAGTTCCCTTACAATCGACGATCCTTTTATACGATACACAAGGCTACAACTACTACTAACTACCAAGAGTGTATAAGCTTAAGCAATATCATTTCATGATAAATAATAATATAGTAAGACATAACACATAATTTATGTGTATAAAAGTTTACAAATATAGAGTTTGGAACATATCTAAAGTCAGACTAATATAAAAATTACATATTCAACTCTACATTTAATCAAAAGTACTCTCTGTCCTCAAACAGCTCCCACATTGATCCCGTAGAGAAAGCTAACCTCGGGCATACAACGGCCTAACTCCACGAATAAGTCGGCCTGCAAAAGGAGTCTACAAAGGTAGAAGCTTACTAGCTTAGTGAGATATTTTCTTTCAATCATACAACAATCAAGTTATACCACAGTTAAGTTCAACCAAATAAATGCATGACAAACAGTATGCTAAACAAATACATGTAGGTGACTAGGTACTGCATGCAACTCAGATTTAACGCCCTCAGAAGTCAAGGTTAGAGATTCATCGGTATAGTCAGATCTAGGTATCATATTAGAATTTATTTCATAACGAAACTCTGCGTTTTGTATTGAAAATGTAATGGTACATCCATTACCCGCTTTATCAAAACGAGTTCTACATATGATTGTGAGTAGGTTCACGCAGCCCTCACTTACTCCTAAACGAAGGCCTCTGGACTCGACTTATAGCCAGGCAGTTGGTGCCTCCAACGCCTAATCATCCCGTGGGCAAAGGTAAGGTCATATCGTACGTGTGCACCGTACGAAATCAATAATAATCAATAATCAACCCAAGTATGGCCTCTTGTTACCTCTGTGTAATGTGACTGCCCGGAATCAGTTATGCAGTGCATGATTTATGCATGATCCAAGTTAACTTTTTCTAGTCGAATAAAAAGTTAAGTCATATTTAATCAGTCATCATTCCAAGTCACAAACAATCAATCTATTGAATCTACTATGTATCAAACATTATATTATTGAACTTTAAAGTAGATTCACAATTCACAACAATTATCATGCACAAGCATAACCCAACTCCATACACATTCATTTATACATCATAATTTAGATTCACTAATTACAAGCACAAACAAGTATGGAATCATAAGGAAAAACTCACTCGGCTATGGCTAACTCAAGGATCGTAATAATTGGTGGGCAGCTCAGGGTCGATATCGAGATCACCTAAGAATAAGGAAAATTTGTAAGATAGGGAATTTAAAACTAATTAGAGTTATAATGTGTAAGGTTTATTTCACTTAATTACGTGAAATTGTCAATTCGAGCTTTTTATCGAATTGCATGTAACTTTTTCGTTTTAGCTCGGATCGTTATGAACTTATAGTCCATTTTGATCGTTTTTGAACGTATTTTCTCGTAACGAGATCCTTTTTGGACGTTGTAACTTGTAACTTAAATTGTGATACAAAAATATCACAAAAATTATTATTTAAATTTAAAAATTATAAAATATTAATTTTCGTTTTTTCATAACATATTTATAATTTAATAATTATTTAAATCATATGTTTGTGATTTTTATTATTTTGGGTATATTTTCCTATTTTTCTCATTGTCTTATTTTTCTTATGTACCTCACGGTTATACATATATATATATATATTCCAATACTTATAATATATAATTTATGGTTTATGTTATTGTAAAATCTTAAATTACGGTATCATATATACATATATACACTATATATATTACATGTATTATATATGTATATGTATTTATTTAAAACATGCTCTTATACACATATTCATATATTTATATATATAAATATATATATTCGGCATACATACCTATAAATACATATATATATATATGGTCAGTATATATATATGCTCATATAGTATTTATCATTTATCATAAAATATATAGTATTTATCATAAAATATATATACTATATATTACATACATAATATGTCGTATACTATTATATATATATATATATATTTTTCATATAACTTATATACATACTTATCAAAATACCTTACCATATACTATACAACTACACACACACACACACACACACACACACATATATATATATATAATCATATATGTATACCCATATATATACTAAGTTGCGGTACATATATATATATATATATATATATACTATAGTGATTAATTAGATGTATAAAAAAAACAAATACATAATACATACCATATACTTATGTACATACATGTATACATAACCTAACCTTATATTTACACATATAATTAAATTTAGGTATACATGCACATAGACATATACTATTAGTATTATATGTAAAAAGTACCATAAAATACTTACAAATAATATATTTCTACATGTATATACTATAAGATATATATATATACTTTCTAAAATAAATTACTTACCTTGTAGTTTTTTTATTTTTTTTTTCTTCCTTCCTTCTCTCTTTTCTTTCTTTCTTTTTCTTTCTTTTTCTTTCTTTTTCCTCACGGTTTGCTCTCGTCAGTGTGTGTTTATACAGATTTTTCTTTTCTTTTTCTATATTTGTATTGCTTTCCTTTGCTCATGTGATTATAGCTTAAATTGTAAGCTAAGGTAACTTTTACATTAATATAAATAAGACAAAATAAGATCAACACATGGTAATTTACTTGTTCACGTGGCTGCTGAATTCTTATCTTAATTTGCTAACTTTTGTTTCTTACGTTTTGTGCAGGAAGTGAAATGAATTGGAAATGAGGAGAGAAAATGAGATAAATTGAAAATGGAAGAGAAGGAAAATGAAAGTTATTAACAAATATGTGTAATTTTTCGAATCATATAAATTATAACGAATCTCCTTGTAGATTAGTTTTCAAAATTCTGTGAAATTTTATCAATTTAACTGGTAACTGTTACAATCATAATTTTTACAAGTTATTATAGTAATTTCATTACAATGTCGTACAAACAGGCGATTTAGTTGAAAATTACATTCGACTATAATTTTATTGCTATTGTGTAATATTTAACTATTTTATAGGTTTATATTTATGATTTTAGGGTTTCGAGCAATTTTGAGTTCGGTTTCGATTAATGATGTATAAACTAGTTTTAGGGTTTTAGTAAGCGATTTAGGGTTTTGATAAATTTCGAAGGTTTTGTTATTGGTGTTATATTTAATTTATTAAACTTCTTATTCTTTTATTATTATTAGCCTTATCGACTTATTGTACAGTTTAGGACATTCGGACTTGAGTTATAGTTCAACTACTATTTTTCCTAGGGTTTACAGTAGGCCATTGTTTAATTGCTTCAACTTTACTCTCATTCGGTTAAACTCCTTGTTTTAACACAATATGGCCAAAGTATTCAATCCTCTGCTAGCCAAAAATACACTCACTCCTTTTTTCATAAAAAGTGTTGTTTAAGAGTACCTTCAATACTTGAGCTAAATGCCCCATGTGCAACTCCCAAGACTTACTATAAACCAAAATGTCATAAAAAAAAAAACAAACGATAACAAACTTTTGTAAGAAAGGTCTAAAAATTTGGTTCATAATAAACTGAAATGTGGATGGTGTATTTGATAATCCAAAGAGCATTACCAAAAATTCATAATGTCCCTCATATATGCGAAAAGCTATCTTGTGATTGTCTGAAAGAGCCATTTTGATCTGATGGTATCTTGCCCATAGGTTTAACTTCAAAAAATAATAAGAGCCCCATAGTTAATCTAATAATTCATCTATGGTTGGTATAGGAAATTTATCTATGATAGTAGCTTGATTAGGGGCTCTAAAATCGATACAAAAACGCCAAGTTCTATATTTCTTTTCAACCAACAACAACAGTAAAGAAAAAGGACTTGTACTTAAGCGAATAACTCCTAAGTCCAACATTTCCCCTACTAACTTCTCTATTTTCAATTTTTGAAATATGGATAATGATAAGGGCGCACATTGATTGGTTTAGTTTCATCCTTAAGATAAATATGGTGTTAAAAATCCCTCAAAGTTGGCAATGATGATGGAGTTGTATACAATTCTTGAAATCTGCCTAATATATATTCAATTTCTGTATTACTAGTAGTATCAGTAGAAGAAACCTCTTTTTGAGCCACTAAGCTACAAAAAAATAGAATTCTCTCTGATGCTATCAACTTGTGTAATTGAGGAGAGTGAATCAACTTTGAGGGCATAAAATTTGTACCATGCAAAATTACATTTGCATCATCAACACTGAATTCCATAGTAAGTTCACTATAGTTCATAGTAACCAGTCCTAAAGTAAACAACCACTGTACCCCTAACTCTACATCATCTCCTTGTGTTGGTTATATGAAACAATCAACAGAAAAAGAATGTTGATGTATATTCAATTTCAATCCTCTACAAAACCCTTGACACTCAATAAAATCCCCATTACCAATCATTACTTTGAATTTGTGAGTATCTAATACATCCATCTTAAGTTGTCACATAACCTTTGGCTATATGAAATTATGTGTACTTCTCCTATCAAGAAAAATATCAACTCATTTCCCTTTAATTTTTCCTTCCATTCGAAATGTCTTTGGAGCAAAGGCTCCTGACAGAGTACAATAGGTAATTTCCACATTTTCCTCTTCAATTTCGGTAGTTTGATGTTGATCCCCGACATTATCCACTTACCCTTCATCCTCATCGATATTCTCCTCATCTTCATCTAGGCTTATCATAACCATAAATTTGGCTTTACAAACATGTCCTCTATGATACTTTTTATCACAATTGTAACATAACCCTTTTTCTCTTCTAGATAGCAACACTGAAGCAGACATCTTTTGGATTAGTATGGATGGTTTTGTAGAAGTTTGAGTAATTGGTTGTTTGGAAATGGTGATTCAATATTGGTGTTGGTAACAATGGATTTTTTTTTTTTTTAAACCTTGGGTTGATTTGATGATGCATATTTGTGATTGTTGGAAAAAAATGTTGGTTTATATGAGGTTTGTCTAGATAGAAAAACTTGGTCTTGTATCTAGTATAGTAAAAGATTCAAATTCTTTAACTTACCCTCTTGTAATTTGGCTCTGTGCATAACTTCAATTAATGTTGTTATTTGAATACTCTACAACTCTTGCCTAATTACTGGTTTTAAACCGGAAATAAAGCAACTTTTTAATAACCCATCAAACATGCCTATAACCTTATTATAAAGTGATTGAAATTCATTCATATAATCATCAATAGATCCTTTCTAAGTCAACTTTGTTAACTTCCCTTGATAATCCTCAATTTGTGATGGTCCAAACCATAATTTCAAACCTTCTAAAAATTGTGACCAAGACCCTAACATGTGATTATTATGCATCCAGATATACTATTGTGCTACTTGTGCTTCTTATGCAAAAGATGCAAATTATAATCTACTCCCAATTGGTACATTATGATACTAAAAAATTTTCTTAACTTTGAAAATCCAACTAGTGGGATCCCCTCCCAAAAATTTTGGCAAGTCCAATTTTATTTGAACTAGATGTACATTATTATGTTGAATTGCATTATTAGAAAATGATGAATCATTACTTACTGAAAGATTCCAATTTCTACTTTCTTGAGGTTATTTCTGCATAGAATTTGTCAGGGTTTGTAGTCGTACCATCATATTTTGAAATTTTTCATTGATATCTTATTTGAAGTCATTCATTTCTACGTTTAACTTCTCTATGCCCACTTTGTTACTTTCTACTTGTTCTTGCCATTGGGAAACTCCCCTAGTATGATTCGCTATTAATGATCAATAAGAAATCAATGAAAGCACCAATATTACACTTTCAAGGCCTAACCCACAACTATCCACTACTAACAAATGAAATATCTCGATTCTCTCTCTCACTCTTCTTCTGAACACTCTTGAAGGTAACTTTGCTCTCTCTTCTTTTGACTTTCTAATTCTCTTAGGTTTTCTATCTACTCCTCTCGTTCTTTTGATTTTATCTCTGATTTTATGGTATAAACTCTCATGTAGGACAGGTCGTATTGATGACCAAGAAAACTTGAACTCTCAAACAGAAGATGTTATTATTATTAACCCATTTGGCTAAATGTTTACTTTGATTTAATAGATGTATTTTGTGTTTTGCAAGGTAAATGTTGGTAATCTACTCTCTAATATTTGAGTTTCATAGGAACTCCAAGAATGAAAAAAAGAAGTATGGAAAGAAATTCAATGTGTATTTCAATACCTTCCTCAGGTTTTCTATTTCCCTTTTATTTCCTCTACTAATTTCGTATGTACTATGTTCTGCAATATTAGATCTGTTAGAAATTGGTTATTTTCCTCCAAATCTGTTATTTTGGTTGTATAATCTATTATTCACTAATGTTATTTATCTATTTGTATGCTTAAGTTTCTATATAGTCCCTTAAGTATCCCGATCTTCGTTTATTTCTCTATGCCTTAATGTGCGTTGGATGTTGAGTCATAACACTTTTTTAGGGAAGGATAATAACATTGTGGTGTTAAAAAAAAAAATCTTAAATTTTAGTTTTAAAAAAAAGAAACCTTAAGGTACCTTACCTAAAATCAAATTTCCTTAGAGATATTTCTTATACGTTTATTATATAAGGCATAGAATTTTAAGGTTTGAATCTCCTTTTTTACCCTTTTTTTTTTAATTTTATTATAAGATTGTCTCTTTCACTGAATATTATAGCGTTATTTAAAATCATAAGTTCAAAACATGATTTTAATTGTTCATATTTTATTTCTGTTTTATTATTAAAATTGTATTTTCAAATCACGATTTTAAATTTTAAATTGTGAATTGTATATCTCATATAAATAATCTCATAATTTCTTCTTCTTTTTTAGAAGGCTTATGCTCTAAGGATTTTTTCTTTTTCCTTTAAAGTCAATACGTTATTCTCTACCCATATTTTAGGTTTTTCTTTTGTCTTATTTTTGCTTGAAATCTTATTATGATAAAAAAATTCCGACTACAGTCTTAGCAAGAAAAAATCAATAAATTTGTCATCTACTTTGACCATTAAAGTAAACTTTTTGGACTTTACATTAAAAGTAATCGAGTAAGCATGGATCAGTTTGGTTCGATTTTCTTTCAAATTAGATCAAATTATAAAAATAAGGTTTATAATTTTATAACTTTAAACTAAACTGTACTGTTCAGAATTGGAATTTTTCCAAACTATAAGATTTTGAGTTGATTTTGGTTGGTTTATGAATTGAATTATATTTTCTAGTTTAGGAAAATATACTTGCATAACATGTAATTTCATATAAAAAGTATTGAATTTATATAATAATGATAAGTATTAATATCATAATAAAGGTTAATGAAGTTAATATTAATATGACTAAAATATTTCAAATGTTTATTAATAGCTCATTTTATTTATAAAAATAGTATATAGAATAATGTTTGGGTTAAATTATAATAATCAAAAGTTCAATATATATGCATTTCAATAAATGTAAATTAAAATTATTTTAAGTTTTATATTATAACAAAAGAAAATTTTTAATTACAAGTAAAATATTATTGTGTGGTTTATAAAATGGTTTGGTTCGGTTTCATAGATCAGTTTAGTTTATCATTTTAAACTAACCATAAATTTTTAATTTGGTTCAACTTGAGAATTTGATAAACCAAATTGTAAAAGAAACCATATTTTCGGTTTGGTTTAGTTTAGTTTTTGGATTGTGTAGACACCTAATTTTTGCCTCCCTTTTATTTTTCAGTTTAAGTTATAAGGTCTAAATAAAAAAAAAAGTTCAAAAAGTAGAAAATTAAAGAAAACCCCTAAAAATGAAGAAATTTAGAAAAATAGGAATTCTAGGAAAATTTAAAAATAAATAAAAAAAAAGAAAAGAAGGAAAATAGAGAAAAGTACAAAAGATAGGAAATTAAGAAAAAAATACCAAAAAAATGGAAAAATTTAGAAAAGTACAAAAAAGTCACAAAAAATTGAAAAAATAAAAGATTTTAGAAAATAACATTTTGTTAAATTAGATTTTTGATTTTAATTTAGGTTTAGAAGTTGGGCCGTTGAACTTAAGTTTAAATCTAGCTTGACCAAGTCCATATGTGCAGTTTAATTGCACATATGAACAAGATATAAGTTAATGGCCTGACAGTCAAGTATATAGACATAACATTAACATTGAGCATGAGGTTTTGGGTTCGAATCTTGGCAAAGGTAAGGAGGCCTTTTTCTTAATTTTGGCTAGCACATTGCCAAGTGTCGGGATCTGGTTATGCCACATGTCTTGACATGTAGTATCATTGGTGTCACGCCCCGAAGCAGCAGAGTCGTAACAGCTCCGCCGCGTAAACCATCCTAAAATAGAAGTTGGCCTTACAACCGCTATCTTAAACCTGATCTACACAAGGCGTCTACGACTAACCCGCTTTGAAGTAAACAGTTTGTAATTTAGATAAAGTACTTATCTAAGAAAGTAAGAAAATTTATATATATATACTATAATTCAGTTATTACATCCTTCAAAAATGAAAAAAAAAATAATTCTAAAATAAAACTTAGACCTTAAGAATATATGTTTGTTCTTCAAATATTTTTCCTCATTCCCCAGGATCCAGCAGTTGCTAGCTTCAGAGTAGTTATTTGCCGCTTCTTAGCCAGTTCTGCATAATGTCTATAGGGATGTGAGCAACCACAGCTCAGTAAGTTAGGATGGAGGACTTAAAACTATACCATACACATAACGAGGTTTTCAATCATTTATTAGGTGCAATGCATGTGCAAGCAAATGCCATCGCATGACGTTGTCCGGCTAGTCGTAAGATTAGAGAAATTACGCCCGCTCTAATCCGGGTTGAGGAGTTGTCGTTAATGCAACAGCTCACGACCAAACCCAGGCTTGTGTAATGGAGACTTCGCTTCTCCCGCGACTACCTTCGAACCACTGTCTTCACCCTCGCCGCGACCTCCTCTCCTGTCACTTAGTTCGATTGAGGATGAAGAAGGAACCATTTTGCAATCCTGTGCTATCCCTTTCGAAGGGGTCGGTATTTGGCCAGAGAGTCCTAAGTTCCCCTAACGGGTTGCCATACATGTCCGATTATGATTACTGGTCGTATATTAGATTAATTCCAGTTTAGGCTGATCAATCATTTCATACAAGTCATACAATACATGATAGAGTAACAAACAGAATCATAGTATCACCTATAATCAAGCACATGTACACAGCCAACTATCTAACAAGCACAACCAAGCATAATCGCAAGCCTCCAAAATACAACAGTGTATTAATTCCTAACTTACCTCGACTCTTCGCTCACTCACTCGAGGTCCGATTTGCTCAGGCCATCGCAGATCATCCCTATAACACAAACGTGGTTTCAGCTTTTCATATAACTATTATAGGTTCATTTTATCCTATAACACTTATTGTTAGGTTTTCTTTAGGGTTTAATATGCCTAATTATCTAGGTCTTAAGTCTTTTATAATTATTCTAGGTTTGGGGTTAGGTTCGGGTTCGGTTTCCACATCGATTTCTAAATTAGGTTCTAGTTCGATTTCTAAGTAATGTTTTATATTCCAATCCTTGAAATTCGTTTCAACTCATAATGTAAAATTAATCACATTACTTCCCGACCTCCTAAATATCATTATTACCCCTAGTCAGTATTTTATTTCATCCGGTACACTTATATCCTTATTAGTGTACCGAATTTACTCCTGATGTGAGAAATTTTTACATTTTTCATATAATTACATAAATTCAAGTTTCTTATCAGATTTATTATATATCCTTATTATTTATATAATATCAATTTTTATCCTAATATTTTCAAAAATTACATATTATACATTTTGCCTGTTATGTACATAATGCACTTCTAATATTTCTATCACTTTAATTACCATCCCTAAACATCAATTATCATTTCAAAATGTCTAAATTCATCCTAAATCATACTTTACTCCTAATTTCCCTAATTTATAAAATTAACTTAAAGTTAACTATTTTTCCTTATTAATCATTTACTACATAATTAATCTAATAATTACATCTAACACCCTAAATGCTACAAGTATCATACTCCATCAGATTTCAACATCCTAAAACATATAATTATTCACTAAATCAGTAATTAATCATTTAATTACTTAATTAACCCTAAATTACCCATTTTATGCCTCATTTTAGGGCCTAAAAATTATCTAAAAATTTCGAAAATTAATTTTTGAAAATGGGCTTCATAGCACTGTTCTATATCATCTAAGTAATCTACACAAAAATTTTGGGCTCGAAACTACACTCCTAAGGTCATTTATTTCTAAACCGAAACATGTTCGGTTTTGTACGATTTCTTAGGGACCCTATATCACAAAACATATTTTCATCAAAATAATATTTTTCCTAAAAACTACATACAAAAATATTTTGGAATAAAATTTTTTATAATTTTATAATAATATTTACTATTTTTACAAAATTACACAAAATCGGGTTGGAAATCGAACTCATCGATTTGGGTGGCTCCAGCCACCGTCGGTGGCCATGGGTATGTCGTCCCACCTGGGCATTTCCACCACCATGTGGTGGTGGTGTCCGTCCACTCCCAGCTGCCCGTCGGGTCTAGGTTCTCCTTTGTGGCCCTAACTGCACAGTTTTCCTTTTCTTTTTTTTTTCCTTGGTTTTTCTCTCAATTTTCGAGTCTCTCTATTTTTCTCAAACCCCTAACTGTCCAAAGGAGTTCTTTGAATTTTTTTCCTATTTATAGACATTTAGGGAATTTATTGTGCATTAAATTGGATAAGACAATTGCCTTATCCCTTAATTTTTGGCTTTTGTATTGTCTTAATTTAACTAGCCGATTTTTTTTTTATTTTTTCCCAGCTGCCACGACCCAATTCTGGATCATTCCTTATTTTTCCTAATTTTTATTTATTTTTCCTTAATTAATTATGAATTTTCTTTAATTATTTAGTATTATTTTAGCATATTACGCGTATTTTAAGTAATTACGCGTATTTCTACATACATGTAAATTCATATATAGTACAAATAAATATTCCTAAATATTATTTAGATTATTTTATAATTTTTAGTATACATATAATTTATCTCTAGCGATTCGTTAATTATCGGAATGCATTTTACGCATTTTCGATAAATAACGAATTATACACTTAAAATTTGGAATTTTTATATTCTTTTATTTTATTGCTTATTTTCTTAAATTCAAATTTATGGGATCATTTTACTAATATTTCTAACTTTACTTTATAATTTAGGCTTGATCGGATCCTTCAACCAATTGAAACCTCAAATGGCTAATTTTGGGGCTTACAATTGGATTGGATGACCTTGTTGACGTGGCATCTACATGGCATGCCATGTCAGTTGCCACGTATCATGTGATGATACGTGGCAGGTTAAGGGTTCGTTGAGTTGGCTAACGTGACACCATGTCAGCACTTTCTCTTAGTTTTCCCCCATTTTCTCCCGATTTTCCCTCTTTTTCCTTTTCAAGAACAGCCTATTGCCTCTACTTTAGCTTCAATTTCTACACAAATTCCACACACAGGTACACAGTTTCTTGCATTAATCTCGCACTAAACATGGCAGGCTTCAAATTGGTGTTAAGAATAAGTCCAAATTCAGTCAAAAGCACATTCAAATTGGCTTTCAAAAGTCAGAAAAAAAAAAAACAACTAAGTTTTCGAGCATTTCTCATTAAATTTGATTCTAACTTTCCTTTGTTTCTGGGATCAATTTGTGTATAAATTGATGATCATAGGACACGAACAACACACAATCAAACACACAACCATTCCCGAGCTTCAAAATCGACTCCTAAGCTCTCCTTCTCTCTTGCGATTCTCTCTCTCTTTAGCTCATTCTCTCTCTCTTCGAATCTCTCTATTTTGAGCCTTCCACCACAACCCAACACTACGGCCGTGACCTTTAATCCATCAACTCTCAAACCTGACTACCTTCGTCTACTACCGTAGCCCCTAACGACTCCTTCGAGCCACCTTCCATCAAACCTTAATTGTTGCCCCTCTCTTTCTTCGAACCACCATCCTCAACCACCTTCGACTCAAACTAGCCACATAACTGAACTCCCCACTCTCCAAAACCCCTACCTCAACTGACCAATCAGGCCCAGCAAACTCTGTATGGCCAAACCACGGCCACCACCCACGGCCAACATCCGAAAACCACCAACCTAAGCTCCATTGGTATCGGTACTTCACTTACCCCCCATAAATCCAATAAGATACTCGCCAAAATCCCTTTTCCCTGTTGTTTAGGTGGTCGGAAAACGCTTGTAGCTTCCTTATCATGCAATGTTGCTTCCCTTCCATCCGCGACTGAAACCCGATTCGACTCAACTGCTCCAACCCGACCAACCCAAGTCTGATCCGCACATCTTCTTCCTGGTCCAGATCCTTTTTTATTTATTTTGGTTTCTTTTTCATTTATTTGTTTTATTTTGTTTATTTGGTTTTTGTTTAGTTTATTTATTTATTGTTGATTTTATTATTATTATTTTTTCTAAATTTTTATTTTATTTTATTTTTTTGTTTTTTATTTACCTGCAAATGTAAATGTAAAAAAAAAAGAAGAAAAATGAGAAAAAAGAAAACAAAAGAAAGAAAATAAAAAGAAGAAAAAAAAAGAAAAAAAAGAAAGGTGACTTTATTCTTTTTTTTTGTTACTTGTTTAAATAAAAATAAATAAGCCACATTAGATAATAAATGAATTAAGTAAAAAAAAATTGATAAAATGAATTAAAAAAAGGAAAAAAATAAATAAAATAAGATTAATCACTTAGAAAAATTGATTTTTAAAAATAAGTAAAAATAAATAGACCTCTTTCCAAATTAGGACTATTTTAGAATTTCCAAAAATAAGAAACCGATTAGGATGTTTTTAGGAATTTTTCTTAAACAAATCAAAACTGTGTAAAACATAAACTCGATTGTTTTTTCGAATTAAAACAAAACCAAGCCACTAAAGTTTTACAAAAAAGAATTACATACGTCTGATCCTGAATAGCGGATACGTAGGCACCTACGAGACGATAATAAAAATAAAAAAATCCTAATTTTCCCTTTTTTTTTATAGATAATTTCATTTGTCCAATTATAATAGTTAAATTTAGTTTCATCTTATAAAATAAAAAGGAGATTTTTTTAAAGATTAAAGTTAATTTTGGAAAATCAATGATACCTACAAAGGTTTAAAAGTCCTAACCCTCGGATCCACTTTCTCTGGTTTTCAAAAGCCGTTTTATAACTTGGTTTTTTTAAATCGATAGATCGGTAGCTAAGTTATAATCAATTCACCCAGTTGGTTATAACTTAACCCCTTTTTCCCAGCTCTAATCAGGTAGTGACTCCAAAACTTTTCAAATTGAAGAATGATTTTCTTTAAACCCTAGTCGAGGGCTAGTATTAAACGGTAAGGGTTTAATACTGGTCGGCTTAGAGAAGACCTAATTTTATAAAGAGAACCGGGAGGGTAAAATACTAGGCTCGACAGATTGGTTCCATTTGGTTAGTTTTTTTACCTACCCCTATTTTACATCCAAAGTGAACCTTTGTATAAAGAGAGCATTGAAATTTTAACACCAAATATAAAGATGGGACCTCTATGTTTATCAGATGGAGTCTTTCCATTTACTTTCCTCAAATCCCTTTCTTGACAAGGAACTTTGGACATGGGCCTTTCAGGCCTAACCATTTCCGATATGTCTCGTAGCTTAGGGCTCACCCCTATGCGACTAAGTCTTATGCCTGTATCAATCAAGCTTAGTAAGCCCCGTAATGACTAAAATGCACAACATGAGAATGAAACAGCTATTACTTGAATAAGTAAGACACGTTGGGCATAATGACTCCACTCTCTTACACTTGTAGGGGGAGATCTCTCCCATCAACTGACCTCTAATTATCAGATCTACTTCACTAGAAATACCATGTCACTATCTAATGGTAAATCTCTCTAGAATTTGCGTAATTAACTTGCATATTTCTTTAAGTTACTTCCTACTTCCATTGCTAAGTTAAGTATAAGAGTGGCTACGCCGAACAATCCTTGGGTGTCCCCTTACAGTGTCTTATTTTGCAGGCCTTATATACACAAAGCTTAAATAATTACTGGCAAGAACTTCGAGACGGCATATGGTGCCATAAGTAGGAATCTTAATTCTTATGCTTGAAACCTCAAACACATTATACACGTATCTTATGAATGATCCTTTCAGCATTATGTTACAATATGATGAGCAAGAGAACCGGCAATTGGTACATAACTAATTTGGAGGCAATTAGCCCCTTCCAAAGGCTATGCTAAAGGAGCGCTTAAAGCTCATGGAACATTAGGATGAAGAATATGCCGTAGAAAGCAGGCTACTTTATGCTTTCCTAGAAGAAGTGGAGCAACACACTGCATAAACTCACCCCCTGAAGCTTCATAGGTTTGCACTAAGTAGAATAACATCTTGTGGTAGCAGCAGAATGGCAAGGATTAACAACCAGCAAGGTCTGCGGCTACCAGCAACTAAACTCTGGTAAGCAACGAACAAGAAGCTAACTCACTAGGAGCACAAGCTTATTCAATCGTATGATGAGCTTACTCGACAGATGATGTCGACTTAAAAGAGCTCCATACCATGGTAAGGCAGCTCTCTATCAACAGGAGAGCAAGCCTGATTGTGACGTCAGCCTGGTCACTAGCAATAAGACCCCCTTCACCAGGAGTGACCAAGACGAAGTGTTGCCCCCTAATGGTAAGCTCTTACCCCTAGATCAATATGATAGCACGAGCGACCATGATGACCATCTTCTCTACTTTTACACCTTCATGAACTTCCATGGTTATGGGGATGCTTTAATGTGCAAGGCCTTCCCAAGCACATTGAGGAAGGTAATTCGGACTTGCTTTAACTACCTTTTTGATAATTTCGTCAGATCCTTTAATGAGTTGGCTGAAAGATTTAGTCTTTACTTTAAGACTAACAAGCCTCCATCCAAGGACATGTCATCCTTATATCTTATGAGACACGGTAAAGGTGAGTCCTTACGTGACTATGTGACTCGGTTCAACAATACCGCAGTCAAAATCCCTTAACTGGATGAGGGAGTCGTTGTCCATGCTGCGTAGCTCGACATCTGACCCTTAGGTGATTTCTTTTGATCGCTTGCAAAGCAAGCCGAAAACTCTGGCTGATTTTTGAAACAAAGCTTAGAAATATATCGATCACGAAGACAACATTCGCACCAAGCATGATGTTAACCATAAAAGGACGAGTGGAAAGCAGGACAAGGAAAAATTGCTTGTAAAGGATAGTTTTAGCAGTAGGGCGTTGAGTAAACTAAAGGGGGGGGGAGCTCTAGGAAAAACAAGCGCCGAAACGACCACGACCCATGACCTCCTCCCATTTACACCCAGTATACGCCTCTAAATAGACCTATTACTCAGGTCTATTTCGAAGTGAAGCACCAAAATCTACTATAATTTCTACAGAAAATGTAGGGAAACCTCAGTCGTCGAAACTCTGACAAATACTATCGATTCTATGAAGACCATAGCCACATAACCGATAAGTAATTCCAATTGAAGAATGCCTTCGAATATGCCATTTAGCGTGGTTTCTTCAACAAATATGCGGCCTATCAAAGGAAAGACGATTGTTTGGATGATGATGGAGATAAGGCGCTTCAGAGGCGATGGACTAAGAGCACCCATGTCGAACGAAGTAATGACTACCATAATGATTGCACCCCAAATGGTATCATAAACGTAAATATGGGGGAGGCACACCTTGGAAGTCGACCAAGCACTAACAGTTCAATTAACGCCCCATCAGAAGTGCTCGCCAAAAAGAAGAAGAGGCAGAAGCTAGACACTTCTATCTCCTTCTCTAACGAAGACTTAGAAGGGGTCGATATGTCCTACTAAGATGCCTTGGTGGTAGAGGTAAGGATCTCAAAATTTGAGGTCCTAAAGATTAAGGTGAATACTAGTATCTCAACTAACACATACTTCCTCCATACATATGAGAGGATGAGGACGAATCTCTTAGTGAAAATGAAGTCGTACCACTATAATCTGATTGGCTTCAACAGAAGCACAGTTTGAGCCAAGGGCATCATCACGTTAGATATGGAACTTGGTGATGATGACACATGGCACAACAACCTGTAGAGTTCATTGTCATTAATTGCCCTTCCCCCTTATAATACACTTTTGGGAAGGCTAAGCCTTAATGCATTCAAGTTGATCACATCCTCCCTTTACTTAAAGGTCAAATTTCTAACCCTAACCAAGGTAAGAGTATTTAAATGTGATCGGAAGCTCTTACGGGAGCTATATGTTAAGGTGGCCAAAGGGGATGGCGTCTTCGCCCTAAAAATAGGCCTATAGGAGAGGCCAGCTAAGAGGGATGAGCCTGGACAGAAAACCAATGATGTCTATATTAGCATCTCGCCTGAGCATACCAAGAAAGTCAATAATGAGACTCCAATCGAGGTGAAGGACGAGATCATCACCCTCTTATGAGCAAATATTGATAAGTTCGCCTAGTCGACATCTGACATGCCCAGAATTTGCCTCGACTTGGCAACCTATAGCCTTAACATAGGTACAATAGCGCGGCTTATCAAACAAAAAGAGAAGCGGGTCGCAATTAAGGAAGAAGTACAGAAGCTGCTTAAAGCTAGCTTCATGAGGGAGGAAAAGTACCTAACATGGTTGGCGAATGTAGTAATTGTAAAGAAGAAAAACAGGAAGTGGCAAATGTTTGTTGATTACACCAACCTCAACAAAGCTTTTCCTAAAGACTATTTTCCCTTCCTTAAAATCGATTGGCTTGTTAACTTTACATTAGGATACACCCTACTAGGCTTTATGGATGCCTTCTTAGGGTACAACCAATTTAAAATGGACCTAAAAGATGAATTCCATACCCTTTTTGTCATCAACTACAGTACATATTACTACATCGTGATGCCGTTTGAACTAAAAAACGCCGGGGCCATGCACTAGCAAATGGTGACGAATTGTTTAAGCCTTAGATCGGGCATAATATAAAGGTGTACATTGATAACATGATCGCCAAAAGCTAGAAGCTAACCAATTACATCAAGGATCTTTAAGAAGCCTTCGATCGAATGTGCACATACAACATGAAGCTAAACCCCATAAGTGTATCTAATAAGCTCCTCAAATTTTTTGTTGCATAAAGAGGTAGTGAGGCCAACCCCTGGAATATCATAGCCATTAGGAGAATAAAGCCTCCGACCTCAGTTTGAGTGTATAGAAGCTCACTGGTATGGTAGCTGCCCTGAGTAGATTTGTGTAGAAGAGCGCTGATAGATCTGCAAAGTTTATTAAAATCCTCAAAAATCCCAAGGGTTTAGAATGGACTCTCGAGTGCATCACCACCTCTTAGCAGCTTTAGGACTTCCTTGCTCATCTATTGATCGTTTCCGAGCTCGTCCAAGGAGAGGAACTGTTCTTATACTTGGCTGTAAGTAACTGAACACTCTCCTTTGTACTGGTTAAAGCAGAGGGAACAAAACACGAGCCAGCATAATATGTTAGCCATGTATTGTATGGGCTTGAGGTCAGGTATACTCGGGTAGAAAAATTTACCTTAATCGTCGTCATCACAGTGCAGTGGCTGAGGTCCTACTTCAAGGCACACCAGGTAATTGTACTCACAGATCAACCACTGCGCACTATGTTATAGAAACTCGACGCGTTTGGATGAATGATGAAGTATGCAATGGAATTGAGCCCGTACGGAATCTAGTATTAGCCATGAATGGCCTATAAGGCACAAATGTTGGTCGACTTCATGGTAGAGTACACAGGAGAAGAAGAAGCACCATTGGACAATGACAAACCATTGTGGACTCTCTATGTTGATGGATCCTCCACCTCGAAGGGTGGAGGTACATGCTTAGTTTTGGCCGGCCCTCATAAGGGCACCTTCTATTACATCCTCAAATTCGGATTCGATTCCAGTAACAACGAGTCTGAATACAAAAGCACTTATTGCCAGCCTCAAGTTAGCCAAGGAGATCAGTGTTAAATATCTACGAATCTTTTCGAACTCCATGCTCGTTGTCCAGGAAGTCCGAAGTGAATACGAAGCCAGAGACGATACCATGGCCAAGTACCTCGAAAAAGTGAAGAGCTTCCTAGTGGAATTACCTCCGTGGGATATAAAAAAGATCCCCTGATTGGAGAATTTGGTGGTAGATTAGCTATCCAAGCTCGCCTTTAGTAGTATACAGACGCTTAAGATGAAGGATGGCAAGATCTTCATAGAGTACTTACCGCAAAAAAGTATAACTCTAGACCTCGACGGAAGTTTTGGAGCTAACTGCAGTAGTACTAGAGCTAAGTTAGATGGATCTTATCCGAAGTTACTTGGAGCAGGACATGCTCCTAGAAGACTGGAGGGAGGTAAAGAAGCTTTGATATCATGCCACTAGTCGACGATGTCCTATATTGTAGCGAAGTCAACCTCCCCTTTCTCTAATGCCTCTAAGAAAGGGAAGGGATGTATGTCATGGAAGAGTTGTACGTTGGAGTGTGTAGCAATCACATTCAGTTCGAAGCCTTCTATCTTGGGGCACTACAACTTGTGTATTACTAGTCTACCATGAGGTATGACACAAAAGCTGTAGTATAAAAGTGCCCATAGTGCCAGAAACACGACTCGATCAATTATGCGACTAACATCGCCCTCCAACCCTTAATGAGCCCATGGTTATTTGTACAATGTGGGATTGATATTCTCAATGCCTTCCCAAAAGCCTTAAGAGGTTAGCAGTTCATAACTATCGCTGTTGATTACTTTACGAAATGGCTGGAGGTTGAAGCAATGGTAACAATTACCAAGAGAAGTTTTGAATCTTTTATTAGAAACAACATTTTCTCTAGGTTTGGGGTCCCCTATGCCCCCATCACAAACAACAACTAACACTTTGATAACCTTAAATTCTAGGAATTCTGCGTTAAGCACCACATTACCTTACACTTCACCTCAATTTCCCACCCCCTATCAAATGGATAGGTAAAGGAAATATCTTGTGAGGGTACAAGACCGGCCACTGTACCTATACGAGTGAAGCCACCTTCCGCCTTGCTTTTGGGTCGGAAATAGTCCTCCCCATCGAACTTGAGCTCCCTAATAGCTAAACTTGAAGTTCCGACGCCGCCCTTAATGACTCACTACTGTGAGCAAGCATTGACACAATTGAGGAAATCAAAGACCTTGTTGTTGCTTAGGTAACTGCATACCAACATCAAGTCGTCTGATATTATGATCAAAAGGTTAGACACAAGAAGTTCAAGGTTGGCGACCTAGTGTGCCAAAAACTAGAAGTCACAGGTTCATGAGAAGGGTAGGGTAAGTAGGCCCCCAATTAAGAAGACTCGATTAGAGTTAGGTAAAGACTAGGCAATGGAGCATATAGACAGGAAAAATTGGATGATAAGCTCATCCTACGTACGTAAAACTCTGATAATCTCCGACTTTATTTCGATTAACATTTTGCCATGTACATTTTTCCAGAATGATCAAATAAAAACTTATTTCATAATTGATTGTCTACTTTTATCTCTCTTATCCCCCTTTTTCTTGTTCTCCATCTAAGCCTTTGAAATGGCACATAAATGCTCTACTAGGCAAGTTAGAATGTCACCGATCTAACCCCCCCATAGGACAACCTCAATAAGGGGAAACACTTCTTGTATAAAGGAACTCCCCTATACTAAGTGGGTTGGAACGCCACCCACCCAACCCCACCCCTTAGAGTAACCTTGTCAAGCAGAAACACCCCTTACGTAAAGTAACTCCCTTACACTAGGCAAGTTGAAATGCTACCGACTTCAACCCCTCCCCCCCCCAAGGTAACCTTGTCAATACCCTTTGCATAGAGGAACTCCCTGATGCTGACCAGGTCGGAATGCCACCAACTTGACCCCTACTCAAGTATCCTCAGTAAGCAAAAACACCACTTACACAGAGGAACTCCTCTATGCTGGGTTGGTCGGAACGCCACTGACTGGACTCCCACTCAAGTAACCTTAGCAAAAGGAAACCTCCTTTGTACAGAGGAACTCCCCAAACAATTAACCCCGGTAAGGGTAAACTGCCCTTGTACAGGGGAATCCTTAAGCATATATATTTAAAGACAAAGAAAATAGGAGAAGATATTTCAAAAGTATTCATCTATTTACTCATTAGTTGTTGAATTACATAGTAAAGTTAAGCATCCTTGCTCGAATTCTACAGCTTATAAAAAAAAGTAGAGAATTACACATCCAAACTCCTTAGATCGGCTAACTCCGATAATTCAGAAAAGTCTAAGGCATTTATCTACTCGGAACGTTGATTTGTCGATGCTTAAAATAGTAGACCTTAACTTGGAGTGGGGCTGAAGGAATGTAAACCAAGAGTAGCAGGAGGATCACCCATAAATGGATTGTCTTTAGGAATTGTTCGAGGGCAACCTCCTGCTAAGTCGCTGGGGTATAAGCGAATGTAGAAGCCCTTTACTCGGCCCCTATAGCTAAGGGAGTATTTGCGTTGTTAAAGGCCGCTTGGGTAGTCTCTCTTTCTTGTGCTAAGGCTTTCCTCTTCTCATTAAAGGTCGGAGAGTCTAAGAAGTCAAGGAAGCTAAGATCTAGGTTTGGGTAATGAGAGAGAACCTCCTTCGAGTGTAGCAGGCAGAGTTAATAATTAGGTCTTTCAGTTCGTCTAACCACTCTTTGGTCTTCCTATAGTTGGCGGCCGCCTTCTTAGCGATAGTATCCTTAAGGACCTTTCCACTCTCCATCTTGGAGATAATCTCTTCTATCTCCAAAACTTTACCTCAAAGATCCTTGACCTTTAAACCGACTAGCTCTAGTGAATTGGCATTAGCGCCCTTACATTCGAATGCCTTCATTGCTAGCTTGGTTTGTAGCCTAGTTATAGATGTCTTTAACTCGGCATTTTCTCTTTCGAGTCAAACGTGTACCTCACCCTCCTCTTCCAACTTCTAAGAGAGGTGAGCCTTTGTTCTTTACTCGTCCTCCAATCAAGCCTTCAACTCGTTGGCCTTCTTGGCCTCCTTCTCAACATTCCCCCTTTCCTGCTCTGTATCTTTGAGCCTAGATTTAAGCCTGACTACCTACACAATAGAGTAGTACATAATCCTATTAACCTTGCTGAAGCTTTAAGAAGGGTAGCCCCTTCCTCAATTACTTCTTCCCTTCGTTCCAACACCTTCATTGCCCACGATGATAGGCTTGGTAATATAGACTAGAGTAGGAGTAGGCAGAGCTATACCCAAAAGCTTTGCATCCACAAGTTCATCCTAGATACCGATGGGAACCCCTTGGGGAATAGACTTTAGTTGTACCCTACTGGTTTCCTTAAGCCCTGCTTCGGCTTTACAATCTTACCCTTCGATAGATCTACCCTCGTTTTTGCCTGACAGCAGCTTATTAGGTTATCCACAAAGGGACGAGGTATCCTTAGGGCTAAATTTTTTCCTACAAGAAATCCAATCAAAATTTAGAAAAGAAAAACAAGAATGAACCAAAAGAAACTACAAATACCATTCACAAAGCATTGCCATAACCAGCACGGCCAAGGGAGTTCTCCTATCTTACAGGAGTCGAAGGAAGCACCTCAACACTTGCATAACTTGATCAAGTACTTAAAATACTTGTACCTTCAGCCTATTTCTCTACCATAGCTTTCTTTATGTTAGGGAAGAGCTTGGAGATTAGGGACTGGAAATACCTCTTTACAGTCTCCGTAGCATTGATCTCTTGGCTGTGTCTTAGTACCATTAAGGCTAGGATCTCTTGTGTGGCATCGGCATTGCTTGGACTAAGTCCCTCCTCACCTCCGATATGAACCATCTCGGTCTACCGGATCTAGAAGTCTGCTTTCTTGGGCAATTCAATTACTACATATTCGTCCTGCCAGTCTTTGACCAAATCTACAAGGTCCCAGAACAATTTCTTCCTTCAGCGCGACTGGAAGTAAGGCCACTCCCCAATGCTCTTCTACATGTCAAAGTGACATAAGAACTCAAGAGTAGCCTTTACCACTAGGTGCTCATAAAGTGCTTGAAAAACCTTCAGTACCCTCCACCAATTGGGAAGAACTTACGATGAATTGCAGTGGTAGTAGTTGAAGAACTACGTCTCGAAGTGACTTGGAGGGAAGCATTACCCAAACTCTAAGCATTTCTCAAATGCTGCAAAGCGCCTTCTTGACAACAGTGCCACCCATTCGTCCTTACTTGGAAACCTAATTCATTACCAAGGGATTATCTCCATAAGAAAATTGATTATGATCCATCTACGGGCAAATGACTTGCTTTTACTTACACAACCGCTAAGCCCCTTGCCTATCTCAGGAGTATTGAACAAATCCTTTGGGAGGGGACATCCACATATACATCCTTAAGGATAGCATTGATAATTTTAGCCCTATCCAGTGCCTACACGGCCATCCTCGTAGGCTTGTCAAGTTTTGCTAATGATGAAACCTTGCCCTTCTGTAGTTGAGAGGGATTACTCCTTGTAGACACTGAACTAGAGAGATATGGTAGTGAAAAGTAATTAGTCTTACCTCTATTGGTTGACATGACTGTAGTACTCGAAGAAGGAAGAAAGACCTTAGGAAACTTTTGAAGAAAGTTTTAAAGTTTGAATGCGAATGTAGAATTTGTAATAACTGAATGAGAAGATCGCAAAAAAGTATACTCTGCTTGTGATCCTCCTATTTATAGGCAAACTACCTAATAAGTTGTATAAGTGGTTATAGGGATCGGTATAAGCACGAATCCCTTAGAATGCGACATGGTTGATACATGGAAGGGTTTTTTATCAAACAGTCACCTTTAAAAAGAAAAAGACATGTAACTGCAAGCTAATCTACTACAACACGACACATATCATGTTGCATTTAATGCACAGAACACAAGCGAGCAAAAATCAAATTTTGTAAAAGTTTATTCAATAAGAAGCTTCTTCAGGGCTCATCTAACTTCCACTTAGATGGCATGATGAAGACTTAACACAATTGCGTCTACTTGACCTTTGTCGGGCACTATTTAGACAAATCAATTCATAGCATTCAAGTGCTTGCCTAAAGAGTTGCAAGGGTATCTTGCTCTGATACCCTAACCTAAGCCTAGCTCGATTCTTCGACATTCCGTTTCGGAACAATTATTGACCACTCCTACTCATCTAGCCTCGAGCATTTTCGGATCAGGAATCCATTGCTTTAGACACCTCCACCACGGCCAATTTCCAGTCCCAACCTATATGCCTACCATGTTTGCCCTATAGTACCAAGTTAGAATCTATTGAGTTAGGTCGATCATGCCTAAGCAACCTACATATCCTTTCTCCTTGCTTCAGCTTCGGCAATGAGATTGTAGAAGAGTTTTGACAAGGCACTTTGGACATGAGCCTCCCAAATCCAACCGTATCTAACACGTCTTATCGCCTAGGGTTCACCCTTGTAAGCCTAAGCCTTAGGCCTATATGGACCAAGCCCAATAAGCCCCACAACAACTAGAATACACAAGATAAAGATGAAACAGCTGTGTTTTGAATAAGTGAGATACGTTGGGCATAAGGACTCTCCTATACTTATGAGAAGAGATCTCTTTCACCAACTGATCTCCAAGAGTTGGCTCCACTCCACTAAAAATACTAGGTTACTATTGAACAGTGAACTTTTTGGACTTTTCGTAATAAACTTGCATATTCCTTTAAGTTACTTCCTATTCTCAAGAATCCATTGTTAACTTAAGTATCGAATTGGTTATACTGGATAACCTCTTGGTGTTCCCTCACAATGTCTTGTTTTACAGGTCTTATACGTGCAAAGCTCAAATAATTACTAGCAATAACTTCAAGATGACACCATTCAATTTATCTTTTTCAAATGTTGTTACATGTAATTAATAGCTGTAAAAGGAATATGATAAAATCATAATAACAATATATGATATTTAAAATATTTGAATAATCTCAATAATTGGTTTGTAATTGAGAGAAATTGAGAGAATTGTAAATGAAGAGAATCCAATAAGAGGGAAGTTAGAAAAATCCCAAAAGGTCAATGAGGAAAGAACGGTTGAGATGAATCCAGTGCAGTTAGATGGGCGGTTGGAACGTGGATACGGGATGAGATTTGATGGGCGATTTGTTTTCAGGGAAATTATTCATGAAGAATCCGGGCATGTGGTGAAAGTTCCATTCCGCCAGTCCGTTTGAGCGGTGATGAATCACATTTTCACAATTATGACGCTAGTGGACCCTAAATTTATTGCTCCGGACCTTAAGTAATAGCAGTTATATATAGCTTGAACAATCCATTTCATCTAGTACGAGGAAATGCCACAAAGGCCGAGAAATTCAGACCCGAGTTCTTGGACAAAGAAGTAACCCAATGACGTATGAAAGCAAAGCGTAAAAGTGGTGATGAGTGATTTGTGCGGCCGAAGAATTCGATTCCGACGTACGGTCCAAATAAAGACGGTAATAGTGGTCGCCGTAACCTCAGTTTTTAATCTCTCTTTTTTTTTTCAAGAAATAGAAAATAATAAGATAAAACATTTAAAAATGCATTTTCGTGCATGATCATCGTATTAGTGGGTTAATATTTTACACAAAATAATCAGAGGGAGAAAAAAAAAAAAAAAAAGAAGAAGAAGAAGAAGAAGGCACGTTCCAAACATGTTGCTTTGGCATTGGTATCATTATCGTAACCTTCAATTTTCCTCCCATCAAGAACTTTGACCATCACATCCATGAGGTCATGATCATCACCATTAGATTCACGCATCAAACCCCTTTTTTCTCTTGTAATCCTTTTGCTACTCTCTTCATAGCCTTCTCGTGCCCTCCTAAATCAAGCCATCTCAAGCATGGCACTGCATCTCCTAGGGGAAACACCCCCAGCAAATGGAAGAATTCCCTCATAGCTTCATAGCATCGCTCCGCTTCCATGTCGTTACAACTCTCCGTGTTGCCAAAGTAGCGCTTTCCAGATATAATCCTCAGAACAATATTAAGGGTCAAGCCCCCTAACCATTTCTTCAAATCAATTGAGAAATCATCACCTGATGGTGAAGCTTTGTTTCTTTTTCCATCATCAATCCACAATTTGTTCAACTATTTGATTGAAGTCTCTACTTCTGAGACCAAAATTGGATTGATGATCGATTCGATCCTTCGGTTCGAGAGTAGCTCCAAGTGAGTAATCTTACGAATTTCGCGCCAATATGGACCATACGTAGAGAACCCAAACACGACACGGTTGTATCCCATTAGGGTTGAGGCTAATGCGATTGAACGAGATGATACAAAAGTATCATTAATGGTGAAGCAATCCTTGGCCATTTCCCAATTACTTATCACAACGGCTGGTTGAGAACCTAACCAAATCGTGAAGATAGGTCCATGGCTCCTAAAGTAATGTGAGGGAGTTTCGATTTGGACAGTAATGGCAAGTGTCCTAGAACAGGCCAGCTCCTTTTGCTACGGGGGTCGCTTTAGCTTTGGAGCTAGATGCGGCCTTCCCTTGAAAGTGGTTTAACAAGAAAATACTGGTGAGAAGGAAAAGAGATCCCACGAGGGCAGAGTTTAGGCTTTGAGGAAGAAGAAGAAGAAGATAATCCATTGCTTGAAAATTGAAATTGTTTGTGGAAGGAGTCCCAGAAATTCGGCAAAGCTTATTAGGCCTTATCTTACTCCGAGGTATTAGCATTTAGCATGCAATAAGAGGAAAAGCTTAAAGTTTATAGAATTTTTTTAGGTTTCACCTCCTCTGTAATAGGATTGTTGAATCTATCTGGCTTTTAATTTTTGTCTTTAAATCTAAATGATTGATTAAATTCTAAACTTTTAACGTTTTAAATTTAAAAATATAAAAATAAATACCATAAAAATAAATACAATTCTATTAAAATAAAAGATAAAATTAATAAAAATAAATACAGTTCTATTTTTTATTAATAAGTAGAAAGGAAATATATCACGTAAGTAGCGATTATTTTAAAAACGTGACTTCTTCATTTGGGATGGGACGTTTCAGTTTCTATTAATTTTTTGGCTTTTAGTGTTCTTTTGTCAAGCGTTTGGACGATCATTAAATTTGTGTGCATAAGGCCAATTTTTCTTATCAAATTGGACACATGGATCCATAAACACAAAATGTTGAAGGACGGATGATACATTATCTATTGTACGATGGACAGAGTGATGTAAATACAATTCCGACCAATTAACTTCCACTTGTATGCTGGGGTTTTCCCTTTTTCTCCCGAAGATGGTCCAACTCGACGATACTATGTGCCAAACTGATGCCCTTAGTCGCTCGTCTCTGAACGGACGGAAAGGCTAAGCACCCGCATATCTAGTAGAGAGATTAGAAGATTCCATTCTTCACTTTGATGGAACTTGTCGATCTGTAATTTCATTTTTAATTTAATATATTTTAAATTAAAATCATAAAAAATATAATTGATTCAATAGTTTAAATTTAAATGATATAAAAAAATAAATGAGAGGTGAACCAGTTCTTTCAAAAACAACAACGACACCGTAAAAAGTGGAAAGGACACAGCTCCATTTAATGCCATCACCAGTTAGAAATTATGTCCAGTGTAAACATCTAATTTTTGTCCTTTCATAGTCTTAGTTTTTATTTTTTACAAAAGGGTCCTAATTTAAAGATAACAAAAAATTAATAAAAAAATTTTAATTAACAAATAATGAAAATACCAAAAAAATAAGAAAAGGAAAAATTATAAAAATTTCATAGATTTTTAGGAAGTAATTTATATTAAGAATAATTAATTTTAGTGTTAGTTTTAGTTTTATTTTTAATTTAGTTAAAATTTTTATTTTAGGGAATCGGATAGTTTAAATATAATTTAATTGTAATAAATGTCATGACAAAGACCAAATGGATAAGTAGCAGAGTACTTGGGTGGATTAAGTTGGATGTCACGGGTTCGAGTCTCAGCAGGTACCTATGTCTTTATTTTTCTAACTTTGTAGAAGCGAGACGAAAATCGGATTTATATCTAATCAAATCATATAAATATTAGTTAAATTAGATTTGAATTAAATTTGAATCTAATTTAATTAACGAATCGGATATAATTAGATATGATATAATACAATACGATTTGGTTTAGACTATATATAAACAACACACACATGCAGAAAAAGAAACATCACAAAACAATACAGTAATAGCATCCGGTGAACTCTATCATCAGAGTCCAACGAACACTGCTGATTCATTGAATCTTGCTGCTGTTCAGCAGGAGCCTTACGTAGCAACAATTAGGCCTTCGACGATACTTTACTACCTTCATCGACGTACGCTGCTCCACGGCCAGCAGACAACAGCAATTCCCTATAGGATAAAATCAATTTGACCAACAGCAGTAGTTAGCAGACTGCAGCCCCACGATTCCATAACAGTAGCAGCTTCAGTATTAATCTCCAGCCCGACAATCAACGCTCCAATAAACGCTGACTCAACCGAACACTGTTGTCCACGCACAGTCGCTGCTGACCGATTGTCTACGAACACTGCTATCCACGCCTGCAGCAACTTGACTCAAACAGTCGCTACCTGATCGGATGCCAGCCCCACCGACACCTGAAACCAGTTCCAAACAATTCCGAAGCTCGACGTCCTGACACTCCGATCCTGATCCAAATTCGAATAGCCCTTGTTCAGCCACACCGAACAGTGGCCTCACATCCGCGCTTCATTGACTAAGCCTAGATGAATTTGCACATACGATCAATGCAGGTCTAATCTGAGCTTCACCAACCGAACATCATATGTCCATATCGTTCGCTGTACATATGGTCCACATTATGGCACATCCTACTGATCCAGCACGTCAACTACATGCCATTACTGTCAACACGCTGAACACTCCACGACTGAACCGCAAGCTTGCACCGCCCACTGCATCAGCGCTCCGCCACTAAACGTACGAGGCCCTGCATAACTGTAACGAAAGGACTAAGGTTCGGTTGATGAATATTTTTATTTTATTTATTATTCGATTATTATTATTATTATGTTGTTAAGTTTTTTAGTGATTTAATACATACATTAGTTTAGGAAATCTTTAAGTTTAGCTTTTATATTAGGTATATTTCTTGACATTATTAATTCACTTAAGAGGATAATTGTTAAATAAAAATAATGTAGAGGCATATATATATATATATATATATATGTGTGTGTGTGTGTATGTGTGTATACATATACACATTCGTCTAGGACTCCTTTAGAATTAGTTTTTTTTTTAAATTCTCATATAGGAAATTATTTTTAGAAACAAAAATTAACAAAAGAAATTTTTTTACAAAAAGATTATAGTGTTTTAGGGAGTCTTTTGATCACTTACGACTTAGGACCCTTTATTTTCTTTTGTTTTTTTAAATAAACTAAATCAATTAAAACGTAAACTTGGACAGTTTTCAAAATTAAAATAAATCAACACACTGAATTTTTCGAAAAGAACTACGATCGTCTGATGTCGGCTAGCAGGTACGTAGGTATTTTCGGGGCGACGATAAAATATGTAGAAACTTAGGTTCTTTTTTCTTTTGATTTTATTTATTCATTTTTTTAAATATTATAATTAGAAAAATAATCCTAATTTCGATAATAAATAGTGGTACCCATTAGGGTTTAATAGGTTAGCCTCCGAATTCGGAACCCTCTAGTTCTTTATTAAATTTGAAATCAAAGACCGGTAGCTAAATCGTAACTAATCCACCTAATTGGTTACGGTTTCTTTTTCTTTTCCTGACTTCGGTCGGGTGGCGACTCCAAAAATTCTTCTTAATAAAAAACTGGAATTTCTCAATTTCTTTAGTCGATGATTAATATTAAATGGGTTAAGGTTTAGTATTAATCAAGAAATGAGAAATCAATTTTAAACAAAAACCAAAAAATCAGGCTCGACAGTTTGGCGACTCCATTGGGGACCGCTAGAGGGCTAGCCACTAGAAGCTGCCGAAAATAGGATTATTTTAAAAAAAATAAAAAATAAAAAAAGAGCTTAAGTATGTTGTTTGATGTATTTGTTTAATTTATTTATTTGTTTTTTTTACTAACATTTTTTTGTTATGGC
The DNA here is from genome assembly GCA_024138005.1 of Lumnitzera racemosa. Lineage (NCBI taxonomy): Eukaryota > Viridiplantae > Streptophyta > Magnoliopsida > Myrtales > Combretaceae > Lumnitzera > Lumnitzera racemosa. Next base: position 26,131,747 of record JAMXBC010000010.1, read on the forward strand.
AGTTCATATAAGGGAAAATTTTGGGGGGTTTTACTTTTATCTTTTATTTATTTATTTTTATTTTATTTTATTTTCCTTTATGCATCATAAATGTATGTTAGACACGGTCAGAACCAGACCGTCTTAGGACCTTAGGAGGGGGGCCATTGTGTAAGCTTCGGATGTTGTAGGGTAACCACCTTCTGGGGCCGATCAGGCTACTCCACTCAAGTTTAAATGCGACTACAGAATTGTTGCTTTGAAAAACATAGTAGTTGCAAAACTTGAGGACCTTTAGAACCCACCCTTCATATTACATGAAAACGTTTTTCAAAAATCACAAGAACCTATAATGTGGCAAACCTATATTGATAAAAGCAGTTGTGAAGTTGTGATTGTAATTGTAATCTTCCCTTGTAAATAATTTGTAATATTATTTTTATGTAAAGTTTAGAATACATTGTAATTGTAATTTTAATTTTGATTAGTCATGGCTGGATCAAATCAAGGGTCTTTTAAAGACATTCATGTCCACCTACTACATTGGCCACAGAAGCTACTTCAGATGTGGTTTCGACTCTTCAGCCCAGATAAACAGAAGTTTGTTGAGAATAAGATTCGGCCCATCCTCTTTCTACAGAAGATCCCTGTGAACATCACTCTAGTCCGGGCCTTAGTCCACCTTTGGGAGGCCGAATCCACTAGTTTCTCTATGGGCCTACATCAGCTAAGCCCAACTATAGAAGAATATTCCCAATTGTTATGGGCTCCTACAGTCACTATTGATATTTATGTCCCAGACTTAGAAACTGCAGCACCGAAGATCTTTAGTAAGTTGCTGGGAATCAGAAAAACCGAAATAAACTGGGTTCTAAATCAAGGAAAGACCATTCGATTAGAGGATGTCATGGACTGGTTTTCTACTGAAGTGAAACATAGAGAAAAACGCGAGGTTTTTTATGCAAGTTTAGAAGCGTGGCACCAATGCCGGGTCCACGCTTTTATACTAGTAGTCTTCAATATAATCATGTTCCCTGATGAAAGACGTCGAGTCCATTTCAGAATTGCAGAACTCATAGCCCAATTCCTTAAAGGGAAATCACATATCCCGGCCCTTCTGGCCGAACAGATCCGGTCACTAAACCATCTCAAGAAAAAGAAACGAAGAGATCTGAAAACTAATATGGTCCTACTGGTGGTCTAGTTCGTTAGCTACATGATAAGTTACCAGCTGGATTTTAATCGGGCCGAGTTTACTCAGCAATATGATCTCATCAAATCTTTTGGAGAAAGAATCGAACTGCTAGAAAATATAGCTAGCCGCTACTGGGTCCAATACTTTCAGAGTATGAGAGCGGAAGAGTTGTTGACACACAGGTGGTTTGCGAGTAAGGAAATGATAAGAGGATGTAGAGACTTCAAAGCGGTTCCTCTGATCGGCTTCAACCTCTGCACCGCATACGTTCCAACCAATGGACTCATTGAGGACATGATCCCTAGACCATCATTAGAAGCTGCCTCGCTGGACTTCCTTAACCTTGGTATGATGATGGTTGATAAAATAACCAAGTTTCAAAGCATCCGAGCTCTTTGGTGCACGAGAAAGACTACCCCTACCACTAGAGGGATAACAATTAGGAGTCAGACAACCAAAGGATTTCTTTATCACTAGCTAAAAGGGCTAAAAGATATGGAAGACAATGAAGAGAAGAGGGAAGTTTAAGCTGAACCAGAGAGGACGAGTAAAAGAGAGCAGGAGTTGGAAATCCGTTGCAAGGAGTACCATCAGAAGATAAAGGCATTGGAAGCACAACTGAAGAGGACCAAGGGTAAAGAAGAGCAAGTTCCTATGATCCGAAAGAAGAGGAGGACATAGGATAAGCTTACTAGTCATTAGGAGATTAAATTTTAGATTTTAGGTTTTTTCATGTTTTCATTAGAATTCATTTTTATAAACAAAATAAAAGGTGTAAAGCTTCACAATTGCGAAAATTAATAAGAGTTAGTTAGGTTTTGCCACATCAAAGGTCCCCCCCCCCTCCCCTCTCTTCTTGATTTCTTATTGCACTCATGTGACATGCATTTTGTGTTTGTATGATTAGCAACCCTTTTTTTTAGCAAAATATAATATATATTAACCCTTTGTTGAGTTGTTCAATTTAAGCCAGGTAAAATTTCAAGATAGCTCCCAAATGTCAAGTCTTTCAGAGAAGTCCGATTAGAACCCGTTCCCAGACCAAGATGGCCACCACTCAAGGGAATGATGGAGACCCTGAGATCAATGATCCTTCCGAGCTGAGGTTTCATTCCATAGAAAGGGCTATGGAGAATATGGCAGAACAGATGAGCTTCTTAGCAGATAGCATTTCTTTGCTACGAGCTACAGCACTGGCCAATGAAGAAGGTTCCAAAACCCGCTATGGGAAGAATACACAAGCTCCTGAAGTAGAACACAAATATCAAAAAGACCCATTCGAATCAGAAGGAGTTTACCCAAAAGACAACCAGACTTTCGAACCTGACATGTATGCAGCCCCGAGTCCTGTCGACCATGGGCCAAGTACGGACAGCTTGAAAGAACTAGAAAAGAAATTGACATAACAAATCACTGAGAAGATGAAGGCATTTGTAGGGTATGATGGATTTGAACAGGCGGGGATCACAAAATTTTCTGCGTATGACATAGGATCATACCTTGAGAAGTTTAAGGTACCAGAATTCGAAAAGTATAATGGGACGGGTTGCCCCAAGCTTCACACTAAGTTATATGTCAGGAAAATGGGTAAATTTGTTCAGTACGATCCACTCATGGTACAGACATTTCAGGATAGCCTGACCGGACCAGCCCTGACTTGGTATGCCCAGCTTAATTTGAATCAGATAAATACATGGGAGAAACTTGCTCGAGCATTTTATGAACAATATAAATTCAATGTGGAAGTAGCCCTGACTATGATGGACTTGGTTGCTCTACGGAAGAAGAATAATGAATCGTTCAAAGAATACGCTCAAAGATGGAGGTCCTTAGCTGCAAGAATCTCTACTTCAACGACCGAGAAAGAGCTCACATCGACTTTCATTAACACCTTGGAGAGGCCCTATTTCTCCCATCTCATCGGGCAGGCCTCATCTAGTTTTGCTGAGGTAGTAGCAGCCGAGTGCAGGATTGAAAGTGCCATCTCTTCCGATAAACTGCAGGACTTAGTAGATAGAAGACCACCTGCGTCATCATCTGGTCCTAGACCAGCTGTCAGCAAGCCCAAAGAATCCACGGTTGGTATGGTAAATTCAAATGCCAGACCAAATGCTCAAGTCGCTTTTAAGGCGAATACACCTCCCGCTCAGCAACAGTACAGAGATCAGTTTCAAACTAACAGGACTTATAGGCAATTTACTAAGATACCGGTTCCTTTGAGTCAAGTCTTCGAGAAGTTGCGAAGGGATAATTTGATACTGTACGAACTTCCTAACGATCGATATCAACCGAGATTCTTTGAATCCACAGTAAAGTGTGAATACCACTGTGGACAAGTGGGGCATTCGACTGATGCATGCTGGAGATTGAGGAATAAGATTCAGGACTTGATAGATGAAGGGACAGTGTACTTGGATTTTGTGGAAGCCCCGGTTCCTAATGTTAACAACAACCCCTTACCCAACCATGGGCCGATGATTGGTATGATTTTTTATGATTGTGCTGTTAATGTCATCAATTCAAATAAGAAGCCTAAGGTTTTTGAGTTTTATACTGGCAACCAGACTCCAGAAGTAAAGAGGTACACATTTCACGTACCGTTGCCACTAGAAAATTACAAGGCTGCTCCATTTAACTATCATCGGTAAATCAGGAGAAACCAGGTTCTCTAGTAGGGGGTATTACCTGATCAGGAAATATTTATCACCCAAGAGAGGAGCAAGGGAGGAAAGTCATGTCGGGAGAATCAAATGATAAGACAACGGCCGAACGCATTGAGGGATTATTGGCTTTTACTAAAATGCTCAAGTCAAGTGAGTATAAAATCATGGATCAACTCAATAAGACTCCTGCATAAATATCGCTGATGGGCCTGCTAATTGCATCTGAACCACACAGGGAGGCTTTGTTCCGCACTTTAAATGAGGTGAAGGTCCCTCGGGAGATTCCAACTGAGAAGATGGGACTGGTTACTAATTTGATCCTCGTAATAGATCAAATTTCATTTTCGGTTGAAGAATTGGGTGAGGAAGGGAACAAACATACAAAGCTACTCTTTATCATGGTAAGGAGTAATGACATAATTGTCACTAGGGTGCTCATTGACAATAGATCATCGCTAAATGTCTGCCCCCTCGCCACCTTAGATTTGCTGGGCATCGACACATCTGCAATTAATCGTTCTTCTATAATAGTCAGGGCCTTTGATGGTTACAGAAGAGAAATCATAGGGGAGATTGATTTATCCGTAAGTATTGTCCCTCAACACTTCACTATTCGATTCCAAGTCATGGACATTCCAAGATCTTTTAATCTACTGTTAGGAAGACCTTGGATTCATGCAGTAGGGGCCATACCTTCGAGCCTGCACCAAAAATTGAAGTTTATCTCCAATGGCCAGGTGATTACAATTCTGGGAGATCAAGATTATGAAATTTACAAGGAGACGGCTATACCTTATATAGGAAGTGAGGGACAAGAGGAGCTGATGTTACAAATGTTTGAAGAAGTGAACATGATTTTCGGTTCCGATAGAGAGGATGAGAGAAGGAAGGGATTCAAGGAAGGCCAGATTGGCACCTACGACCTTGGCTACAATCCTACCCCGACGGAAGAATTCCAGAAGAAGCAGACGAGGGGCAAGAGAGGTAACAGATTATACCATGCCTCGATGACCTTTCCACCACTAGCTGAGACATTTATACGGGGAAGAGACTCAACCCCGAGAATCTGACAAAGAAGGATCAACACACTCGCCGCCTAAGTTCCAGCATCATTTGAATAACTAGTTTTCCATCCCGACGAATAGCAACAGGTCTTCCCTAGGGTAAAGGGGTGACCATAGTTAGTATTTTCTGTATTTTTATTTTCAATAGTCATCGTTTTAAATGTATCGTTGAACTTTTCGTTCAAAGTTAGTTAGGCCTTTAGCTCATTTGAGACCATACCTCCATTTATTCAATGAAATCTTAGTTCGTTTCTTTCCCATGATTTCTCTTCAGTTCTCTTTTGTTTACATGCATTTTTTTTCATACATTCTCATTCAGATTCAATGAACTAAGACCGGGAATACCTCGTGCAAGTAGAAAATGAGAGTATCAATATCGCTTCCGGCCCTACTGGGTTAGTCGTCAGGAGCGATGTCGATGACCACAGTAATATACAAGAGGAATGGCAAAAACATGAACTGGATAGGATCACTATTGATGAACCGATTGAAACAATTAACGTGGGGAATGAAGAAAATCCTAGGAATTTAAAAACTGGGGCAAGTTTAAAAGAGAAACAAAAAACAGAAATGATTACGTTGTTAGCTGATTATCAAGACGTGTTCGCTTAGTTGTATGAAGATATGCTTAGGTTGGACCCATCGATTGTAGTCCACAGTTACCCACACAAGAGGATGTCAAACCAAAAAAGCAAAAATTGAGGAGATTTCGACATGACGTCTTACTGAAAATTAACGAAGAAGTAAAGAAACTACTGGAGGTTGGATTCATCGAAGTGTCGGATTACTGGGAATGGGTAGCTAATATTGTTCCAGTAATGAAGAAAAATGGGAAAGTTAGAGTGTGTGTAGGCTTTCGAGATCTCAACCAAGCAACGCCTAAGGATAATTTTCCATTGCCTCACATTGATGTCTTAGTGGATAACACTTCTGGAAATCATCTATTCTCTTTCATGGATGGTTTTTCGGGATATAATCAGATTCGGATGTTCGAAGAAGATAAGACGAAAATGACTTTTATTACGACTTGGGGAATGTTTTGCTACAAGGTGATGCCGTTCGGGCTGAAAAATGCGGGAGCAACATATTAAAGGGTCATGGTTGCAATTTTTCATGATATGATGCATAAAGAAATAGAAATGTATGTTAATGATATGATTGTGAAGTCCAAAGAAGAGGAGGATCACCTAGAAAACCTAAGGAAGTTGTTTGATAGGCTAAGAAAGTACCACTTGAAATTGAATCCGGAGAATTGTACCTTTGGTGTGACGTCAGGAAAATTGTTGGGGTTTATAGTTAGCCAAAGAGGTATTGAAGTCGATCTTGATAAGGCCAAAGCTATAATTGACATGCCTCCTCCACAAACGCTCAAGGAAGTGCGAGGATTGCTGGGTCGTTTAAATTACATAGCCCGATTCATTTCACAGTTAACGGACAAATGCCGCCCTCTTTTTAAGTTGTTAAAGAAGAACGCAAAGATCAACTGGAATGAGGAATGCGAAAAGGCTTTTGCAACAATTAAGGAATATCTCATGAAACCTCCAGTGTTGGTAGCTCCTAAACCGGGAAAGCCGTTGTTTTTGTACCTGACCATAATGCCCGAATCCATGGGATCCGTGCTTAGCCAGAAAGATGAAGAAGGGAAAGAGAGAGTTGTTTACTATCTAAGCAAGAAGTTTACAGAAGGGAAGCAAAAATACTCAAAAGCTGAAAGAACTTATTGTACATTGGTCTGGGTTATGCATCGGCTCAGATAATACACATTGTATTATTAGATTGAGTTGATAACCCAACACGATCCTTTGAAATACTTAGCTGAAAAACCGGTTCTCATTGGCATAGTTTCAAAGTGGCAGATGTTGTTAACAAAATTTGACATTAAGTATGTGAGCCAAAGTTTGGTCAAGGGGCAAGCATTGGCGGATCAATTAGCGGAAAATCCTTCTGAGGATACCCCTCAAGGAGCGAGGGTTGAGTTTCCCGATGAAAATATCCTAGTAGTGGGAAATGATTCTAATGGTGAAATAGTCGAAAAATCTTTAGGGTAGAAGATGTTCTTTGACGGAGCAACCAATGTGTCTGGATGTGGAGTAGGGGCAATTCTGGTATCACTTGAAGGTACACATTTTCCAATGGCTATGAGATTGGTTTTCCTATGTAGCAATAACATTGCATAATACGAGGCGTGTATTTTGGGGCTCAAAATCGCATTGTTTAGGGAGATACGTGAATTGTAGGTATGTGGAAATTCTTCGTTGATTATAAGCCAAGCTCGGGGTGAGTATAAGAAGAAAGACCCAAGATTAGTACCTTACCGTTAGCACTTGGCCGAGTTGATAACTAAGTTTGAAAAGATTACTTTTGTGTACTGATATAAGGCAAGTGCACCTATCAGTTTTAATATAGCGGATGTGAGTCCAAGTCGATCCCTCAGAGACTTCGAGTACTAATATTAACTTTAGCTTTATTATCTAACCGGAAAATTATGAAAGTTTGAATTAATTAAAAATACTAAAATTAACAAACTACTTTAATTAAAAGACTTAATTAAGCAATTGAAAAAGCGATAAAATCAAGAACGACTTCAAGAAAGTAATAACGTATTTAGGAATTATTTCCCCTAGAGTTAATCATGTGATTGCTTAAAATATATTCAATTCAGTTTCTATTATTCTTGACCGGAGGGATTCACAACTAAAGTTAATACCTTTCTCAAGCATATTAACCCTAATCCTAAATTATTCGCCGGAATCTCTTCACTTAGCAATATAACTTATAATTGCATTAATGTTTAACGAATTCCCACACAATTAATTAACTTTCCGGAAGAAACATGTATCTTATCTCTAAATATACATGTAATTCTCTTCAATTATGTAAAGATATAATTATACATATAATTTCTCAATCAACATGCATAATATCATATATTGATATTCTAGAAATATCAATCAATAATTAAACGACACAATCGAATCAAGTAAAAATAGAAACTTTATTGAAATTTCTAAATCAATCCATAAATCACATGAAACCCTAGGTTCCATAATCCTAAATACTTAAATTCTAAGCTATCATAATGAATCTAAAAACGAGTTTCATCAATAATATAAAATAAAACATGGAAACCCCTTTTGATTGATGAACAATCTCTCTAATCATGAAGTTGATGTTGTTCCCGCCTCTTTCTTGATGTTCTCCTTAAGTCTTTTTCTCTTCTCTTGCGTCTCTTCGTTTCTATAATGTCTCTCATGTCTTTTGAAACCCTAAGATATCCTTTTATATGTATATTACAAAGATTCTATTTTTGTCACCAGACACGGCCTGGGATACGGCCGTATCCCTAGGTCGTGTAACTTTCTGCACTAAGGCAAAATTTTCTACACAACTTCATAACTTCTTCATTTGAACTCCGAATTGAGTGAAATTTGATTCCTTTTCTTCGTTTTCGATCCTAGAATGCGTTCAAACCTAGAAATCAAAATTTTACTCAATTAAGTATCAATTTTATTAAAGAAAACCAAAAATGTGAGGAAAATACTATAAATTCACCCTATGAAATATGTTTAAAATCAGAGTTATCATGAACGTACCAAGGGTTCAAAACCAATTTGTCGATGCTCTTGCTACTTTGGCATTAATGATTCAAATATCGAAAGGAGTGGAGATTCAGCCACTTCAAATTGAAATTGAAGAAAAGCCTGCTTTTTGTTTGGCAATAGAAAGTTCAAGTGACGAAAAGTCTTAGTATCATGATATCAAAATATTTTTACAACATGGTACGTACCTCGAAGGAGCAGAAAAGAAGGACAAAAAATTGATTAGAAGATTGGCGGCTCAGTACTTGATGAGTGATTCTACGTTATACAGACGATCGTTTGATGGTACGCTTTTACGTTGTATAGATGGGAAAGAGGCAGAGATGCTAATGAAAGAAGTGCACGAAGGAGTATGTGGCCCTCATATGAATGGTTACATGCTTGCCAAGAAAATCATGAGGATGGGATACTACTGGTCAACTGTAGAAGCAGATTGTATCGCACATGTTAGACGTTGCCATTTGTGCCAGATCTATGCGAATAAAATAAATGCTCCACCTCAAGAGTTACATACACTATTAGCACCATGGCCTTTTTCGATGTAGGGAATAGATATTATTAGCCCAATCACTCCAAAAGCATCTAACGGACACCGATTTATATTGGTAGCTATTGATTATTTCATTAAGTGGGTTGAAGCCTCATCCTACTCTAGTGTGACGAAGGGAGTAGTGGTCAAGTTCATCAAAAGAGACATACTAGCTCGGTATGGTACTCTAGAAATGATTATTACTGACAATGGTACGAATCTGAATAATAAATTGATGTCCGAGTTATGCCGACACTTCAGGATCATTCATAGAAATTCTACTCCTTATCGGCCTTAGATGAATAGAGCCGTGGAAGCAGCCAATAAGAATATCAAAAGAATTATTGAGAAAATGGCCATTACGTATCAAGATTGGTATGAGATGTTACCATTTGCACTCATGGCCTATCGAACTTCTATCAAAACATCAACAGGGGCAACCCCTTACTCGTTGGTATACGGAATGGAGGCTGTACTGCCAGTAGAGGTTGAGATCCCGTCTCTCAGAATATTGTCAGAAACTCAGTTAGATGAGGCTGATTAGGTAAAAAAGCGTGTTGAGTAGTTGAACCTAATTAATGAAAAGAGGCTGACAGCTTTATGCTACAACATTTGCTATCAGCAACGAATGGCCAGGGCTTTCAACAAAAAAGTACGACCCCAAAGTTTTGAGCAAGGAGATATGGTGTTAAGGAAGGTGTTACCTAACACAACTGATTCAAGAGGGAAGTTTGCCCCAAACTATAAAGGGCCTTACATTGTGAAGAAAGTATTGTCTGGGGGAGCTGTTATCTTGTCTCAAATGGATAGTCCGGAGTTGAAGGACCCAGTCAATGCTAATGCATTGAAGATGTACTATCCTTGAACAATCAATGAAATTTTTGCAAATACTCTTACTATTACTGTGGTCTCGTTTTCATTTTTTACATGCAAAGTTGGTATTCCTAGTAGTCATTAGCATTAGATAATATCCTTAGCCTTTCTTTTCCTCATTCTACTAAAAGACCCCGCTTCTCGCTCTATCATCTACCAAAATAAACCTTACACAAAAAACCACAAGAAAAAATAATCATTTAATTTGAAGCAATGACTATTGATAAAAATTCTTTTAATACTTTATTGTGGTTAATCCCCCAGAGAAAGGGAGATTTATTTCCTATTTTTTAGGACAGGGCCATCTTAAAAAAGGTTAACGTGCGGCGTGTAAGTAGAAAGTCGCTTGAGAATAAATGCTTGCCTGGAAAGCCAATGTTTAGATTGGAAGTTCAATACAAGTCATCCTTGTTCTAGAAGAATATGTTTTATATTCGTTTCAAGCTTAAGTTGTTTTCAAAAAAAAAAAAAAAAGAAGAAGAAGAAGTAAAAAGAAAAAGGGAGGTTTTGGAAAGAGACGGCAGAATAAAGAAGAAGAAGAACCAAAACAAGAAAAGCAATGGTAAGGGTCAGAATTGTTGGTTCTAATCGGACTGCTTAATAAGACGAGAGACGATTTGGGAGCTATCATTGAAAGTAGGTAAATGGTTTTAAACTTGATATAACACTGCATTGACAAATGGTTTCCCTAAAGGATAATAGCTTAATTTCCAAAAAACAATTCCTTAGCAAGATAGATTAGCTCGTGGAGCATGGTCCTAGTATTTCTTCAACTCCCAATCATCGAACTCATAGAACGTTACCCGACTCAAAATTTCTTTAAGGAATTTAGCGCTTTGGCCAGTTCATGGAGCGCTATCCAGATTCATATTATCATTTAAGGATCTAGCCGGCTCATAGAGCGCAGTCCCAATCTAAAGTTTCTTAAGTTTCCGGCTGGCTCCCAAAACACAATCCCAATTTATAATCTCCTAGGGAGCTAGCCAGCTCGTAAAGCGTAGTCCAGGACTCCCAATCTTTGACTCATAGAATGTTACCTAACTTAAAATTTCTTCAAGGGAATTAGCAAGCTCAGGAAGCGCTATCCTAATTCAAGTTTCCTCATTTTTATGTCTTAGCCAGCTCATGGGGCGCTTTGACCGCCTTGGTTAGTCAGCTCATTAAGGGCACGATCCAAGTTTTCTTCATATTTTTAGGTCTTAGCCAGCTTATGGAGCGCTTTGACCGCCTTGGTTAGTCAGCTCATTAAGGGCACGATCCAAGTTTTCTTCATATTTTTAGGTCTTAGTCAGCTCATGGGATGCTTTGACCACCTTGGTTAGTCAGCTCATTAAGGGCACGATCCAAGTTTTCTTCATATTTTTAGGTCTTGGTTAGTCAGCTCATTAAGGGTACGATCCAAGTCTTCTTCAAATTTCTAGGTCTTAGCCAACTCAAGGGGCACTTTGATCGCCTTGGTAAGTCAACTCATTAAGGGCACGATCCAAGTTTCTTCATATTTTTAGGTCTTAGCCAGCTCAAGGGGCGCTTTGACCGCCTTGGTAAGTCAGCTCATTAAGGACACGATCCAAGTTTTTTCATTCCTTAGGTCTTAGCCAGCTCAAGGGGCGCTTTGACCGCCTTGGTTAGTCAACTCATCAAGGGCACGACCAAGATTCTCGTTATTCCTTTTTAGAGATTTTTGCTAATTCACAAAGGCACTTCCTATTGTCGTTCTAACCCTAGTCAAGTGACTTAATGTTCCTTAGGATAGAGTCGTCCTAAGCCAAAAACGGTATCTCTTTTGTTTTTGTGGCAAAGTTTTGCTCAAACTTCACCATAAAGAAGGGCAGCTGTAGACACCTAATTTTTGCTCTTTTATAGTCTTAGTTTTTATTTTTTACAAAAGGGGTTCTAATTCAAAGATAACAAAAATTTAATAATAATAATAATAATAATAATAATAATAATAATAATAATAATAATAATAATAATAATAATAATAATAATAATAATAATAATAATAATAATAATAATAATAATAATAATAATTTATTATTATTATTATTATTTAATTAACAAATAATGAAAATACTAAAAAAATAAGAAAAGGAAAAATTATAAAAATTTCGTAGATTTTTTTGGAGTAATTTATATTAGGAATAATTAGTTTTAGTGTAAGTTTTAGTTTAATTAAAATTTTTATTTTAGGGAATCGGATAGTTTAAATATAATTTAATTATAATGAATGTCAAGACATAAACCAACCGCCTAACGGATAAGTAGCGGAGTACTTGGGTGGATTTAGTTGGAGGTCACGGGTTCGAGTCTCAGCAGGTACCTATGTCTTTATTTTTCTAACTTTGCCGAAGTGAGACAAAAATCGGATTCATATCTAATCAAATCATATAAATATTAGTTAAATCATATTTGAATTAAAATCACAAAATAATACAGTAACAGAAACATCATCCGCTGAACTCTATCATCAGAGTCCGATGAACACTGCCGATTCATTGAATACTTTGCAGCCGATACGAACGTCTATACGCCTCACTGCGCGTTCACCTACTGCCTTCATTGGCGTACGCTGCTCCACGGCTAGCAGACAGCAGCAATTCCCTGTAGCATAAAATCAATTTGACCAACAGTAGCAGTCAGTAGACAAAAACCCCACGACTCTATAACAGCAGCAGCTTCAGTATTAATCTCCAGCCCGACGATCAACGCTCCAATAAACGCTGACTCAACCAAACACTGCTATCCACGCACAGTCGCCGCCGACCGATTGTCCACAAACATTGCTATCCATGCCCAATCATCTGTAGCAACCTGACCCAACCGAACGTTGCTGTCCACGTACAGTCGCTGCCTAACCAGACACCAGCCCCACCGACACCTGAAATAGATCCAAACAATTCCGAAGCCCAACGTCCTGACATTCCGATCCTGATCCAAATTCGAACAGCCTTTGTTCAACCTCACCGAATAGTGGCCTCATATCCACGCTTCACTGATAAAGCCTAGCTGGATTTGTACATACGATCAATACAGGTTTAATCTGAGCTTTACCGACCGAATAACATATGTCCATATTGTTTGCTGTACACACGGTCCACACTATGCCATATCCTATTGATCCAGCACGTCAACTACACACCATTACTGTCAAATCGCTGGACACTTCACAACTGAACCTCAAGCTCACACCGCCCACTGCATCAGCGCTCCGCCACTAAACGTACGAAGCCCTGTGCAACTGTAACGAAAGGACTAAGGTTCGGTTGATGAATATTTTTATTTTATTTATTATTTGATTATTATTATTATGTTGTTAATTTTTTTAGTGATTTAATACATACATTAGTTTAGGAAATCTTTAAGTTTAGCTTTTATATTAGGTATATTTCTTGACATTATTAATTCACTTAAGAGGATAATTGTTAAATGAAAATAGTGTAAAGGCATATTTATATATTGTGTGTGTGTGTGTGTGTGTGTGTGTGTGTGTGTGTGTGTGTGTGTGTGTGTGTGTGTGTGTGTGTGTGTGTGTGTGTGTGTGTGTGTGTGTGTGTGTGTGTGTGTGTGTGTGTGTGTGTGTGTGTGTGTGTGTGTGTGTGTGTGTGTGTGTGTGTGTGTGTGTGTGTGTGTGTGTGTATACATATACACATTCGTCTAGGACTCCTTTAGAATTAGTTTTTTTTTTAGAAATTCTCATATAGGAAATTATTTTTAGAAACAAAAATTAACAAAAGGAAAATTTTTTACAAAAAGATTATAGTGTTTTAGGGAGTCTTTTGATCACTTACGACTTAGGACCCTTTATTTGCTTTTGTTTTTTTAAATAAACTAAATCAATTAAAACGTAAACTTGGACGATTTTCAAAATTAAAATAAATCAACACACTAAATTTTTCAGGAAAAACTACAATCGTCTGATCCCGGCTAGCGGGTACGTAGGCACCTTCGGGGCAACGATAAAATATGTAGAAACTTAGGTTCTTTTTTTCTTTTGATTTTATTTATTCATTTTTTAAATATTACAATTAGAAAAATAATCCTAATTTCGATAATAAATAGTGGTATCCGTTAGGGTTGAATAGGTTTGCCCCTGAATTCGGAACCCTCTAGTTCTTTATTAAATTTGAAATAAAAAACCGGTAGCTAAATCGTAACCAATCCACCCAATTGGTTACGGTTTCTTTTTCTTTTCCCGACTTAGGTCGAGTGGCGACTCCAAAAATTCTTTTTAATAAAAAACCAAAATTGCTCAATTTCTTTAGTCGAGGATTAATATTAAATGAGTTAAGGTTTAGTATAAACCAGGAAATGAGAAATCAATTTTAAACAAAAACCGAAAAATCAGGCTCGGCACCCATCATGCAACCTTTCATCAAGAAGTGTCACAACTTTAATTTAAATGTTGAGACTTCTAAAGTGGGATATATCTTGATTAAAGGCATCGTTTAACATTTTAAAAAGAAGTATGGTACTCCTCCTACCCTTTTATCTAAGAATGAGTATTACAACATTAAGAATCACTTTTTACTTTTCGTATTTTTACAAAATCCATCATAAAACTAAAATGATTGAGAATGAAAAATCCTACCCTTAAAAAAAATAAAGTTAGATGATTGGAGAGATAAGGTATACTAAAAAAATTGAAGTGTTCTTCATATTTTTCAATTCAAGAAATATTTATCAAAAAATATAATATAATTATCTAAAATTCATGAATTTCAAAGATTCGGGAATTATTTTTTTATCATATAATTTTGAAAATTACTTACATTTAGTATTAGCAAGATTTATAAACTCATGATTTTCCATACGTAATAATCACCGACCATTTTGAACTACACACTTACGTTGCCCCTACTTTTGTTCCTTAGTTTTGAATGTAAAATTGTTGACAATGTCAAATACATGATCGATTAAGATTCATTAGCTAAGCAATGCAAATATTATTGCTTTTACTTCCACGCTCTTTTACATTTATGTCCGCTGCCTATAAATACTTTACCCAAAATCTCATCGATGATATGAAATGGTGCCATAATGTTAATAATATTGTCATGAATCATAAAATCGTTCGCAAGGATATTATATCGGTAATATTTTGTAAAAGATGATAAATAAATACAATTGTAAGTGCACCGAAAAATCATGTGTTCTAAGACATGTTCTTTTCACTAGATTGGATCTTAACATCATTAGTGGTGATATGGCATTTTGATTTTCTCTTAAGGTGCATGGAATATACATCTATCGAAAGTATTGAAATGACATGATCAAGGATCCATCATCTTTCATTATAACATTGAGCGGTTATTAACCTCTAAACCGTCAATTAATTTGTGCTGGATTTGCAAGATACAAGTTTCTATCTCTTTTATTTTGAAAATTCAATCCTTACAGATATCATGTAAAGAAAACACCCAATACATTATTTAAGTTCTAAATATACCAAAAATCATAAATATGTTATTGTCTTTAGAAAAGTACGGAAGAATACGAACTTGGCCAAATATAATAAAAGTATATGTCAAAATTTTTTATTTGATAAATTATGACTATGATTTCTTACACTCGATTATTGTTGTATATGCATGAAATTTATGTGACGTATGATTTGGTAGTCACCAAAGTGGGCAAATCGTTAAATGTATAAGTTTCTTTTTATCTTTAAAGTTTTGAATTGTACTCGTAAATCTTATTTGGAAATTGACATTATATTACATGATAGATAATATATGAGGTAAATTGAAAGTTTATTATGATAATACATTACAAATCATCTTAAGATGATTAGTTTTTCTCATAATATATAGACTTGATTTTTTGTTTGAGTATGTTTTTGTTTGATTTATTTGTATATCCTAAGATAACAAATATGTCAAACTCAATTGCTTATATACTTATTAATTATGATTGATGTTTACATATCTTAATATCACTCAAAAGAGAACTTTGATATGTGACTATGCTATTTACGAATTACTTAAGTATTGATTTACATGATTATTCAACTCATTAATATGCACCTTCTATCTTAATTGTTGCTGTATCTATCCTCGTTTCTCTACATTCCCATGCTTTGTCTACTCCTGTATTCAATGGATTGAATTTCTCATATTAGTAAGAGTAAATCTAATTCCATTTAGGTGTTTTAGATCTTAACTTATCTTTTCAAGTTGATAAACCCACTACTATTAGTAATAAAAAGCAGTGATGAGGAAAGGATCTCCAAAAAATTTGGGCAAGCTTGAATAGATTGAACTTAATATTTATGAGAATGATAATAGCAAATAACATTAAAGTTACTCTTCATAAAATTGACAATGCTAAAGAATTTATTGAATGTATGGAAGAGCATTCTCAAACTGTTGATAAGTCTCTTGTTAGTATATTAATGGGCACTTTCAGTAACATGAAATTTGATGGATCTTGTACTATGCATGAGCATGTCCTTAAAATGATGAATATAATAGCAAAATCAAGAGGCCTTAGAATGAATATGGACGAATTCTTTTTGGTATAGTTCATATTAAACTCATTGTAACTTGAAAAATATGTCTTTTCAATTGAATTACAATACTATAAAGGATAAATAGAATGTGAATGAGTTGACCAAAATGTTAATTTAAGAGGAAACAAGATTGAAGAACAAAAAGTCTCATTCTATTCATTTCACAAGTCATCAAGACGTTATAACGAATTTAAAAAGAAAGTTTAGAAAAAGCAAGAAAAAAAAGGTTTGTACAACTTGAGAATGAATCATCTAAAGTGGCACAAATCTACAAAAAGAAAGTAAAGTATCATTTTTGTAAAAAATTTGAACACTTAAAAGAAAGATTATTGGAAACATAAGGCTTAGTTAAAAAAGAAACGTAAGCCTTGTAAGAAGTTAAAAAAATCCTTGCAATAACCTTGTAATTCAATTGTTGCTTAAAGATTGAAATCTAAAGTCAATGTAAGGACATCGTCCTTACGAAAAATAAGATGCTGAGATCAAATCGCTACAATAGGGTTAGAGATGTACAAGTGGGCATTAAACTAAGGTCTTTTTGCTTGCTTTTTAAATGGATATGGATCAACTTTTTCTAACCTGTTTAACTCATAGGCTAGAGTGGCTTGGTATAGGCCATAGGTTGACCTGTATAACTTACTTTTTAAATTGGTTAGGATCGATATTTTTTAGCTCTTTTAAAAGTGTATCAAATGAGGCAAGCTTGTTTAACTTATGGACTAAAGTGAGTGGAACTAGGTTGGATTAGCTTGTCTAACCCATTTGCATACCTCTAAATAGGATCTCTACAATAGGCAACTTATATATATATGCATATATATATATATACATATATAAGTAACCTATTTAGAGATATAGTCCCTATGAAAAGTGACAATTATATAAGGACCTAATCCCTGCTAAAGCCTTCTAATATTTTTTTTTTAAAGAGACAAATTTATTGATAAAAAGTCTACATTTCCCTCCATATTATCATTGAAATTTGAATTTTATTGCAAAATCAAAATTCAAAGATTATGTAGGGATTTGATCCTTGTAAAAGCCTTAGAAAAAAATTAAAATATAAAAAAAAATTCATTAACATTTTAACAGTGAAATTTGAATATATTGGTCATTATTAATTCTCGTTTGACAATATGTATGGATTTTTTCATCATTTTAATAATGAAAATGTAGGCATTATTGTTTAGTTGTTAACATCTTCTAAACATTTTCATTGTATGGATTTTTTCATCATTGTTAAAATATATTGGTCATTATTACTTCTTGTTTGATCCATGTGGGTATTGTGAATCCAAAATTCTAGCTTGAATACATTTCAACTGCATAGGTTAACATAAGTGATACTTAATGGATCATTATTAATTTTATTTCCTGTCAAATATGAATCATTAATTTTAAATGATATTAAAAAATATTACATTAAAACAAAAATATGTTGAAAAATATTAAATTACAAGCATGATATTACATAAATGAAATAGAAATACATTAAGAGCACCAAAAAAAAAAAATGAAAAAAAGGAAGCTTGTCCTTTGGCCATCTTCTTTGCACACAATTCCATTAGTTCACTTCTTTCTCTATTGAAGATATAATAAAATATTAAGAAAACAAACAAATGAAAATGTTAAAAATGAAATGTTTTGAAAAAATTTAGAAAGAAGTTACCTTTATTTGTTATTTGGATCTAAAGAAGGAGAGTTAGGTTTTTAGTTGTGTATTGAATCCCTCTCCCAACAACAAAGTAAAACACAACAATACATGGAAAAAGGGAAAAAATAAGTAAACAAAACAAGCGGATGACTCATTGAAAAAGAGAAATCAGAGATTAGAGAGTAGAGTAAAAAAGCGATTCGAACTAACTAGTTATTCACATATTTTTACATAATGAAGGTATTACCAAACCCATAATCAGATCGTACTAATATAAATTGGAACTCATTAGAGCCAATGATAATTGACACAGGTTAAACTTTAGGCAACTTCAGGTGGTTACTGTAATCACTAGATTTGGTGAGAGAGAGAGAGAGAGATCCAAGAATAATTTGGAGAGAGAAGAGAGAGGGTATAATAAATGTGACATGAAAGAGGGAGAGTGGGTAGCAGCAAGACCTCGATTATTATTGAATAAAGCATGCAAGAATAGTAAATTTTCTATGGAAATTTCATTTTTTATTTTTCCATTAATTATTTAGTGCATGTTGACTGCATATTACTACTTTTTCTCTACAACTAACTTGTTCATGCTGAAGTTTTAAAGGAAGCATGTTAACTACATTTACTTTTTCTATACCAAGAAACCAATATAAACTACTACATCATTTGAAAAAGTTAGAATACTGTGTTTGAATTTCTTTTTAATAGGTATACAGTTTTTAGGACTTTTAAAATATTTTAGAAATTTGTATGCATCATAAAATTAGTAGACGATGCTAACTTATTTCAAAATTAGTTGTGTATTATACTTATTTCAAAATTAGGTGCAAATTTATTTTTCCTTTCACATCAGTTGATATTTTGTATATATAGATATGTATTACACTTTTCACTATGATAAGATTATATCTTTTTAAGTTTGGTATTTATTTTGTGAATACATAGTCTACTAGTTTTTTTTTAACTAAATTTTGTGCATTTACTCAATATGTCATAATACAATATTTTCTCTAAAAAATTAATTTTCTGTTAATAACATATATATCTATCTATTTATTCTATAATGCCTCCTTCACAAATGTATGGTTAAATGACTCATGTATCTCACTCTTCCTTGTTTGCATAGCTCTTTTGTCATCTTCACTTAAGCCAATTCTTAGTAGCTCTAAGCGTGCCTCATTTGTAGCCTTTGTTTCATGTCATTCAACATTTGAAGGGTTCCTTTTCCTTAAGCTTGTTTTATCCGGCTAATATTTCACTTTACTTGTTAGCATATCGGATTCTAATTGGGGTTCTTGCCTAATTAATAGGAAGTCCATAAGTGGTTATTACATTTTGTTTAGAAATGATGTTGTTTCTTAGAAGACTAAGAAACAATCAACTATATCTACTTCTTCAACAAAATCGAAGTATCGCAGCATGGCTGCTATTATTAAGGAGTTAATGTAAATCTCATATATACTAAAGGACTTGCAAGTTGATGTTTCCTTTGTTGTTACTTTTTGTTGTGATAACAAATTTGCTCTTATTGTTGCTACAAATATATGCCTTCATGGTAGAGAGAAACGTACACTACACCAAATTCATGCAATTAAGGCAGCAAATATCACGCTCTCATGGCAAGCATTTAATGTACCTTAATAGCCTCTACTACAACAAAAGTTTATAAAGACAACCATTGCCACCTTAATAAATTCATCATTAGCAACAAAGAACATAAATTTAAGGGCATCAATAGCCACCCTAATAGCACTTGCCACATTAACCACATATAAAGATAGCAATAACCGCCTTAACAAGTTCATCATTTAATAACAAAAGATGTAAGTTTAAGGGCATTAATAGTCATCCTCATAGTTTCTGCTATAATAAATATATATTAAAACATCAACAACCACCCTAAAAAGCAAGTCATAATAAATTATATAGTATATTATAAATGGAGGTTTTGATTATTATAAAATCAAATTATCATATAAATTTAAATGAATATGAGAGATAAAAATATTTGATACCATAAAGATGAACTTAGAAGTCATTACATATATATTCTAAGAGACTTTATACCCCTAATATTAACTAAATTTAGAGTAGTAAAATAGCTAATGATATTATATATCATAAACAAATCCCCATAAGTTTAGCATCTAATCTTAAGTTAAAAGTCCTTATCTTCATTAATTTCCATCTATAAAAAAAACAATTATATATCATATCAATAGTATTAACAAGAAGCAAAGTAAGTACAACAACACATGACCATAAATTCCTCCTAATCCCACCACCCACCCCTTTTTTTTTAAACTTAAATACAAAACAAAGGATTTGTAATAGCTAAGGAATTGGTATATTAACAACATCTTCTATAGTCCTTAATGAACTCTAAGATCTGATCAAATTTTCATCACCCTTAATATGAATACAAACATGTACTTCACACCAATTAGCACCTAATGTTCCACATGTCGCACCCCCCTTCTTCAACCTATGTTGGATTCATACTGTAAATTACGCCCTTTGCAATTTTTTGTCTATAGTAAGATATGCCCTTCAAGACAACAAAAGATCCCAACTATCATAAAAACACATAAAAATATATATAACTTTTTAATATTTAAGCCTGGCTAAGAAATCCACACAAATTAAAACACCACTTTATAAATATTTTATGTATTATGCTCTTAGGATGATATATCTAGATAAACAATTTCTTATGAGATCTTAGCTTTCTTGGTATATATCATTATATACCTACAACAGCCTTATCTTTTATGTTAATGCATTTCAACATCAACTATGCAAGCAATAAGGAAAAAGACACTTATTAAGCAAGAAGGATCGAACTCAACATGAGAGAAGTAATTTTAGTATTTCACAAAGAAATAATGAGGTGGAGTTGAAGCTTATCACACCATGTCTCAGTCCAATTTTGATGAAGAAATTATAAAGAAATATATTATATATAGCCTATATGCCACATCATTAGCAGCAATAGTTTAAGGAATACAGAAAGCCATGTCTCTAAGATTGAAAGCAAGTAGCTGAAGCCATTTATTTTAACCTAATAACACATGTTTTAAATGGAAAAAAATAGAGATCAAGACACCATCCATGCAAACTTAAAGATGTTTAAATAGGACTATTGTTGCCATTTATTTGTATATGAATTGAAGAGGATAAGTGTAGAAAAGCTATAACTATTTGTGCTAGCATCAGTAAATTTTATGAGTTACCAATACATACATCAATCACCACTAACTACATTGGTTTGCAAGTGAAGTTTGAAAAAAGAAAAAAATTTTCTACGGCATTTGTGAGGCTAAAACTAACCAAAATAATGAACACCTAAGAAATTAAAAAAAAAAAAAAAGAAAGAAGGGAATTACATGTGTGAAGTGCCTAGTGCAAGCTATGATAGGAGAAAATATGGCCTTACTTGAACTTGAATCAATAGAGATTGTGCAACAATTACTAGGATAGAAGAAAAATCTTGCTCTAATGGAATTAAATATAACAGAATCATACTTACCAATATCAAATAGATTTGCAAAAGGAGCACTTTTTAAGGGCATGGTTTAATAAATAGCACAAAATGTTCTTTTAATATTTACTTTTACTACAACATGATATTTGGAAGACAACTAAAATCATGAGTAATCTAAGGAATTGATTAGTAGCAAGCTAATCCCAAATCTCTATTTAAACCAAAGAAAATTCAAACACAACATATAAAGCTTAAATAATAAATACAATGAAGACATAATACATAAGCCTCCATTCATTTATTAGTATATAGATAGATAAAGAATTAAAAAGGCCATAAACATGTAAATATACATAAGAAAAGGAAACTCAAAGAAAGACACTCTTTTCACATCACAGACAATAGAAAGCCTAAAACATAAAGAAAAACTAAGGAAACTAGTTAGAAATTGCAAGGGTCTTTGATATTTAAAAATCTTTATTTTTGGCATTTCCATGCTTGATAATCTAATTTATTGAAAATTCTAATCAATTTCACATGTTTCAAACACTTACAAAAAGTTGATATCAAACTAAATTCCACCCAAATTATTGCAACTTAGTGAAATGACAAAAGAATCTACACATAATTGTTCAAAATTATTCCTTTATAAGCACCATGTGTGACAATTTAAATAGGATCAAAGAGACAATTAAAATAAGGATTCATTTGTATTCATACAAAATTGAATCAAGTAGTCTATAGATTAAGTGGGTTATTTTTATCTTTTATGTTTGTCTGTTAGCACTAAAGAAATTCTTTTGCTATAGCTTCTTCATAGCTTAAGTATATATCCACAACCCATCTTAATAATGCTTAAATATTTGAACACCTAGCCCAAAAAAATTAAAATAATTTCTAATCAAAGTTTAATACCATGTTTTAGAGTTAAAGGTGTTAAATAAGTGTTTTATAAGTAAAAGCAATACAACCATAGAAGAAGTTGATTTGTATAGACACCAGAGACAGGCGTCAAAAGGTTCAATGGTTTTATTACTTAAAAGAAGCAAACTTGAGTAAACAAAACAAGTATATCATAAGAGAGTTAGACGATAGAAAGCAAGATCATGTTGTGTTCGATATACACAAAATTCATTGAAAAATAGAAAATATCCAAACATGAGGAAAGGTAGGATCAATAAGCCTTGCTTATGAAAAGCTTCAAAGAAAGTGATCTAGCCTTTGAACATTACTATTGATTCTTTAAGGTGAAATAAGCTAAATAAACAAAACATGTACAAATAAGCACAAGTTTCCTCACCTCTAATATGTATCGAAAAATATCTTCAAAAATATGAGGCACATCATCTATCATCACACTGTTATGTCTATAGCTAGAAAGGTTAGAGACTGTATAAGGTTTAAAAGAATGTTCTTGTGCTAAATTGACATTACATTAACAAGGATTATGAAGATAGACAATAAAACCTTAACTTCTATCAGTTAGTTTTGATTAAAACCCTAGTTTTATTTATTGATCAAATTTCCTACCTTATCGTTACTTGAAATCACTTGAAAATTGTCTACTCTACTATTTTAAGTTGTCACTTCTTGCATAGTAAGTGTGATGAGAATGGAGAGAATAGATCATAATGGAGAGAGAGAGAAAGTAACAAGTGGGGATGGTGGTAGGTGAGGGGAGAGAAACGGTTGTAGCAAAAGTAATGAAGAAGATGATGTGAGGTGCAAGTTCAACATACAGTGAAGAGAGATAGCAAAGTTCAATGGACAGTAAAGAGAGAGAAGGGGTATACATATATTGTAAGATAATTATGAAGAGAAAGAGGAGTGTTTATTTCTTTTTTATTGTTTTAGGTTTTCTTTTAATTAAAAACGGTGCTACTTTTTATTTTTTATCCAAAATTTTTTTAATTGAAATAAGCTTCCCTCTTATGTAAATATGTTCTGGCACCTTAAAATTTATATCCACCCAAAAAAGTACTTGTTAGGGCAACTTAATAAAAGTTGCCCAAATTAACATGCCTCATTACCTTAGATTTGTTGTAGTGATATAGAGATTTACTTCTGGCTAGATTATTAATGCCTTTCTGCAGATTTTTTTTTATACCCTCCAAAATGCAACTTGCAAACATGCTGACCAAGCCAATTGGTGAAGCTTCATTGAGATTTATTTGTTCTAAGTTGGGTCTTTGCAAAGATCCAACTTGAACATATTTCTTATTATATATTGCATTTATTTATAGTTGTTAGTCAAGTCAAATTAGTTTAGCTAAGCTAAAATTAGCAAGCTTGAGTTAGTTTGTTTACAAGGTATATAAAATAGTATTCAAAAACTATATTGATTTTATATCATTTCACACTACTCATTCAAATAGACATAAATCTTCTTTGTGAACTTGTTTTCTTTTTATTAGACTTCATCTTGTTTGTGCAAAGATCCATTTCCGGTATACAAAATGACAGGTTGTTTAAAAATTTACCTTGGAGAAAAGATGAAACAAATGTACCATGGACTAAATAACATAGTTAATGAATCGAAGTCCTTAGACAAAAATATAATGGATGTTAAAATATCTAGAAAAAAATTTATACCACTTCCTTATTATATGGGACACCAAAAAGAATACCAATAGAACAAGCTAAAGATTTAGATACTTATAGAAACTTATTATTCTTTTTAATATCATATAAAACTAAGATAAGAATAATATAAGAAAGAAGTAAAAGGAATGTAACATTTAAATCAAATGATATAGATTCTTTATAAGATGATGAAGATGATGAGTTAGTAAGAGTGATTAGGAAATTCCATAGAACTTATAAGAAGAATAAAAGTTTGAAGAAGAGTAATGGTGAACAAGTTCAAATTTAATAACAAGTTTACTATACATGAGAAAAGAAGGGAAAAATATAAGGGAAAGTTGTGATAGCCATGTACAGGGGCTTTAAAGACTTTGATGTAAGTTTGAAATTAAGAAGAAGATCAATCTATCTTTTGTAGACACATTGAGATTAGTGCTGAAAATTCTTCTTATGAAATCAGTGAAAATTTTTGTGAACTATTAGATTTGATTGTGGAATATCATAAAAAAAATTAAAGTATAAAATTTTGAAAATAAAAAATTGAAAAAAAGGAAACGATCTTCCTAACAACTACAAGAGGTTTTTAGTAAAGGTGAGCAGGTATAGATTGGGTAGGGTATGGGCCCTACTCGTGCCCTATCATGTGACTCCTTGAAATCACTCTATATCTTGTATCCTGTAGATTGTACATGGTGCAAAGTACCTTATAAAATTTATAATTTTTTTTTTAAATTTCCTTATAAATTTTAGTATGGTTGCTTTTACAAAACATAAAGAAGACCTGACTTATTTTTTTTCAACAGCAATTGCTTAATTTAGTTAATCTTTCAAATGACATAATGAATGGAGTCCATTGAGGTTTATCTTTTCCAACTAATTTATTTTCTTGAATGGTTTTTTTTTTACCATTATTATTATGAATGAATTTTTACAAAAGTATTATATAAACCATTCTTTGTGTAAATAAAGTATTCATTTTGTAATAATCACATTATAGAGATATTTAAAGAAATAAGCACACCGTTTAAAAAAAATGAAAGTGGTAAACATCAAATTTAATACGAGATCTATAATGTTTATTAAAATGTAAATAAAAGATTAACAAGATTATATAATTTAACAATTGCAGATGTGACAATGATATCAAAGCAAACAATTAATCATGAGGAAATGAAGACACATAACAGGGAAATTGAACGAAATATAAATTCAAATTAAAAGATTTTTCTTTTTCAAGGTATATGCGTTACTAAACAATCTCCCTATAGTCTAAGAAAATCAAATTTTACTTGAGTAATAATACCGAATCTTTTGTCAAATACAAAACAAAAAAACTATTCTACTATAGAGAACAAGAAATGGATGTATCTTGTGCCTTATAGGTAGAGCTAGAAATAGAAACTAAGAAATCAGATTTCCTTTTTTGAACTTTACTAGGCAATGGATTTAGTAAAAGAGGAATGAGTAGAAAAAAAATAGCAATGAAGTAAAGTTCATTGCTATTAAGATAGGTTAGGCGTTACTTTAACAAGTGTTTAGTTTAAAGTTTCCGACAGGTTAGACTTTACTTTATTTTATTAAGATGGTATTCTTTCTATGTTAATTTTATTTAATTACTAATATAGGATGAGGACCTTAGAAACTATATCCTATATGCTTTAACTTACAAGTTCCAAGGTTAATATAAAGTACTATGACTTTTTACCCATATCTTACCTATAAGAATAGGTTCTAGGAAATTACGACCTGAACACCACCCTGTGGCCTTAATTACCCATCTAAAACATACACGGTCAAGTAGGATTTAGGTGAGTATCCTATATAATATGATTACTCACTCATCCCTGGTTTTTAGTATTAAAGAGAAAATTGATACAATAAACATATCAATAAAGACTAAAAAAGAAAAACCTCAATATATTAAAGAATAAACAAAAACTATTTGTAGAAGAGTCAAACAAAGGTTTATATACTCAAAAAGGAAAGAATTACAAAAAGTAGTCTATAAGAGAGTCTAATACAAGTACATAGATTTAGGATGGCATGTAATATACTGGAAAAGGCAAGAACTAGCATATTCCTTTTAGAACAAAATATGTTATAATTATGTGCTTATAGATATTGATGAAAGATTCACTAGGTATTACTAAGATAACTATATACAATTTAGGTTTTGACTAGATGATGCTAGGGGTCAATCATTGAAAGGTTGAACCTAGGCTAACAAGTTAAACTAAAGTGATTAAATTCTTAAATATAATCTATACTTAGGTAATGTATTTAAATATTGAATTCAATTATATTATATAATCAAATAAATCGAATCTACATCAATTTAGATGGAAATAAGAAACGTAATTCAATACATTACATAACTAGATAAATCCATCAACTTAGAATAAACAAAAACTTAAAATACGACTGAATGAATTATATATTTGGATCAATGTTTTGATCAAATATTATCCATTCATCATCATCATTGCTTACTTTTCAACCTTGTGAATCATTCTTTATATCTCTAATGGCAAAAAATTGCTCTATGATAAGGTTTTAGCCTTTCACTTTTATATTTTAGAATTTATAGCATTGAATATTAGGAGATAATTTTAATTTTTGAATTCACTATTTAAATTATTGCTTTTTACATATATTTAGTAAGTATTGATATTACTTTTCATTTCTTTACCAATATTAAAAGAAAAAAATAAAGAAAAATTACTTGTATTATGACCTATTTAACCCATATGGGTCGAGGTCTAACTATTCAAGTTGACCAAGTTTAGATGGTCATTAGCAATATGGATTCTTGGGATCAAAACAACCTATTTTATACCAATGGTCATAGCTAAATTGGTTGAATTGGGCAAGTATTATTTGTAGCTATTGGTCCTACAAATGGCACAACTTAGTGGTTATTTGCAACAAGTGCTAGAGGTGGTGGAACATTGTTAGTGGAGGCATCCTCTAACGTTGGAAGGATGTCTTATTGCCTCTTTTTAGTAAATTTTGCATTGAGCTCTTCATTTTCCAGTTGCATCTTTAGGAACATCTCTTCCAAGTGATAAAAATGCTTTAGGTTGATAGTATTGGCTAGGCGCACTTGCTATTGGTTTTGCTATAATAGGGTAGGTTTTCAATAGTATTCTCAACATGTTGGCTAAGTTGTTACTCATTATTGTAGGTGTTACCTTGTTGATTTCTATGAGTGGTGCATCTACTCTTGGCCATTGGAAGAATATGATTCACTATCAGATGATGGCAATATTTATTGATGCTCAACGTTCATATGGAGTGCTTAAGATCAAAGATAACTTGCAAACACAATCAAACATACCTAAGCTAAGAAGGATACTAGAGTGTTTCTAATGAAGCTACTCTAGTACTCAAGGCAGAGATGGCTCAAAAGTATTTTTAAAGGAGAGTAAAGTGAGCGATAGTGTAAAAATGTGGATGCCTTTACTTATGGAATTACCAAATATTTTAGGAGTAACTAATGAGGTTTACGTAAAAAGTAGATTGCATTTCAAGATGCATACTAAATATTGTAAAGAAGATCTTGGGTTAAGGGCATGCTAGCTGTATGCTTTCCATATTTAGCCAAGCTATTCCCATCTTATCTTCTTTTGATTTAATGGATTAGGCCTATGTATTGTGGGTCTCCAAGCCTAATCTCTAAAGGCTAGAATGTGATAAGGGCTTAGTAGACATTTTTGAACCAAATCGGATGAGTTGTTAGAAGCTTAGTTCTAGTATTAAGAAGATTATTTATTATACCAATAGCTTGACCTTAGCCATGATAAGGTCAAATAAGCTTTGGGGAGCTCGACCAAGGTTTTAAGTAGATTGGTCATGGGCTTTTAAACTAAGCCCATGCCCTAACAAGGTTGGCTTAGGCTTGGAGGTCTGTGTTTAAAATAGCTTATCAATACTATTATATTAGGATATAATTTATATAAGAATTTTTTTTAAACGCAGCCTATACCTTAATAAGGTTGGCCTGGATTTGGAGGTTTACGTCCAAAATAGTCTATTAACACTCTTACATCAGGATATAATTTATGTAAGAACTATAATCTAGCAAACTTTAGATTAGTCATGGGCTTTTAAACTAAGCCTATGCCTTAACGAGGTTAGCTTAGGCTTGGAGGCCTACATAAAAAATAGCTTATCAATACTCTTATATTTGATTTTGTGAACACTTGGAAAAAAAAAATAATGAAAACAAGGGGAAAATACAAATAACCCCCTAAATTTTGACTTAGGTGTAAATTAAACACTTGAACTTTTAAAGTATGGTTTTTGGTCCTTTAATTTTCATAAATTGGTAAACAACTGCCATAGGAAGA
Source organism: Lumnitzera racemosa (assembly GCA_024138005.1). Classification (NCBI taxonomy): domain Eukaryota; kingdom Viridiplantae; phylum Streptophyta; class Magnoliopsida; order Myrtales; family Combretaceae; genus Lumnitzera; species Lumnitzera racemosa. The sequence continues at coordinate 26,160,230 of JAMXBC010000010.1, forward strand.
GAATAACTCTTTCAAACATTAATTTTAGTGTGCAAACACCTCATAAACTTTGATTTTCATTTACAAATACCTCCTAAACACTCCTATAGTTTAAGAGGTTATTTATATACTAAAATCAAAGTGTAATTTGTTTTTTTAACTTATGGGGTTTATTATGCTAATTTGTAAAAGTTTAGGAACTAAAAATCACACCTTAAAAGTTTAGAAAGTTAATCTGTACATTAATCAAAATTTAGGGGTGTTATTTGCAATTTCCCCTAAAAATAAAATAAATAAGGATAACAACAAACCTTCTAAAAGGATATATCTCTACACTCTATATCTATCCAAATTTCCTAAAACCCTAAATATATTTTTAAATCTTCTCTTATTCTCTTCATCAACTTAGTGTATTAAGTGATACTTTTCCACAAGAAACTTAAAGGTTAAAAAAAATGAAGGGAAACTTGTTTTATATAGAAGTCTTAGTAAGTTTGATGTTTTAGGCATTCATGATAAATTATTGTGAGTAATAAATTAAAATCGAATCTTTGGGTTATATTTCTATAGAAATTATGAGCATACAAGTGTGGTGTGGTGAAGTTTGCATGTAATCAAGTAGGTTGTGCTATATTTTCTAGAATTTTTGTAAGATTTTGATCTTGAAGTGATAAAATAAAGTTACTTGATTCATTAAAGAAAAGGATTTTTTTTTAAGAAGTTCTTTATGCGAATAATAAGAATTATTGCAACCAGTTTTAAGGTTCTTTGCAATCTGCCATCAAAAGAAAAACAAATCATTCATTAATTAGCTATTTTTATTATTAATGGCATTAATTGCTTTCTATTCACAACATATGCTAATAAACATTGATTCTTGTTCATATATATAATTTCTATTTTTACAATTTAACTATTTTCTACTATATATAATATATCTTATTAAGTAATTATTATATGAGGTTTATGGAATAGAAATTAGGATACATACTTTATAAGTAATAGTTTGATTGCAAATATATATAATTATTTATCTTACTTGACTAGTATACATAATATTCATATGTTATAACCTAAACAACTTATCATATTATATTATATGTCATACAATATCTTATTTCAATTACAATATATATATATATATATATAATTGTTTTCTATAAATTGCAACAATGCATATGTAATGGTTTTAATATACTAAATAATCAATCGTTAATATATTTACAAGTATTATAGTCTATACATAATGTAACTTGTTTGTTATATAATATGTTAATAATTTCCTATTATTTAGCTTATAAGTGCTTGCTGCATGTGCTTGGCTCGGTAAAGGGCCTCGTTATGGTAGATCCCCAAAGGCATTCGTTAATTTACATGCGATGTTAACCTTGATAGAGTTGCATATCAGCATGATGTGGGTAAATTTAAAGACTCAGGGGAGTTAGGCTCGAAGTGGTAGTTCCCAACACCATAGTATGTATAATATATATATATATATATATAGTATATCAGGATCATGAGTTACCCTAAGTCTTGAGACACCAAGACTGTGTTGTGTGCTAGACTTAAATGAAAAGATATTAAAAGAATCTCATTTTCATTTTATATATGTGAGTATGAACTATTTGTCATGCACATATGATTGTTGTATATATGTGCTTAATGTAAGCTCAATCCTTAGGGATTTTTTTTTCAATCGTAAATGCTAAGGAATTCTATGAGAAGCCCTATGTAGACTTTGATTAGGATCAGTCGGGTGTCAATTACCTTTCCTACTATGATGATCAATAGAGAGAACTCTACAATCAGTTAGTTGTTAGCTTTCGATTTTCTGTTAGGAAGTGAAACTTTGGTTAGGAATTGACTTTTTTTTTTTCCAAAGGAGCGTTATGGACTCTAGTTTCTATGACTAATATTAGATTTATCATGTTTTCCAATGTTTGTGTAGTGAAATAGGTTACTTGGTTTAAACTATTATATGTAGATTTATGATGTAAGAGTTTGGCGAATATTTTTAAAGTGATATGGATTTAGACATGTGTATAGGTTTATTGTTTCATTATATGATAATGGCATGAGGCGATTATAACATCCTAAGCGTTATAACTATAAAGTAGCATTTTCATGTTAGCCATTAATAGAATTCATTTAGTAATTATTTATGAGAAAACTTCTTTTTATGAATTATGAGATAACTATGGCAGATTTATTATTTTGGAAATATATAACTATTATTCTAGATTGGTAGGGTGAGATTTTTCTCATTTATAAGCTTGATGCTGGACTTTGACCAATATAGAAATAATGCTATGTGAGTGTACATAAATTAATTAAGGAACAACCTCGAGCAAAGGCTCAAGGTCAATATTTTAACATAGGAGTTTGAGTTGTTTAAGTTCTAACTAGAGAGCAGATTAAAGTTCTCTTTGATAGATTATTTAATTTAATTACCAATGACCTTAAAACTCTTGCTGTTGATTATAATAACTCAAGAGAAAAATTCCTAAGGATACTAACAAGTTCATGGAATATAAAGAAGACAACAATAGAATAAGTTTATACCATAACAATGATGGCATAAATAGAAGAAAGAAGTCCCTAGCATTAGAAGCAAAGAGTAAGATAGGCTCAAAAATATTAGATGATGGAGAAATAAATCTTATGGTGAGATAACTTGATTGATTATTAAGGAAGAAAGGTATAAAAATTATAAACTCTTAAAGGCTTTATACTAACGATAAAAAACAAGTGTATGAAAGAAAAAGAAGAAAAGAAAGAAGTAGTAGCGTGTCACAAATGGAAAAGGCTAGGACATATCAAGTATGCATATTTGTTACTTCTGAAAAGGATGAGCAAGCACAAAATTTGAAAAATTGCTGCTAATCATAGAAGCAGATTTGGAATTGTCCTTCATTCTAAGGGATAACCTGGTGAAACTAAGTAGAGGTTTGAACTAACTGATGTTGAAGATTTTGCGGATGAGTTACAGTATCGATAATCAAAACCATAAAACATCTTACTTCAATACAATAACCACTTCAAATTCCCTAGTTTTCATATACTTCACTTGGTAAATGCAGTTAAAGAAGAGTTCAAGTCTAGTTGTTTTAACATTTGTAAGTCCAAAGCTTTCAAACATATCAAGTGGCAAATCTGTCAAATTTAAGATGTCAAATTCCTGTAGAAGGTGTTCCAACATAAATTATACCATTTCAAGCCCCAATGATATTCTAGGACATGCTCTTCTTCCATTACCAATTAGTAGAAGCTCAAAATATAAGCCTTTAATATCAACATTTTTGTGGGTGCTCAAAAACCTCTTCGACTTAAACTCAAATGGATCATGCTATACTCTTGAATAAGTTTGAATCTTCCAAAGATTCATAATCATTTAAGTCCCTTTCAGAACATGATAACCTTTAACAATACAATCATTGATGAATTTGTGTGTTCCTAAAAGTAGTGTTGAAAGGTGCAATCAAAGTGTTTCCTTGACAATTGCTTGCAGGTAAGGTAGCTTATTGATGTCTCATTCTTTTACAAAGCACTCTTTGCCAACTTGGTCATCTAACTCTTAGTTTGCTTTCATCAAAGCTCGAGGATTGTTCAACAGCAATGAGATTGCCTAAGTTAATGCCACCATGGTTATGTTGCTTCCTCCTACAATTAGAGTTTGAATGTAATACGATGTTAATTAAGAGTGATGATACTTGCTTCTCTTGTCTTTTGTGCTATTATGTAGAAATTTATATATCTATTATATCTATGGGCACTTGTAGTTACATATATACAAAGTCTTATCTTAATTCAATTACATAAAGATTTTCATTTCTTAAAGGTTATTAAGAGGGTAAGAAGAAAATGAAGTATAACAACCATTTTAGAAGAATGAGAAATTATAGTAAATTTGTTTCAATAGCTAAAGATATTTATGCTTTAGAAAGGTTTTTCATAATAAGCTGCTAGCAAGAAAAAGAAGCTATAGTAGGCAATGGTAATGGAAAGTAAAGGAGAAGACAAAAACCAAATCAGGAAATATGGTGAGTGTTACTTATTGAATATAGAACATCTTCCTTGTTATGTTACAAGTGATACTAACTAACTGACCAACAAAATTGTCACGTATAGAAGCATACACATGCTAGTAGATAACTTTTTACTATGTACAAGTATGTATAAATAAGCTAGTAATACTTCATACCCCTCCTTAAGTTAGAGCTCCTCGTAAGCTCAACTTGCAACATAAAAGCTAAAATTGAGGGGCAAACAAAGCCTTGGTTAGTAAGTCCGTAAGCTACTGTAATGAAGGAACAAACTGAGGTTGAAGAAAACCAGATTTTACATGATCATGGATAAAGTGAGCATCAATATCAATATGTTTAGTTCAAGCATGCAAGCATGGAATGAATGCAATTTGTAATGCTGATTTGTGGTCATAAGATAAAGAAATTGGTAGTTGAACAGAAAGCCCCAAATCTTGCAAAACATAAGAGACCTACAACAATTCTTTGGTTGCTGTGGCTAAGCTTTGGTATTTTGCTCTAGTAGTTAAAGTGGAAACCATTGGTTGCTTCTTCATTTTCCATGAAACAAGTGCATCACCAATTATGACAAAAAAAAAAAATAGTTGAAGATTGTCTATCATTAGCATGCGATCCCCAACATAAGTCAAAAAAGGCTCAAAGTTATAGTATATTTGCAGCTAGATAAAAAAGTCCTAAGGAGGAAATTCCTTTAAGGTATTGTAGAAGATGAAATAATGCATCTAAATGTAATGAGCTTGGTTATGCAAGATAGCGACTTAAGTGATGTATAAGGTAGGAAATGTATGGCCTAGTGAGTGTAACAAATAGGAGACAACCAATAAGTCATCTATACAAGGAAGCATAACATAATAGTGGCCTAGTGGACTTATCCAAGAATAGTCAAAGCTGCATAGAAGTAGAAGCTAGCTTGCAACCAGTCAACCTTGCACTTTGTAACACATTAAACGTAAATTTCCTTTGGTTAACCAGTATACCTTGTTGATTGCCACAAAAATATTGCCTAAGGAAGATTTGAGATTGTCCCAAATCCTTAATTGTAAATTCAAAATCCAACTTCTGTTTAACAAGCAAAATGAACCTTTCGTCTAAACCTGTCATTAGCATATCATCAACATACAACGAGATAAAAGTACTACCACCTAAACCTTGATGTGTAAATAATGATGAATCATGAATTGATTGTTGAAAACCAAAGAAAGAAGGAACTTAGATACCTCAAAGTCTCATTGCATAGATGCTTATTTTAACCCATATAAAGACTTCCTTAAATTATAAACTTGATTAAGGAATAATGGGAATCCGACTGCGGGACCTCTTACTTGTAGCTGAGCTTGAAGCCTAGAAGGACTAATCAGATGAATCCTCCAGCTCCAACTAACTCTTACTGAGGTCAATTTGATCTTCACTACCAACCAACCCCTCATGCCAAATCAAATAACTACACATCTCTTAGAAGTTAAATGTCAACTGGATGAAAGCTTTATTGACAACCTGACATCTCATAAACGTATGTTTAGCAATATTTGAGCTAACCCCCAGCTTAACAACATTGTTGTTGTGAAGACAAAAGCTCTAACACATGTTTGCAGCCATTCCTCCTAGGATGAGTCCAACCCAGATCGGCATTGGTTGCTTCTAATTAGAGATACCGAGTCTTACAATTTAAATTCCTATATTCTATCCTTAACTTGATTCAACAGGCAAGTGTAGCTATCATTTTACAGTATGGATAAGTATAGAGTTGTCTCCACTAAGAAAATGGTTCAATTACCAGTATGAATTACTCTTCCTATTAACTAGCAACCTAATTTATCAAATGATGAAAATAATAAAATATCTAATTTACTAGTTACACTACACTAATCAACATTTATCCAACACAAATGTTATAGACACTATCAATACTACAATAATTTAACATATAGACTTGCTCTACCACTTGGTATGATACTACCAATATACATTTTATCCTAATACTTTTTATCTATGGGAAATAATAGATATGTAAGCATTCTTCTCGAAACTACTTACTTTTAATCTTAATTATGTCTATTAGAATTTCTTCTTAATTAACACCTAATTCATATTGCATTAATGTTATGTTCATTTATTGATTTCCTTAAGAATGTAGTAATTTTCTTAATAGTATCTCTATTATTGGGAGTAAATTGTTCTAATGAATTAGATCTATTCAATAGAATTGTCTCTCGACTTATTCTAATGAAATCTGGCTTAAGACAACGTCGTACACTACACTATACTTAGATTGATTAAGTTCAATTCACCAAAACTAATAATTATTAGGAATAAACTAATAATTATTAGAAACTTACTAATTCACATACTTATTCGTACCAAGTTGATGTAGGATGTCCTAGTTACTACTCATACATGATGAAATAAGTGAATATATTAACAAAATGTAGAAATAACAAAGAAATTAACATAAGACAAGTAAAAAATACAACCCCATTCAAAAGTCATTAGTAGAAATCTTTACAACAATGAATGATGAATTCCCATCAGCTTTCTAGAGTAATTTCGGGAAAAGTACGGTGCAACACTTAAAACCATATTGAAAATGGAAATACAATGGGTACAAAGATGGATGAATAGGTATTGGTTAGTGATATGATGTTCTTTTTCTAGTATTCTCTCTTTTGATCTAATGTTATATCTTCTCCTCTTATGTGATTTTGTTACCTTTTATCACGGTATATTTACACTTAACTCGTCAAATGACTCGAATTACATGATTTCAAGATACCGCCTTATGTAAAAAAATATTCCATGTACTGGTTCGTGTAAAAAACTTAAACACAAACAATTACGCCCACTCCTATCATGTCTATAACTTGAGGAGTGATAGTCTCAAAAAACAAGATTTTATACTAATCATGGTAGTAACAATGGACGTAAACTCTTTGTCGCTTCATTACAACTCATTATACTCATGATTGAGAGTGTGATTACCCTCTTACTATACGATTACGGCCGTAATTGACAAGGAGATCATTAGTGCTTCCTTAATCACACCCTTGATGAAGGGCATGATCAGTGATACCTAAGACAATATTTCTTCATTACCGCCACAATTGAACGAATCTTGGTTCTATTTGAAACTTTTTTTCTCCGTGTAGTCATGATTGACTTAAAAGTCATTTTTTGTGTGTAAATTTCATCCTCTTGCTCATGATTTATCTAAAATCAATACATTTTACAATTAAGTACCAAAACTTAAGAATTGAATCACAATTATGAACAATTTTATGCCTAAACATGCCTTAAAAGAGTAAAGTAATTTACACTTGTTAAACTTCCCTACACTTAAGTTTTACTTGTCCTCAAGCAAATACTTAAAACAATCAATTGCATAATCGACAAGGAATTCCCAATAGATTAACTCTATACAGCACTTGTTGTGTTCATAGAACAATGACCAATATTTTAAGACTAATCAAAGTAAAATACACTTCACCCTTACTATATAATGATAGTTTTCAAAGGCACAAAGTTAGTGCAAAGTTAAATAGATCAAACGAAAATTAGTTATAATTCATCCACTTCCTTAAGTGTATACAAACTCTTCAATTACTTCTTAAAATCACTAATTTAGAAGAAAAGTATATTGCATCTATTTTTCTCTTATATTTCTAATTTTTTATTGAATCTCTCCAAGAACAACTTACACATTACATTCTCATTTTTCTCTTTCTTTTTTTTTTCTTTAGAATAAAACCAAATATTAGCAACGGAGTTAGACTTAGCTCTTTTGAGGGACCAAAGCCTGTCTTTACTAACTTGGTTATAAGGATAAAGGTTAGTAGTGGAGTCAAACTTTGCTCTTTTGAGAGACCAAAGCTTGTCTTAACTAACTTGATCCTTATAGATTCTTATTGCAATGGTATAAAGACAAAAATTGGTAGTAGGGTCAAACTTTGCTCTTTTGAGGTAGCAAAGTCTGTCTTTACTAATTTAGTCCTTAAACACTTCAATTTGCTCTATTTTGAAGATATTCTCGAGATTCTCAAATTATATCAACAAGTGAATTACTTCATTTGCCCTTTTAATTCAAGATTAAATGAGCTCACAAAAGTAATTGAAAAGTAGAGATATTACTTAGAAAGTCTAGATGCACAACCAATTAACTTTGAACTAATGCCTCCAATTCACTTCTAACCTCTAAATTCATTCATTAAATAGTAAGTAAGTATGCTTCACTTAGATTTGATCCTATAATATTGATCATGTACACTAAGTCCACAAGAAGTAGTTAGGCACAAAATTAATTGCTACTATGCCAAATTAACAATCTACTTAATAAAATCACTACTTAAAAACAAACAACTTAAGTAGAAAACTTTTGATAAATAGATTTTAACCTTCCCCACATTTAATGAGAGGCAATGTCCTCAATGTCTGAGGAAAGAAAACATAGAATAGGTATAGAAAAGTAATAACTAAAAAGATAAAAATTAATAAATAACAAGAACTGGACTTCCCTAAAATATGAAGTTTGATCATTTCATTGAGCTGTAAACCATCAAATAGTAAATCCTTCAAACACGTTAACAATTTGAACAACAAAAGACACCTAACCCTTAAGACAAAACAAAAACCAAATACAACAAACTCATAATATGAGAGTCTCCGTTAATAGTACATTAGTGAGATTAAGCTCTTAAATAGATAAAGATTCTAAAAATAACAAAAGAAAGAAAATGAGTCAATCATCCATATCTCCTGTCTCTTCATCTTAACTATCTTCATCCTCACCGGATGACTCTACCTTACTCTCATCCTTAGCACCTTGCCTGGCTGTTTCTTGCTAGGTTCTTTGAGTTTCTTCTTCATCATCACTGTCATCCTCTTTTAACCCTTCCCCCTCATCACTAGAGCCTTCCTCTTCTGACTCTTCATCTCCTTCTTTTTCTTCTTCTAAAGCACTTATAGGTGGGGGAATCAGAGGTTGACTAGGACCCGCATCCACCTGAGTTTAAGAATGAGAGAAACAAGAGGGAATAGCTGCTCTTACTTTCGTGGCGATATTCATCAAAATCTTAACAATTCCCATCTGATTCTCTTTAATCTTAGCCACTTCAGTTTCCAATCTCTTCAAATTATCGACTGAGAAGCTCGATGTAGATGGTGCAAAATCAGGAGCACCAGGGTCCTCAATATCTGAGACTCTTGGTAATGGTTTTGGTAATAGGTTTAGATCAGCACAAGAGTCTCTTGGCATGTCAATTATAAGCCATTACCTCAAATTCATGAGGATCCTCGTAATCAGTCCTCCAATGAAAATACTTGTGCTTTTATCAAACGATTGCTGGCAAAGTCCAAATACGGTTGAGATGCCTACATTCATTGGAAACCCCTTTAGTACATAATATAAGGGCAATAAATCATGCTCCCTCACCACCATAAGGCTCTCATGCTTCCCATAAATCATCCTAACAAGAATATAGTGGAAGACTCGAGAACTAGTCTTCTTCAAAGTGGAAGCCTTGGATTTGCTTACCCTAAAACTACTTTCATTTGAGATTTCTCTCCAAAACTCATTTACTGAAGTTCCCCTAGGAAGACTCATTGGCAAATTAACAAACTCCTCATCCTTAAGCTTAGCTCGGATGTACAACCCCATCGCCTATACGAATGTTAACATATCGATTATATGAGTTCATCCGAATGTAAAGAACTCCACCACATTGTCCATTTTTGAGCTAATATACTCGTACTTAATCTTGAACGATAAGAGAAAAGACAAAGTAGTTTAATTATAAGTTTTCTCTTGAACTATTAATAGTTTTAGCCATGGCCCATTTCCTAACAATCTCTGCATGGCTATCTTCAAGCCATATTCCCCCAATACATCCTAGTCTATGACATAGTGTCGGTTGATAATCTTCTTAGTGGTAAATTCCTTGAATCTCTCTTTTTACTGCGTAATCATACTAGCTGGCGAAGTGACTGCCCTACTGGAACTTGCTATGTGGGATAGTCTAGGAAGAAGAGAAGGAGACTGATTAGCCTTAGGTCTCTTATGCTGAGAATTGGTTGTTTTTTTTTTTTTTTTGGTGCCATCTGCAGACATCGGTATTAGGTCAAGTTCATACAATTCAAGTATAATTTAGACTAAGCAAACCCATTCTAACTTCCTTCAACTTATAAACATAAAGTATCTATCGACTAATCATGATTAACCCTAACCAACTTCTAAGCACGCATTACACAAGTGAATTCACAATAACTCAACTTGTAACTTAAGTGTCAACTAAGGATTAGTATCTCCCCTTAACTATGCAACACTCAACTTCACAACATTACACATAAACATAACACTTCAACATACAGAACAACAACTACCATTACAATCTTACATAACATTTAAGTACTATGACGAGACAAATTCATTAATTTAGACTCAATTTATGAAAATCCCCAATTCGATCATTATCAATACAAATTGGGGTTTAAGCTTAATGTACTAACTTATAGCACAAAATCATACCAATCGAAGTCTAATAATGATACAAACACAACTATTAGTACCATAATAACACTTTTGACAAATCACAGTAGACACACATATATAAACCCTGGAGTAACAAGAATCAAATCTATGCAAATATAAAAAAACGAAAGAAAAAGAGGAAGATAATATCTTAGAAGAGTGTAAGGGTGATGAAAAACGATAATGCAAGTGTTAGAAGTGGGTAGAATAAGGGTTGACGTGAAGAAAATAGGGGTAGAGGTTTGTAAGAAACCGGTATGGTGAAAGGTGAGAGTATCACAAAGTGAACTTCCAAAATGTGACAAATGAGGAGAGAGAGAGAGAGAGAGAGAGAGAGAGAGAGAGAGAGAGAGAGAGAAAGGGAAATTTCTTATATAGTAGGGGTAATAGGGACATGATCACGGCTGTGGTACCCTTTTCGAGCCTAGTCATGGGCGTAATGAGTCCCATAGCTCTGTGCCCAAAATTTTTGAACTATCATGGCCTATACCCTTTAATAGTCATAGGCATGAATAAACCTGTGACTAATATTTTGGTAAAAAATTTCATACGTAACTCATTTTATCATGTCCGTGATTGAATTGAAAAGCTCTCAAGGTGGTAATCACAATTGTGATGGAGGTATGAAATTTTCCAAGGAAGTGATCATGGCTGTAATGGATAGGTGGATTAACCTTACTAATTTATCATGGCCGTGATCAATCCCGTAATAGATGCCATGCTTGAAAAATTAAATACTTACATTTATCGTAGCCATAATTGCAATGTTTACCTTTCATTCTCCATTTACGTCCCCACACTTTGTGAAATTCTTCTCTTCCCTCTAAATTTCTATAACTTCCACTTGATGTTTCCTTTCTTTGTGCATGAAACTATAAACAAAGATACTTAAAACAATCCAAACGAATAACAATAACAACAATTAATTAATTTTAAACTCAAAAAATTCAAAGTACTCAAAACAAACAAAACAAAATTGTTAGTCTAATCAATAATACATGCTTATTTAACGTTTTAAGCATGATGTTTCTAGAGGCTTTCAGCTTCGTTTCTTGACTAGAGAAGTATCAACTCTTCCTTGTCTTAAAGTTATAGCTTAGACTTGTTCTCTTGAGTTTGTCTCGATATTCACCGAAAAAGATCCTAAAACCTTTTTTGAAAGTTCTTTTGCAATCTGCCTAACTTGGTTTTCCAAGTAATTGATTGATGCCCCTTGATTTCTCAAAGCGATTTTAGTAGCCTAGTGACGTAGTTTAGAAGTCTTGATGTACTAAGCTAACATCTTCTCAATGGAAACTGGCTTACTCTGAGGAGAAGGCACTTGTCTTTGAAATCTAAGAGATGGCATGTTGAAACTTTGATTAACGTTGTTGCTCCATCTAAAGTTGGGATGATTCCTCCAACCCGTACTGTATGTGTTACTGAAATGATCATTCTTTGGTCAGATCAAGTTCCCTATGTAGTCAACCTCTTCCACTTGATTAATCTCTGAAGAGCTTGCCAACTAAAAATCTAAAACTACTAAAGCCATGTTCTTAACCATTGTGAGACTATTAAGCTTCCTTGTCAACATCTCTACCTTATGTACTAGAGCGGAAGTGACTTCCAACTCATGTTTTCCCGTTGACTTTATTTCTCTTCCTCTTACATATGACCATTGATAATGGTTATTAGCTATATCTTTAAATAGTTAGATACATTGCTCCAATGACTTATGGTTTAGGCTTCCTCCAACAGCTCCATCAATAAGCTGCTTGGTGGTATAGTTCAATCAATTGTAAAATGTCTAAACTTGGTGCCAATCCAAAAGCTTATGATGGGGACATTTTCCATTATAAATCCTTCCATCTCTCCCATACTTCATACAGAGTCTCTGAATCCATTTGACCAAAAGAAGAGATATTTTCCCTTATCTTAGTTGTTCTCAAAGGTGGGAAGTATTTTCTCATAAACAACTCAGCCATCTCTTGCTAGATATTGATAGAATTCCTTAGCATAGAGTTGAGCCATTACTCTACATTGGATCTTAATTAACATGGGAATAACTTGAGGTGGATAGCATCTTTTGAAACTCTACCTATCTTAAAGGTATCACAATTTTCCAAGAATTGCTACAAATGGTAGTTGGGGTCTTCATCACTGAACCTATCAAACTAAATACATTACTGGATCATCTAAATAATACTTGACTTAATCTCAAAAGTATTTGCTTGAACTCTAGGTCAAACGATGTTGGTACTCGCCCTATTCAAGTTAGACCTACAATAATCTAGCATTGTCCTTAGAGCCATAAGCGAGTTTACTCCTCGCTCGTTCCTCACTTGTATTACATTCCGATTTCCATCAAGAGGTAGGTCTAAATTCAATGGCAAATCTCTTTGGATACCATCTTCTAGATTCAAGAATTAGCTTTCTAATAGTAACTCAACATTTTGATTTTGATTATTAATTTTGGATGACTTTATTTTGATTCTCAATAGTTTTCATGCTCTTACGTCCTTACTACCAAATGCTTAGTTCTATAAATACTATTGGACTTTCTTTAAGTTACTTTTGAGTGTTCTCTTAGGTCCAGGATTGAAGTCAAGTAGATTAGTTGTGCTGCTCTAGGTCATAAACTACAAATCAACAATTAATCCGATATGAGCACAAATATTTCAACTAAATTAATAACAAATATAAAAGAAAACAAATGCTAAAAGAACATGAATCCTAATTTTCCTAATGATGATGTTGTCTTCCCCAGCAACGGTGCCAAAAAAACTTAGTTACCTCTAGTTAGAGTGATCGATTCTTACAATTTAAATTCCTATATTCTATCCTTAATTCGGTTCAATAGGTAAGTGTACCTATCGTTTTATAGCATGGATGAGTAGAAGGTCATCTCTACTAGGAAAATGATTCATATAGTAGCATTAATTACTCTTTCTATTAACTAGCAACCCAATTTATCAAATGATGAAAAGAATAAAATATCTAATTTACTAGTTACATTACACTAATCCACCACAATTTTTATCCAACACAAATGCTACAGACACTATTAATACTACAATGGTTTGACTTATAAACTTGCTCCACCACTTGGTATGATACTACCAATATACTTTTTATCTTAATATTTGTTATTTGCGGAAAATTACAGATATGTAAGCATTTTTCACGGAATTACTTACTTCTAATCCTAATTGTGTCTATTGGAATCCCTTTTAAATTAACAACCAATTCAGATCTCATTAATGTCATGTTTATTTATTGATTTCCCTAAAAATGCAACAACTTTTCTAATAATATCTCTATTATCATGAGTAAATCGTTCTAACGAATCAGATCTATTCAATAGAATCATCTCTCGACATATTTTAATGAAATTTAGCCTAAGATAATGTCATGCACTATACTATACTTAAACTGATTAAGTTCAATTTACTATAACTAATAATTATTAGGAACTCACTAATTCATGCACTTATTCATATTAAGTTGATGTTAGAAGTCCTAGTTACTACTCATACATGATGAAATAAGTGAATGTATTAACAAAATGCAGAAATAACAAAGAAATTAATGTAAGACAAATAAGAAATATATTCCCATTCTAAATTCCTCAATAGAAATCTTTACAACAATGAATGATGAGTTCCTATTGGCTCTCTCGAGTAAGTCCGAGAAAGGTATATTACAACATTTAGAATTGTGTTAAAAATGGAAATATAATGGGTATAAAGATGGATGAATTGGTATTGAATGATGATATGTTGTTCGTTTTTTGGGGTTCTCTCTTTTGATCTAATGTTATATCTTCTCCTCTTCTATGATGTTATCACCTCTTTATCTTGATATATTTATACTTGACTCATCAAAGGACTCGAATTATACCACTTCAAGACATTGCTCATTGTAAAGACATATTTCACATATCGGTTCATGTGAAAAACTTAAAGAAGAATAGTTACACCTAATCCTAGTATGCCTGTGACTCAGGGAGTGATAATCTCAAAAAACAAGATTTTACCCTAATCACGGTTGTGATAATGGACGTAAACTCTTCATTGCTTTATTACAACTCATTACCCATATGATTGAGGGCATGATTACCCTCCTATTATATAATCATGACCATGATTAACAGCGGGATTCTTAATGCTTCCTCAATCATGCCCTGCAATCTTTCTTCATCACGCCAGTGATTGAATGAATCTTGGTTCTACTTCAAAATTTTTTTCTTCTAACGGTTATGATTGACTTAAAAGTCATTTTTCTTATGTAAATTTCATCCCTTTACTCGTAATTCATCTGAAATTAATACATTATATAATTAAGTATCAAAACTTAGGAATTGAATCGCAACTACGAACAATTTTATGCCTAAATATGCCTCGAAAATATAAAGTAATTTACACTTATCGGGCATCCTTGCTCAGCAACCTTAACCAGCACCTCAACTCTATTGAACTCAAGTCGACTATACAAAATTTATTTTTTCTACTAGAGACTCACCCACCTACAGTGAGTTACGTATCCAATTAGCTACAAATAGAACCTTTCATACAGAAAAAGTTGCTTTTGTTGTATTTTCTAATATACCCTTCATCATTCCTTATATATTACTCCTTTTAGACATTAACCCTTTTAATATTTTCCATTTTAGGTAGGTTGTCCTAATTTTAGGGTATAAATACCCATTGTTCATGTAACCACAAGAATCATGTTATCATCATTAATATATTGAATATTTCTCTTTTTGTGAACATTGCTCTCATTGGATTTTTGCTCTTTCTTCATTCTTGTCCTAACTCTTAAGTAAGGTTAGGTGGTAAGTAATCTCACTGGATCAATTTGTGTGTCATATCAAGCTGTGTCATTGAAAGTTCCACTAGTGCGTTATATCTTTTAGAGTTGTTCATAAGTTTGCTTATTTTTTTCCTTTTCTATTCTCTCGTACACTTCCAATTACTCATTTTAAGCTTTTGGTAAACTTAGACTCATCTCTGCGACTAGCCTTATTTGTTCTTGGCTTCGGTCTACATCATGGAAAGCCTTATCATATCATTGAGGAGGAACCATATAAATCTTTTCATCTAAATGACCATGTAAGAATTTATTATTCACATCAATTTGATGAAGTGTCCAAGAGAATGCAATTGCTAAAGCCAATAAAATACGAATCAATCCTAATTTAGCAGCCGATGAAAAAGTGTTGTGATAGTCTTCCCATTTTATGTGTTGAAGTAAACCAAGAAAATCTTCCATTATCTTTGAGAGCATCTATGTGCTTAGAGGCAATAGATACTTCTAGAGTTTGCTCTTAATTTATAAACAATATGGATGCTAAACAAAATTTAAAGAAAATTATTTTTTAGTCGTTAAGATTTACCTACTTCTTTATTTGATTCTTCCATTTTTTTTATCCCTTCTATTTGAGTTCTCAACATTTCAAAATCTTATAGAAATAATACTTTTATCAAGTTTAGTAATTTTCCATCTATCCATGAAATACATTAGTTCAAAATTATCCACAACAATTAATTAAAAAAAAATTATAAGATTTACTGCACTTACTAACATAATATAAGAAAATATAAAATTAATGATATATTATGAATAAAAATAATAAAAATACAAAATAAAATAATTGAAAGTAGGAAAAGGGACTAGAAAAAAATGATGTGTACTTTAACCATATTAGTGAACTAATTCAAGGTCAATTGGGAGCTAATATATGTCCAAACTGGATAAAATGTTTAATATATTTAATGAAAGTCTTATTTTTTTGAAAGATTTTGAAATATTGATTACTTAGATAGAAGGAAAAAAAGATTTAACACTTAAATAAAAAGTAAATAAACGCTAGGCACTAAGAAATTTATTAAAACTAAATGTCATTGTCCTACACGATGGTTGTTCAAATGTTATAAGCTGATATAATACGAGAAAAACACCGAATTAGGACAATGTTAGGCCGACAAAGACGATTGGAGCTTACGAAAGCAATGATCAAGGGGTTCTAATTTGCATCGCAGCATCAAATTATTTCTAATAATGATATATATGCGTTTCTCTCGAAGAACGACGATGAAAGAGACGCTCGTTATTAATTACTGATTACAGGAGACTGAAATAAGAAGATAAACCTAAGATTATTCCATGTTTTACATCAAGTTCAAAGGCCGTAGTAAGAAACTACCAATCTTTACTCCTATTCCTAGGAAATTAAACTATTTTTCTTTTCTCTCCTCCATTGTGCTTCAAAATTCAAATGGCTTCCTCAAACTGTCATCCCCCTAAGATCTTGCAAAATTGATTTATTTATTTATTTAAGTGGCAAGCCATATTTATTCTTGATTGGCCTCAACCGTCTTAAGCAAAACTTTTTTATTGTTGACTGACGTCTATCTTGGTATTAGGATTGGTTATTTGGCATCAAACTCGTCTATCTAGACACAATATTATACAATTATGAATGAATTTATAAAAACAAAACTTGATACAATAATAAATGCTTATACCCATTTCAAGCTTTATATAATACATTTTAAGTTTTGTTTTTGTCTACACATCCATTTAGGCATACCTTACTAAATCCCAAGCTCATTATATATATACTAATCTCTTTTTATGAAAACCAAATTAAATGTATTGATAAGTTTTTATTTAAGTTAATTATTAATAAGATTAACTTATAAAAATATTAGTTACAAAACACTTCAAGTTTGAACCAATTGCTGAATTCTTAAGCTATTATATTTTTGATACGTAAAAAGAAATCTTTACAAGTATTACTATAATCAATATAGTTATTAAACAGTATCAATGTCAACCCCGACTTCCAACAGACAAACGACAACAACCAACGGGTAGGAATTTCATCCTTCGTACGATAGTTAGATAGTGCGAATCACATATCTATCGCTTCTCGAAAGGAATTTTGACAAGGAGCGATAATCCAAATGGTTTTAAGTCACAGTACAAGGGTACATTGTAGGAACAACTCTCGTGCAGATTTTGAGGAACACAGAATAGGAAATTTCATGCGAAATAAAGTTCGCTTGTTAATCGGGGTCTGAGGATAACCTGGAGTGGTTTTTCTTTCAGAATAGTTAGTCCGAAACTTACGGACATGTCAACCGGTGAATTGTCCACAGTTGAGACATCAAATGCCTGCAAAAATCTAGCCAATACGAAGTGTACCAGCTGAAGCCCAAATGATGTTCCAGGACAAGCTCTCCTTCCACTGCTAAACGGTATGAGCTCAAAATGTTGTCCCCTGACATCAACATCCTTGTGTGTTGTCAAGAATCTCTCTATGTTGAAGGCTAATGGGTCCGACCAGACTCTGGGGTCTGTTTGGATTTTCCACAGGTTCGGTATGAGCCTGGTGCCTTTAGAGACATGATAGCCACCTATGATGCAGTCATCTGTGACTTCGCGATGCCCCGAGAGAGGTGCTGCTGGATACAGTCTTAGTGTCTCCTTAACCACTGCTTGTAGGTAGACGAGGTTGTTGATGTCTGAAAAGCTCACCAGCCTTCTCTTCCCAACTTGTGTGTCGAGTTCTTGTTGGACCTTTTCCAAAACCTCACGCTTGTTTAATAGTAACGAGATTGCCCATGTCATTGTCACCATGGAAGTGTCACTTCCACCTGCAATCACAGTCTTTGGAAGAAAATACATTCATGTTTCGGACAAATCATCAAGATAAATGTTTACACAATCCCTATAGCTATTAAGATAACTAATTATATGAACCCGTCACTATTAATAAGATGTAAATAGTACTTTTAAATTTACAAGAAAAAATAAATTTATCAAAAAAAAAAAAGAAGAAGAAGCGTTTTTCCATAATTTCTTAATAGTACTTATCTCCGACTATTGGTAAAGCTCCCAGCACCATTGTTAAAAGGGTCCATAGCAATACTAAAGCGATAAGTGCATATATTCAAAAATTATTGAGAAATAATAACACGTTTAAGGACGATGGTTTTATTTACAATGAATGCATAATACAAATCTAAGGACCATGTCAGATATAAAGCACTCCACGAGAGGAAAAAAAGAATTTAAACATTGTTTGGTTAATAATAAAGTTTTAGGAGATTTTTAGTCCTCCTCCCCCTTATTATCTCTGCCTTTTGTTGATGAGAGTTCTAGACGCCATCTTTCATGATTACTGCTTTTTCTTTTCTTTTTTTTCCAAACTTTTTCAGGGAAGGATAATAACATTGTGGTATTAAAAAAAAAAAGAAAATTCTAAATTTTAGTTTTAAAAAAAAAAAAACTTAAGGTACCTTACCTAAAATCAAATTTCCTTATAAATATTTCTTATACATGTATTATAGGGTGTATTATAGGGCGTAGAAATTTAAGGTTTGAATCTCCTTCCCTACTTTTTATTTTATTTTATTATAAGATTGTCTCTTTCACTGAATATTACGGTGTAATTTAAAATTATGAGTTCAAAATATGATTTTAATTATCTATATTTTATTTTTATTTTATTATTAAAATTGTACTTTCAACTAACTATTTTAAGGTAATTTTAAATTGTGAATTGAATACATAATCTCAATTAAGTAACTTCATAATTTCTTCTTTTTTTTTTTCAAAGGCTCATACTATAAGTTATTTTTTTCCTTTGAATTCAATATCATTATCCTCTAACCATATTTTAGGTTTTTCTTTTGTTTTTATTTTTTCCTGAAAGTTTATTATGAACAAAAATTCCGACAGCAATCATAGTACAAAGAAAAAAAATAAATTTGTTGTCTACTTTGGCCATTAAAGTAAACTTTTTGGACTTTACATTAGGAGTAAGCATGGATCGATTTGATTAGGTTTTCCCTTCAAATCAAATCGAATCATAAAAATGAGGTTCAGAATTTTATAACTTTGAACTAAATTGTACCGTTTGAATTAAAAATTTTCCAAACCTGTAAGTCTTTGGTTTGATTCAGTTTGGTTTACGAATTGGACCTATTGTCTAGTTTAAGAAAGTATACTTACATATCTTGTAATCTCATATAAAAAATATCGAATTTATTTAATAATGATAAGTATTAATATCATAATAAATGTTAATGAAGTTAATATTAATATGAATAAAATATTTTAGATGTTTATTAATAGCTCATTTTATTTATAAAAATAGTACATAGTATAATATTTGAGTTAAATTATATATACAATTTATAAATTATAATAACCAAAAGTTCAATATATTTGTATTTCAATAAATGTAAATTAAAATTATTTTAAGTGCTATATTATAACAAAAGAAATTTTTAATTACAAGTAAAATATTATTATGTATTTTATAAAATCGTTTGGTTTGGTTTTCTAGATAAGTTCGGTTTATCATTTTAAACCAATAATAAATTTTTAGTTTGGTTTAGATTGAGAATTTTATAAACCAAATTGTAAAAGAAATCATATTTTCGGTTTGGTTTAGTTTCATTTATGAATCCGTTCCGTTTGAGAATTTTGATCGATTTTTTTACTCATCCTTACTTCACATCCAAAGTGAATCTTTGTATAAAGAGAGTATTTAAATTCTAACTCCAAAATCATGATGGACCTCCTTGTTTACGAAATGGATTCTTTCTATTTATTTTCCTCGATTCACCTCCATTTACCTTTTTGAGATGTTGTTACATATAATTAATAATTATAAAAGGAATATAATTTGGCTTGTAAGTAGAGACAAATTGAGAAAATTGTAAACGGAATGAATCCAACCGGAGGAAAATTAGAAAAATCCCTAAACGTGAATGAGGAACGAACGGTTGAGATGAATGCAGTCCAGTTAGATGGGCGGTTGGAATGTGGAAACTGGATGAGATTTGATAGGTGATTTGTTTTCAGGGAAATTATTCATGAAGAAACCGGGCATGTGGTGAAAGTTCCTTTCCGCCGAGTCCATCTGAGCGGGGATGAATCACATTTTGACACTTATGACGCGAGTGGTCCCTAAATTTATTACACCCGACCTCAAGTAATAGCAGTTATATGTAGCTTAAACAATCCATTTCGTTGCTAGTACGAGGAAATGCTACAACGGCCGAGAAATTCAGATCTGAGTTCTTGGACAAAGCAGTAACTCAATGACGTAGGAAAGCAAAGCGTAAAAGTGGTGATGAGTGATTGGTTCGGCCGAAGAATTCGATTCCGACATATGGTCGAAAAATCACTTCTCATTTATGAAATAAAGACTGTAACAATGGTCGCCGTAATCTCAGTTGTTAATCTCTCTTTTCTTTTCAAGATAATAGAAAATAATAAGAAAAAATATTTAAAGATGCATTTTCGTGCATGATCATCGTATTAGTGGGTTAATATTTTCCACAAAATCACCAAAGGGAAAAAGAAAAAAAGAAGATGAAGAAGTAGGCACGTACCAAACACGTTGCTTTGGCAATGGTATCATTATCGTAACCTTCAATTTTCCCCCATCAAGAACTTTGAGCATCACATCCATGAAGTCATGATCATCACCATTAGATTCGCGCATCAAACCCCTTTTTCTCTTGTGATTCTCTAACCATTCACTAATGATAGTATCTAATTCTTTTGCTACTCTCTTCATAGCCTTATCATGCCCTCCTAAATCAAGCCATCTCAAGCATGGCACTGCATCTCCTAGGGGAAACGCCCCCAGCAAATGGAAGAATTCCCTCATAGCTTCATAGCATCGCTCCGCTTCCGTGTCGTTACAGCTCTCCGTGTTGCCAAAGTAGCGCTTTCCAGATATAATCCTCAGAACAATATTAAGGGTCAAGCCCCCTAACCATTTCTTCAAATCGATTGAGAAATCATCACCTGATGATGAAGCTTTGTTTCTTTTTCTATCATCAATCCACAATTGGTTCAACTCTTTGATTGAAGTCTCTACTTCTGAGACCAAAATTGGATTGACGATCGATTCGAGCCTTCGGTTCGAGAGTAGCTCCAGGTGAGTAATCTTACGCATTTCGCGCCAGTATGGACCGTACGTAGAGAACATAAACATGGCACGGTTGTATCCCATTAGGGTTGAGGCTAATGCGATTGGACGAGATGATACAAAAGTATCATTAATGGTGAAGCATTCCTTGGCCATTTCCCAATTACTTATCACAACGGCTGGTCGAGAACCTAACCAAATCTTGAAGATGGGTCCATGTTTATCTGCCATAGCTCCTAAAGTAATGTGAGGGAGTTTCGACTTGAACAGTAATGGCAAGTGTCCTAGAACGGGCCAAGCTCCTTTTGCTACGGGGTCGGTTTAGCTTTGGAGCTAGATGCGGCCTTCCGTAGAAAGTGGTATAACAAGAAAATACTGGTGAGAAGGAGAAGAGACCCTACTAGGGCAGAGTTTAGGCTTTGAGGAAGAAGAAGAAGACAATCCATTGCTTGAAAATTGAAATTGTTTATGGAAGGAGTCCCAGAAATTTGGCAAAGCTTATTAGGCCTTATCTTACTCTGAGGTATTAGCATTTAGCATGCAATGAGAGTAAAACCTTACGGTTTATATAGCATGAAAATTTTTCAAATGCGATAGGTGGGGTTCTATTTTTAGTTAATAGGTAGAAAGAAAATATATCACGTAAGTGCCGATTATTTGAAAAACGTGACTTCTTCATTTGAGATGGGACGTTTCAACTTTTATTAATTTTTCGGCATTTTGTATTCTTTTGTCAAGCATTTGGACCATCATTAAAGTTGTGTGCATAAGGCCAATTTGTCTTATCAGAATGGACATACGGATCCATAGACACCTCATGTTGCAGGATGGATGATACATAGAGTAAGCACACGTTTTTCACTCCGTTGTCTAAATGTGGTGAAACATTACTCTAGTGGGAGTCTTCTTCCTTGGTCAACAACTTTGTTATCGTTGAGTAGAGTTAATAGAAATCTTGTGTAAGCACGTGAAAACATACATGGAAGTAAAGCATGAGAAGATTTGGAAATTTCTGTTTTACATTATCTATTGTACAATGTACAGAGTGATGTAAATACAATTTTGACCGACTTAACTTCCACTTGTAAAATGGGCTTTTGCTTTCTCTCTCGAAGATGGTTGATGTAGGGATTGCAAGAAAGAAAATAGAAATTCTATTAATTCTTGAATATCTGTGTAAAGAAACAAGAAAAGACGTAAAGAAACTATTTATATTTAAAAGAAATATAAAAGATTCTCTAAAATATTTTTAAAGTATCACCTAAAAATAAAACCTTCGATAACGAGTTTTAAAGTGCATTTTTCAAACTTAAAACGACATCAATAAGGCCCATTGTAACTATCTTGTTATAGTGCTCGAAAATCAGTTTTTGAAAATATATAATAATAAGAAAAAATCATTTCGAATTAAAAGTTATATCCGTATGAAACGTAACTAAAAAAACTATCCAATATATCATATCCACATTAGTGGTCCACCTCTACAACACTATGCACCAAACCACATCACATAACACCCTTCTCACTATTCCTAAAATGAACAAAAGTCTAAAACACCCCCTGAATAACATGGAGCTTCTAAGGTCTCTTACTCCATTTTCATTTTCATGATACTTATCTGACTCTCAATTCCGTCTTTAATTATAGATTAAATTAAAACTATTGAAAACATAATTGGTTTAAAGGATGTAAATTAAAGGAATGATGAATAGCTAGATCGGTCTCATAACAAATAAGAATGAGGTGATAGAAAAAGCCTCAATAGTGATAGCCCACTATTACTGGAATGGAGTGATAAACCACCTCACCTAGAGCAAGATCTCTACTATAATAGAAAGGACACAGCTCCATTTAATGGCCTTACTTATTAGAAATCATAGCCCAATATGTGATCTTCCATCAAGAGGACTTGTAACTTTAATTTAAATGTTGTGACTTCTATAGTGGGATGTCTTGATTAGAGACATCGCTTAATGTTTTATAAAGAGGTATAATCCTCTTCCTACCCTTTTATATGAAAGTGACTATTACAACATTTTTTTTTTTTCGGTAAACAAGACAATTCATTCATAATAAAGAAAAAACCTCAACATTCAGCCATGTTCCGGGATGTGTAATGCCTTACAGCATTCAAGGAAATCAAAATGTAGAAGCCCCACGGATGGGGTTTGATAAAAGACAACATTATTTGAACACCCTAATTTTACTAAACTATCATTAAGAAAATTGTTGTCTTGATTGGTCCACCTTATCTTCACAATATCAAAACTGGATATCATGTCCTTACTAGTAAAATAACATCATAAGTATTAGCATCAAATGAACTTTGGCATCATAATAATCTAACAACCTCCAAGCAATTAACAACGACCATAATGTGGTTATAATTAAGAGAAGAAGCAATGCGAAGCCCTTCAGCTATACTCCACAATTCTACTTCAAAAGGAGAGACATGTGCAATTTCTTTCAAATACCTAGCAAGACAACATCTCTCCCAATTCAAGATAACACCACTATGTTTGTAGAGGAAAATTAAAAAATAGCTACATTTGAAAAAAAAAAAACAAAAATCTTGTCTTTGCTAATATAAGGTACACATTTCTCCTTTCCAACAAAGATTGCTAGCTGAGATCCTTTTCTTAGGGCTCCAATAATTTGCTGCAATTAATCTTGCATATTGCATCCAATTCAAATCAATATGTAGGCTTTGTTGTGAGAAACATAATTGATTTCAATGCTTCTAAATTTCCTAAAGGTAAGATAGGAATAAACATCTCTAAGGAGGTTCGTTATCAGCATTTGTAAAACTCTTAAAGGTGCAATTAAAAATGAATCCATTCATGGAGAGTTTCAGTGAAACTTTTTCGAAAAGGTGCCTTTTGGTTTACACTTAACCAAATTTGTTGCATAACAGGATAATCTCTCAATAAGTGTTGTAAAGTTTTAGATGTCAAATTGCACAATTTACAAATATTATCTACCATAACCCCTCTTTTCCAAAGTTCATAAGCAACTAGAAGTGCATTATGGAAGATCCTCCAAATTAAAAATTGTATCTTTGGAAGAGTTGGAATGCACCAAATCCATTTCATTTCCGTATTTGCAACAAGTCGCTTCCATTCGTTTAAGTAGTTGTAAATAGGTTGATTTCACTAATAAATCACTAGTTGGATTCTACTTCCAACATGTTGAATCCGCATTGAAGAACACAAAGCTAAACTCAAGGAGGAATGAATCGGATATAGAGAATAAATTGCAATTCTTATCTAAATTAAGTACTAAATGCAACAATGAGTATAATCAAGATAACGATAAAATAATAATAAGCACAGAAATTGAAAAAGATAGAGATAAAGAAGTTAAGCTCAAATTTAACATGGAGTTCGGACTGTCCCTTAGTCTCTACAAACACAAAATGCCTCCAACTAAAGACTTTACACCACTTTATTGATTTCTCAATCCAAACTCCAAGAACTACACAAACACAAACTTGATCATACATGTTTCTCACTCACAACTCTCAACACAATTCACAATCTCTATTCATAACACAAAAACTTAATCTCAAGAATTATTGGTGTAATGTTTTTAAATTCTCAATACTTTGCAACTAATAGCTCACAAGCACTACACTTCAAATCTGTCTAAATATTAGCAAATTATGGTACAAAAGACAACGAGAATAATGAACAATAAGAACATAAAGGAATGTTGGAATATTACAACAAAAGATCAATTCTTCTTTGTCCTTGGTCAGGTTGTTGAGCATTTATATCGTTCCATTCAATTCTTCTTGTTATAGTGCATTAAATGCTGTAACGACAAGTTGAATTAGACTTACCGACATGCCGATACCTTATCATTACCGGCACATTGGTAACAAATTACTCTACCGACATGAACACTGGCAAGCCGATTCCTTTATTAGAAGCAATTTCATCTCCTTATCTAGGCCACTTCACCGTGAAGCTAGTAGTGCTTTAGAACCGTCAACCTAGTAGGTCAAATATCACCTGAAAATACTTTTAACACAAAAAAATCTAACTTCAAGATCATTTGGTCACCACTCAAAAAATTAAATTTCTTGTATAGATAATTGATATATTTAATCATTAAGCAAATTAATCGATCTTATTCAATTATCTCAATATAATCAAATAATATTTAGTTTAATCATCCATTTGTTTTGTTCTCTTAAAAAAAACATGTTTAGATATATACTTTTTGTTTTGTTATCATCAAAATCAAATAATGAACCCTAGGTTCAATATGTATTAGTATTTCCATTTGTGCCTAGAAACTTAATAATAACGTTCCCTAATTTGTTTTGAAGAGTTTGATTCATAAGGAAACCAATAAGATCTTCTCTCCTCCATTCAAGCCTATAGATGCTCGTTCCATTGTTAGATTAGAGTTGTTTTGTAGTAATAGGCCAATTAAACAAAATCTAGGTATCCCTTCAATTTCCCAATTATGATGTTAAGACAAAGTTCTTTCTCCATTTCTAATGTTTCTCTTGGAATTCTGTTCAATCTATGGTAGAATTTTGTAGATTGTTTTTGTAAGCTCAGTAGAAGATTTAGGAAACTTTACTGGTTGAAAATTCCTATACATTTAGAGCAAAAGTGTCGACCATATCATTTTTTGTTTAAGAACTTGCTAGCCTAACTTAGATATAGTTTCTATATTTCGTAGCTTTACATCAGATAAGCCAATACCTCCTGACTGTTTTGATTGTTGTAGCTTATACCCGCTAATCTAGTGAATTGACTTTTTTCAAGTAAGGAATTCTAGAGAAAATTTTGACACATAGATTCATTGGAGTGAATAGTTCTTGATGGCAAAACAGATGATTGGGTATAGTAGTTTGTAATACCATTTATAATTGAGGATAGAAGGATTTTCCTACAAGGAAAGTTTAAAAGCTTAGCTTTCTAACTTGTCAATTTCATTCTTATCTTCTCTAGAAGAAATTCCATACCTTTTACTTTCAATCTTCC
The DNA here is from genome assembly GCA_024138005.1 of Lumnitzera racemosa. Taxonomy (NCBI): domain Eukaryota; kingdom Viridiplantae; phylum Streptophyta; class Magnoliopsida; order Myrtales; family Combretaceae; genus Lumnitzera; species Lumnitzera racemosa. The sequence goes on from JAMXBC010000010.1 coordinate 26,186,708, forward strand.
AAAGTTGGTGATTGGAACTCCAAGGTATTACCTAATTCTTAAGCAATTACAAATCGCATCCTTATAAGATTGTTTTTTATTTTTGGAGGAAAAACCACAAGATTTGTTAAGATTTATTCTTTAGCTTGATATTTGCTGAAAATACCTCAGAATCTTCATCATTATGTCTACATTATGAGTGGTTACATCACCTACAAGAATGAGATCATCAGCAAAAAAAGTATCTAACAACTCCAAAGTTGATCCTCTCATGTTGATTAGCTTCCACCTTCCATCATCCTCATAGGACTAAATCATTCTACTTAGAGAATCCATTACAATGATGAATAAGTATGGAGAAACTGGGCCTCCTTACCTTAAACCACATGAAGCACTAAAACCTTTTAGCTTCGCACCATTTAAAATAATAGAGTAATTGACTGGAGCTAAGTAAGATCCCATTAGCTTGACCCACTCCTTAGGAAAATTTAAAGATTGAAGGGAATATTGGATGAAAGACCATTTAATTTGATCATAAGCTTTCTATAAATCCAACTTAATTATCAACCATCCCTTTTTTCCCTTTTTCTTATTACAAAAATGAATCACTTCTTGTAAAAGAGTAACATTATCCGAAGATCCTTTACCTGGAATGAAACTTAACTACAAAGGATTGATAAGATCACTAAGTATTGGTCTCAACCTATTAACTAGGATCTTTGTAATGATTTTGTATACTATAGAGTACAAACTAATAGGTTTATAGTCCTTAATCGAGTTTTCTCCTAAGAATTTTAGAATCAAAACTATGAGGGTTTTGTTTATTTCTTAAGGAATCTCACATCTACAAAAGATTTTTTTAACAAGTTCAAGAATACATAGACTAACCACTTGCCAATATCTAACATAAAACAAAGCATGCAAACCATCTACACCTAAATTGAGGCTAATACTTCTAACTGGTTGCTTGATTTCAATAGCATCTACATGAGTTGCTAGTCCATTTCTCATGTCATCTAGCAGAGCAAAAGAAGGAGGGCAGGTGGGGGTAGGTGGGTGTGGGGTTGTGGTTGGGGGGAATCAAGATGGAACGAATCACGACTCCAATAGTTGTGAAGAGAACAACTGGACAAATTATCCATTTATATGTTTTTCAAGATTATCCCTATCTTGCATACATGCGCTTACATTGTCAAATAAACCCAATATACATACCTTTAATCTTAGAGCTAAAGTTGATTGGTGGAAAAAACGTGTTCATCTCATCTTCAACAAACCATCTACTTCTAGCTTTAGCAACCCATGAAAGATGTTTTCTTTTCTCCTAAGTATACAATTCTTTTCTCAAGAAAACTTCTCTATTCAGTAACCATTTAGAAGGTCTTTAGGATAATTTGATAGCTACCTTATCCAGTTATTTAAAGATAATTCATTTTTCCTTTTCAATTATGCCAAAAACCAAAGCATTCCATTCTCTCATCTTTTTGTGCAAAACATCTACATCACTACAAACATTAAACCTATTATGCCAAATATTTTTAACAAAAGGCTTGAAATTTCGATGGTCTAACCACATTTATTGAAAATGAAAAGGTCTTTAATGCTGCCCACCATGGTCAAAACATAGGACAATCTTTAAAAGAATAGGAATGTGATTCGAATGGTTAAAGTTAAGGTGAAAAACTTTTGCCTCATAAAAGAACTCTCTTCACTCACTATTTGCCCAAGTGCGATCAATTCTAGTTTAAATAAGACCAAAAAGATTCCTACTCTTATTTGACGAAGTGAATTGTTTTCCTATGAATCCTAGGTCATTCATATGACAGTATTTCAAACAATTTTGATCAAAGTTGGTTCTATTTTATTTTATGTCAATATCACCCTATTTTTCTGTAGAAGACAATACTTCATTAACATCTTTGAATAAGATCCATGGACTATGAATACTATTACTTAAATTCATAAGCGCATCCCTTTCATGTAATTTTGTACTAGCATTAATTGCTGAAATAGACCAAATAAATGGGTTATTAATTACTTGGATATGCATAGTTATCTCTTGTTAGCTTGCATGGACCTCAGAGATAATAGTATGGTCTGAGTTCCATAATATCATAATTTTACTACTCTGTCTAGTTGCTTCAACACATAGTAAATTTTGAACTCCTAAAGCTTGTTGCAATTGCTTAGCATGTAAACGCTGCATTGTAATTTCTAGCAAACACATAACATCAAGCATATATTGATTCATCAATTCGTAAATGGCATTTCTTCATCCATTTGAACATGCTCCACATACATTCTAGGCCAATAACTTAAAAGGATATTTTCTCATTATCATGTCTTGTCTAGCCATATGAGAAAAATCAAGGAGAGAAGTGTTCATCTTGTACCATAGATGAACAATTGGAGTCTCGTGGCCCACTTGAAGGAACCTATTTATCTCGACTTACACCCAACATGGTCGAAATTTGCAAATATGAAGAGTCAATGTTGCATCCTATGGAGGAAACAACCATTAGTTTAGAAATTCCTCCATTAGTACTATCATTATGGTATTGAATGCAGTAGGGTTGGTTAGAACAACGTGTTAACTAGGGCTAACATAATTGACTAGAATGTTGGTTTCCATTTTGCCATCAAGGTTGTTGTTAACAATCAAGTTACCCAATGAGACGTATGCACATTGAGGATTCCTTCCTTCATTGATAATAGAACTTGTCTTGGAGGAATTGTGTACAACCTTCCTTAGGGATGAGAATCCAGAAAGTTCATTATTGGAATGGTATTTAGATAGGCTATGCTATGGAGGATTCTTTGTCTAGAAATCAGCTCCATAATCACTCGTACTTGATTATTTCTTGTTAGGAATGTCCGTGCTACTACATTTGGGCTGATAATAGGAAGAGTTGTTAATGGATGGAGAATCTAGATGTGAAAGTAAAGACAAAAACGTAGCTCTATGTTCTCTAGCTCTTTGCTTCAACTGTTTCTTTCTCCTACTGGAAGGTTGGACACCATATAATTTACTTTGCTACTACGAACTTTTCATTTCTTGAACCATTATAGTAGGAAAATGATCATTCTTAAAGTTATTTGGCAATAAATCCTAGCCATAATCGCTAAAATCTTCATTTATCTTTCCTTCTTCCACTTTGATGTCCTCTTCCTTCCTAAAGTCATTTTTATCCTTTGAGTTTTCCGAACTTTTCACATTTCCTCTATGTTGAGGCTTACGTTGTTGTTTTCTTACACTTCCTTTGCATCTCTGCTCAACTTTTATCCAATCCCCATAGATTAATGAAGTCATCTCTACAAAAGTATCTATTTGAACCTCATCATTCTTATGGACTGTATTCTCTGCATTGTTGAGCCCTTGATTATCAATTATATCCATTTTTTTTTTATAATTTCCATTCTACTCAAAACTTTTTTCGTTGGGCTTTGAATTCGATTTTTTTTTTTTCTTTAGAGAAACACTAAGAGTTTATTTAGACTTGTTTAGGATTTATCAACTTAGAACATAAAGAAGATGTATGGCCTATGCGCCCACAATTTGTACATGAATCTAGTAATCCTTCATATTGCACTCGATAGTATAATCCATCTATGATAATAATATGGATCAAAGGAGTGCTCATGTTGATTTGAACATAAATTCAAGCAAACTTTCCTCTTTCCAATCCAATAATGTATGTATCAAAGTGCAATACTTGTCTAAGAGCCTCCCCAATTTTCCTTATCGCTAATGGAGAATAGCACTTCATTGGTAATTCCTGAATTCAGACCCATACAACAGTAGAATCAATGTGTAACATTGATGCATGGAAGTTTGGCACCTAGTTCTTTATTGCTAGGAAAAAACCATTCAAAAACCAGGCCCCATTTTTAAATAAAAAAGATGTATTCTTATCACTGCAATTTAACCAATTTATTCTCAATCATTGGTGCCAAAATATTTCTTCCTTCCCCCAAAGATCATTCAACTAGTCAATAATGACATCTTCACTGTCCATCTCATCAGCAACTTCCTCATTTTGTAATTGTCCAAATTTAGACATTAGTTTCACAATTTCTACCCCATTATTCGGTACTACAACCTTGCTCCAACTAGTCAAATTTGATACATATAGTTGCAAGTTGTGAATCAAATTCCCAAAGTTTCCCCTACTATCTTCATACCATCCCTTCTTAATAATTTTCTGAAATTCCTCAAAACATCTCCAAAAATTTTCAAATTTAAACCTCTTCAAGCCCTTGCCACCAACTTTATGAGAGTAAAAACTAATTGCCGCATGATCCGATCCCATTGCCAGGACATGTTCTATACGAGAATTAGGATATGAAGCTAACCAATCTAATGAGCCAAAAGCCCTATCAATCCTCTCCTTAACAAGGACTCCAAAAAAAAGTCTATTTATCTAAGTATTTTTTTACCATGGAAACCTAAATCTTGCAATTTTGTTTCAAACACCATTTGGCGAAAGCCCTCAATCTATCTCCAACTCCTTTCTCTTCCTCCACTCTTTTCATCAACACTCAAGGTCTTGTTAAAGTCACAAAGGCAAAGCCACGAGCCTGCAATAGAATGGCTTAATGTTGTCAAATCCCTCTACAACATTTTTTTTATAATGAAAATAAGTAGGAGAATAAATCTAAGTCATATTTCCTACAAGGGAGTTGTCTGAAAGCTTCACTTGTGTTACTATCCAATTTTTATTAGCTTCCATGGCCAAAATTATCACATCTCTAGTCCACTAAAGGGCTAGACCCCTTGCCAATCCAATTGGAGGGCCATGAAACGCCTCATGATACCTTAATCTCCTTCATGTTCTATCCACATAGTTATTGGTGCTTTTTGTTTCCATTAGAGAAGATATGCAAGGATTGTGCTTATTTATAAGCCCCATTAAATTGTGAACTGTCAAGGTCAGTCCAAGACCTTGATAATTCTAACTTATGCAAATCATAGCTCACTTGTGGCTATCGAAGGCCAACCACCACCACCTTGATTTATTTGTTTGAATTCATACACTTTCAGTTCAATTAGCTTACTCTCATCAAAAGAACTTTTAATATTGCACTTAGAAAGGCTTATCATCAATGCAGAGTTTTTTTTTAGCTCCTTGTATAGCTTCAAAGTCCCTCTTTCTCTTCCGCTGTAGGATTTGTAATGCTTTTACAACATCAGTAGGCATTAACTCCTTATTTTCGTCTATCTCCTTCATCTGGAGGTAGTTCCACAAAGTATATAGAAGGTGACTTTAGGTCAGTTGGGCTAATAAAAGGAGTCTTAGCGAATGCCGATTGAATACAAGCTGTTGAGTTTGGTTTTTCAGGTGAAACATTGAGGGTTAGGTCAGTCTCTATAATTGGGTCAGCTGCAGTGTTTTGTTCTTTGTATATGTCAGTGGTGGTAGGGTGGATAGGTGATTGTAACGTAGTTGGATGAACAATTTTTTTGGCTTAAGTTAAGGTAGTAATTAGCTGAGTGTTTGGGGGAAGAACATTCTGGTTTTCCTGATGAAACTTATCTTTTTGCAAGTTTAGGATGCTAGAAGAGTTAGATGATGCTGTCGTAGGGGGGTTAGGTGTTTTAATCCAATCCTCATCATTGTTGCCAAAGTTGCTTCCGTTTGCTTAAAAACCATCATGGATGCCTATTGCTCGCATCCAAGGGCTAAAACAATTACTAGTACCAATTTGAAGGGAACAATGCTTACCTGAATGCCCAAGTTTCCCACGGGTAAAACAAAAGGCCGATAGTCTTTCATATTTAAAAGACACCTTATATCTATCGTTTAAACCCCTGCTAATCCACATCTCCTTCTTCAAAGGTTTGTTGACACTAAGATTCATTCTAATTCTTAAGAATCCTCATCTACTCCCATGCTCTAACTTAATTGGTTCCACCTCAATTAGATTACCCAATGAAGCACCGATTATTTTAGCATGTATGACCATCATCTGATCTAATTTCACCCCATGTACTTGTATCTAAAAGTGGACTTCATCCAAACATACCTCATCCATATTGCAATTACTATCCCACTCTTTTAAGTAGAAAAAAATATTCCAATACTGACCATGGACCATCAAAAACTATTGATCTCATCATTTTAATAGACCCAAAAGTGACTAAAAAGTGATTTAGATCAGCTGCTGCAAAAAAATACCTCTCTAATTGGTTCCCAAGCTTTCCTTAGATTACTCATGACTACCGGCCTCTTCAAAACACTGCCCGTAACCACTCTTCCCAGAAGCATGCACTCTATCTATGCTAGTATCAGGAGAAATGTCTAAAACGAGCAATCGTCCTTGCTATCACTTTCTTAGGTTTGGCTCATTATTGGCTCTTTTCCTTTGTGAGATCGCTTCAAAGTTAAATCTGTAAAACAATAAGTAACGCGATTAGGGCTCTATAAGGTAGCTAAGGGAAAACGCAGTTTTAGATAAGGAAACTAACGAACAAGTAACTAATGTAGGTCATCAAGGCACTCCATACACTTCAAACAAACTACTGATAAAGAGAACTGGACGTTAAAGGTATCAGACAGAATAAACTATTTCAAATAAACGCAATGAGATGCAAGCTACAAAAAAAGGAAGAAGGAAGAGACTAGCAAACAAGGAGTTCAAACTACTTTAGGTCAAATTACTTCAACAAAAACAAGAGCCACACCTTTAGCCATAGTGCAATCAACAGGTCTTCAATGTTTCAAGATAATAAAATTGCAAATGAAATGTTGAAAATGAAGAAGTGTATTGATTTGTTTTTCTTTTTTTTTTTTTAAATTTTCTACATATATCTATATGAAATATGATAAAGACAATGATAAAAAGAGCAATAAGAGTATGTGATTTCTATATAATTAAAAAATATATAGTTATTATGATGAAGCAATAAACTAAAACCCTAATGATAAAAGTTTATTACGAAGAAGAATCTGCTAGAAAGTGCATAAGGATGCTGACATGTAAAGGTGAAAATAACCAATTACTTAATCATGAGTGAAAAAACTCTCGGAGAGAGAGAGAGAGCTCTCAAAGTGAGAGGAATGGTAAATTTTTAACCCTGAATATGCATCGGCCTATTCACATTCCTAGCCTAAATATCCCCTTTGAATCATTGAGCTAACTCATTTCTTGTTTTCTTTTTTCTTTTCCCAAAAGAAAAAAAAAAGGGTCATTTGAACTAACTAAATATTAAAAATTTTCCCTCTTTTCCTAAAATATGTGTGAGTTCATAAAGTTGGATTAGTCCTATATAAACTTTATTTAAAACTTGGATTACGTCTGTTTTAATAAGAACTCTAGGTTAATTAGTTATTTACCTTTAGCAACTTAGCCTACTCCCCTTGGTTATAACACATCGAATCCCTTACGAGCTCTATGCTTATTGTATTTAATGCTGGATGAGCACTAAAACCTTTACAGGATCCATTTTTTGTTACAATTGTAGGAATATCCTGTTGATTTTGAACGGTCAAAGGAAAAACATCATGTGCATAATGATCTATTTTAAGATATTTTGGGAAAAGAAAATTTAGAGGGTTATCTTAATACTTACTGGTTATTTAGCTGGAAAGTTAGAACAATGATATGTTGCTATTAGCGTATGAATTTGCATGAATCAAGGTTATGGCATTGCTTTTTGCCAATAATGTGAAATTTGATATCGCAAACCCTTTATCGACGGGAGTGTGTGTTAGGTACCGCATGATATTAGATCTTGCTAGATATGTACATGATGAAATGGAAAACACTACACAACTGTCCAGGCATGCATAGAATTTTAACAGCAGCCGGAAGAGGAGATTCACACACAAATCCACACAAGAACAGAGCCGCCAGAGAACTCGAGAGAGATTCTGGCGAGAGACACACGAGACAAAATTTCTTTATATGTTGCATCATTTGGCGTTAATCCGCGAAGAAGGCAACAAGACATATTGTTCTTCGGTTATTTCTTACGTGCTACAATTTAGAAGCTTCGATTCTTTACTGGTTTCGATTTCTAGATTTTAATTCTTGTTTAGTAAACATGCATCATTTTCAAATTATTATATGTTCTATTTTCTGGATTCACTAATGACTGATCCAACGCAATGATCATGCTTTGCTCTCTACTACGTTATCGCAAACCAATTAGACTGTCAGATGGGATCGGTGAGCAGTGTAATCCTAAACAGAAGACAAGAAATCAATCTCACACAAACTACTTGAGTATCTTGCACCATCAAACAAGTATCATATATGCACAATATTACACATAATTACTCGGGTAGATACCAATCGGAATATAGCATGAAGTAGTTTCACATCCAACCTTTGAAAAGTAACTTATCTCCAAAACACATGACAAGTTACTTCACGGATCAGTTCGCATGAAAAAGACCGATTCCCCTGACTTCCACAACCAAGAAGTACCAAAATAGGTGGAAGTTCCAGGTGGTTGATGAAGAGTTCCTGATGCACCTAAGTGGCTGGTGTTATGGGGGTCACATCTTCAAACACACGGAAGACAGTAACATCCAAGACAGCAATGTTGTTTATTCTATCACCAAGTGCAAAGAGACAAACATCAAATTCTCCTAAGTTGTTCTGCAGAGCAAAATTCTTCCACTCAGAAGAAAGTCCACCAGTACCTCGTACTGTGAGGTTGTATCTGCAGAGCCAGTTACCCCCCTTATACCGAAGAATGACATCTTGATTACTTAGACCCAAATGCTCAGTAGTCCAATCAGGAGGGATCGACTGAACCAAGCAGCAATAAAAAGGTCAATTATTTAAACTAAACTTCAGCAATTCTTTCTTTTGGTGGGTAATTTACTTCAAAATTATTTTACAGCTAGAGCAATTCAAGAAGTTGGTTTTAATGTACGTATTAAGCACGCTCATTATACAGAACCAGCACATGATAGAAAACTAGAAAAGACTAAGTTTAGAAATTCACCAGATAAAACCTCTTGTAAACATGCGTTGGTCGCATAACAGTTAGGAAATTTCCACTCATTGTTGCAGCCTGTGCGAGCTCCAATGCAGCATCTTGTTCCTCCTTTGTCACCGGTCTTCTGCATGATACATACACTGGATAGCTACCTGGACTCTTAAACATGGACTCTTGTTCTGCATCTACAATGTGCATATACCACGGCAGATCAACAGATATTGGCCGAGTTGTTCCTTTCTCTTCCTTTACAATGACTAGGAAGAGTGGAAGCTCGTGCACCACACATAGATGTTCAGTACAATAAAAGACCAGCAAGATACACCTTAGACAAAAAGTTTACTCCATGAATCCTATAAACATTTTTTCCAAAGGAGTTCAGATTTCATAATGTAAAAAGGTACAGCAGCAACATCATACCTGAACCAAATCCACTATCTCCTTCTTCAGACTTTTAACAGTAATCCCCTTCTTTTTTGAAGACTTAATGAAGTGACTTTTCTTGTAAACTTTTCCACTCAAGCCTGCTTGAGGTTGAGGCGAAGTTTGGTGGCATGCAGGGATCTCTGTCGAGGCTCCCGCCTCCAGAGGATGCACCAAGTTGTTCTTATGATTTTGATGTGAAGGAGTGAATGCAACTTCATCAAGCTGATCCAGCAATTTTCTCTTCATTCCAGTGCCACATTCCTCTTTTATGTCATTGTGGTCGCATTTTCTTTTAAAGTAGGAAGCTTCCTTTTCACACAAACTATCCCGATCAAATATCAACACATCGAAGCATGAGTATCCATCATACCTGAACATCAAAATATCATTCTCCTTCAAAGAATGATCTTTTGCAAAATCTTTCCAACCATGCTTGAAGAATGGGGCATCATCAGATGTGGCAAGTTCTACATTCCATAACAAGCCACCAGGTCCTTTCAAAGTCACAATTTCAGGAAGCTTCTTGCTCAGTTTATGGACAAATTTTTCAGGGATAGCCTGCATATAAGAGTAATATGATTTGAAACTAAGGGATAAGGAAGTAGTGACATGACCTATTAGAGATTATAAAGAAAGTGGAGAATTATGCAAAGTTCCATAGTTGTGTGGCTACTTTATTATATGGCTACACTAAGACAATCTTAACCGTGCCTTATTCAACAAAAAATCAGTAAGTACACAGAACCAGTTTCCTTTTCAATTTTCTCCATCGTGATGGACTTGTTCTAGAAATGTTATTAGCTACTCCTGGAAATTAAGTTTGGATAGGAAGCTCTTGCAAGCATGAGGATGCACCTTGAACAACCACATGGTAAATCATCATGACATACTACAAGAGCATTTCAGAGTGAGACATGTTTTAGAACGTCAAGATTGAAACTTTCATCCCTAAGGACCTCTAGGGTCAATTTAACTCATAATTCTTACTGCTTTCGATCACACATGCTAAAGAAAAGGTTTGAATACTAAGATGCAAAGCATCAATCTCATTTCTTTTAAGGGACCAAAACGAAGTCTAAGATATCTATGAAAGAGCCGCACTAAGGGGCGAGATTGCTTTTATCACATTTGACCAGGAAATCCCTTCGTGTTGAATATAATTGTTAGGCATTTGATAACTTTCTGCAGTAGTCTTCATCTTCATTGAAAATACACATGAATTTTTCAATGATCAATCTATAATGATGCACTTTTCAAATGTCCAACGTTGAATTAGAGCCAACATTGTCTATCTAACAAAACATACTTTCTCCAATCAATTCCAATTTCCAGGGTCACACTAGATATAAACAGACGTTCCACATTCATTATCCACAAAATTTTTGTATATTTGATCCGCACCACCCTTTTAGGTGTGCCAACAAAAGTTGTGTTTGAATAAATGAAAATGTAGAGTGAGAAAAACTTTGGGAGAAAATAATATATTTGAGGCACTTTGGAGAGAGATGTGTAGAATAGATGTAGGGTTACTTAAAGAATAATGCAGAGTTGATTTTTCCAAGCAAAGATTTCTTTTTGGTTTTTCCTCGGTTACTCTTTTTTTTATTTTTTTTTATTTTTTTCTTTTTTCTGGCGAAAGAAAGAAAAAAGAGATTTCTCTTCCTTCCTTCTCATCTAAGCCAAGCAAAAAATGCAGAAGAAATACTCATCTCCCTCCCTTCCTTCCTACATATCGGAAGATATACAACGTTGTAGGCTGACAGGAAACAACCAGGTCATGCCGCAAACTTCTTGTAAGAATGATGGCATACTTAAAAGATTTTCACAGCAGTTACATAAATCACTGTGGAGCAACAACACATAGCAAAACCCTAGTGTAAACAACTTCATCTCGATAGATACGAGGTTATGAAACTGCAAAAGATGATATGTGCGTGAGTGTGTGTATGTGTGAGAGAGAGAGAGAGTAACAAGCTGGGTGGTAAAATCACCCTTGAGAAATTGACAGAAGTGGATGAAAAGTTCGACCCAAACACTTCCTAACAAAAATGTGATCCCACTCCAAGTCTCCAACTCATATCTTTATATGACATTTAATAAGTAAGAATAGTTTAAAATGAAGTAGAATAAGATTTATTAAAATAAAATGAGAAATAGTATAAAAAATCTCTTTTTATGTCTAGAAATTTCATGAAATCGAATAAATTAAAATGAAATTAAAAGTATATATAGTAATGATTGAAAATAATTTTTTTAAATATTATATATTATAATTCAATTAAATGTTAAATAAATAGTTTGATTAATAGTAATAAATAAAAAAGAAATGGAATCCTCGATTTTATAAAATAGTAATTACAATTTTTAAATGCACTTTCAAAAATAGGTGAAGAGAAGAAAAGTTAAACTTATAATTTTATTCCTATTCGTAGGAAACGTAGCATTATGGAATTTTTGGACCCATAGTAGAAAATTCCAACCCATTATATCAATCTAGTATAAAGCAAATCAGAATAACAATTCGGGGCAAGGGATGTAGGCCTTGAGCTTTTCAAATTCGCATGATTTTATAATATTTAAAATATATATAAGATGCCTTTATAATTTACCTTAAATAAAAATAGAGCATCCATTAAAGAAAAACTCCAAGATTATTTTTATATATGCTATATAATTTAAAAGAGATACAACCCTTTATAAAATACCTGAAGTATAGTCATTTTATATTCAGCCATTTAAGCGTTTATCATTTTTTATACAAGGGACTTTCTCTTGAAAATATGATTAAAAAAAGTTTAAATATAATAGTAGTAAAATGATGTAAGCAATTAAAATTGTAAACAGTAACAATACTTTGAAGAGATATAAATATCAAAAGTGTCGGTACGTTCATATTTATGTAAATAATATATTTACTTAATAAATATTCATAAATTGTTTTAAAAATACTATAATTACTATCATTGAATTTAAATTATTGTTTTTTATGACCGTTTACCGTTATTCTATATCTATATATTAAAAGCTATCTTTTGTTTTTTTTTTTTTTAAACATAAACATTAATGAACAATAAAAGTCCTCATATAACAAAAAACAAACACAGAAATAGCCATAATCAGCTCATTAACCTAATAGAAAGGAGAGGAGGTGGTGTGGAGGAATTCCGCTCAACATAGCAAGATAAGTGTCCAATAATAGACGGGATACTCAGCTCCAAGGGGGGAAAAGGAAAAAAATATTTGTTCAATGGGTCAGACCAGTTTTGGCCAAGAAGTCAGTTACTTCATAATTTATCACACAACACCCTCCAAAAGAGAAGTTCATTAAGACTCCCTACAAGTTCTCTACAACGTTCAATATGCAAGAACATTCAATAACTAACAGACACATAGGATAGTCAATATGTTATTTTCAATCCAATTATCCACCCCAATTGAATCCTAGTTTTTTTTTTTTTTTTTTTCGGTGGTTTAGATGAAATATTTATTTATTTAAGCAAGAGTTACAAAAGAGTCAGTCTGGGATTTCCCCATTATTTACAAAAGATAGGGTATGGCCCCTACTGTTTACAGAAACTACAACAGTCTTTTTAGTTGTAACAGAAGGCATGAGGTCTTGCTGCAAAAACAGTAAAACTTGTGCGGTGGGACAAGCATGATAATTCTTATGATGACATTTTCCTTGCTTCATTAGTCGGAAAGTCTGCTACCTTGTTCGCCTTTCTTGGCACAGAAAATATTCTAATTTCCAAGAACCCTTTAATCCTTTCCCTGCATACAGAAATTACATGTGAGGTGAAGAGTGAATTAGTACAGATACTTGTTAGCATGTCTATGGCTAGTTTTGAGTCCATTTGTATCTCAAGTTTCTATACCCCCACCTTCTTGCAAATGTCTAACCCCCAAAACAGCCCCCATAACTCAGCATTTAATATATCTGTTAGGCCTAATTTAACACATACCTGCCAGTTGCCACCCATCACCCTCTATCGTTCCTTGTAATTCCACCTACTGCTACCTCGTTGTCTTTAGTTGAGAGAGAAGCATCAGAGTCGAGCTTTAGCCAACCCCCTAGAGGAGTAGTCAAAGATACATCTCTATAGTATTCTTGCCTAAGTTTAGCTTTACTGAAACAATTTGTAGCCTAGTGCTCATTTGCGAGACTTCTAGCCACTGCCCATGCCCTAAACAAATCCTTTTCCATATTAGTTTCAAAAATCGTTTTATTTCTTTGCTTCCAAACTTGCCATAAGAAGAAGATAAGTACTACTTCACCTTGAGTTTGCGAGATATTTCCCATTTTCCTATTTGTGGTAGCATGCTCTGTTAGCTATTGATATAGTGAACCTCCAAGTGTGCATTAATTCCTTTATGCTCGCTTTTATGCCAAGGCAAGCAATAAGAGTATGCAATACACTTTCTCCCGCTGACAAGCATCTAGGAGAATTTTGAACTCGCATGTTGTAACGCGCCAATTTAGTGGCTACGAGCTGTGGTGCTTCAAGACAAGCTCGCCACATAAAGATTTGTGACGTGAGTGGGATTTGTAGCTTCCATATCTAGCTATAATTTTCGTGTAGAATACAGTTATTTTGGACCAACAATTTCAAATGAAATTCCTTATGGTTGAAATGTGTGCCTTGGTCTAGCCCTTTTCGCATATCTGTTATCTGATGAGACAACTAGTCCAAACTTTTTCAAAAACTAGTTCAGAGATTTCAAAACCAATTGCATCTTCTTTCCAGGAAGTAATACTCTTCCAAGCTTGAGCAACTGTGAGTGTTTCCTTGTCTCATTCAAATGTGCCTTGTATATAGCTTCTAAGAGAAAAAGGTCTCATCCACTTATCATGCATAAAATTTGTCTTACCACCACTACCAAATTGGATAGGACTATGCTCCAACAAACTTGAATTTTCTCTTACTACGCTCTTCCGCAAAGGAGATGAGTTTAGCGCCATTGTCAAAGTATTGGCTCATTTATAATTCTTGTATTTATGAGAGCAATATTTACTCGGTAGGGTGGCTTTTTGGTGAAAAACTCAAGCTTTCTTCATTTCATATAGGTGGTTGCGTACTCCTAGATATATGAAACCAAGTCTTCCACAGTTTATAAGTTTGTAAATTAGTTCCTATCAAGTTTGAAATTTTCCTAGCTTTCAATATTTTCTTTAACTCAACCTATGTTGAACTCTATATCCATTCAACATAGATCCCCAACTAAGGACTAAAAAAATTTTGGTTTTTTTTTTTTAAATTTTGAAAAATTTTTCAGAATCATCATCCGACCAGAGTTGAAAAAAAAAGTTAAATTACAACTGATTGAATGGATTGATTATAACTTAACCATCGGTCTTAAATAAAACTAATTTTTGAAATATGATTTCAAAACCAAATATCTTGGATACAAGGCCAATCCTATTAAATCTTTATCAAATATCACTTTCGACTTTTCAAAATTAATTTTATCTTTTAAAAATACCCTTATAATAACAATACTTGTTCATAAATAAATAAATAACTAAAAATTACATCTACTTGTAAAAAATAAGAATTTGAAATAAAATTTACAAAAGTAGGAAAAATAAAATTTTTACATTTTTTAAGTCACCTTGTAGTTTTCTATAAGTGCTTACATAACCACTATTCGAGATCAAACTTTCGTAATTCGTTCCATAAAACTTTAATTTTTTTATTGGTCTTAATATTGAAAAAATTAGAGTTTACATTTTTTAATCATTTTAGTTCTATTTTAAAAAGAATTCTAACAAAGGGTCATAAAAGTAGTGTTTTATCTTTGAAAAATTCTAATAGAAGTCCTGATTTTAAAAAAAGTTGATTACTTTTTTTTTTGGAAAATAATTTTCTAGGTAATAAAATATTTTTATTTTCTTTTCTCTCTTTTATTTTTTATATTTACTTATTTGTTTCTGATTGAAACAACAAAAAAATAAAAATAAACACAATTTTCCCTCTTTTTTTCTTTTTCTTTCTTTTTTATTCTTCTCTTTTTTAATTTTTTTTTTCTTTTTATACAATAAAGTTCAACATTAAAGAAAAAAATATATACAGCAATACAAGACAAAAGGAAGGGAATCAAACATACAATTGCGCGCAACTTACAAGAGGTGGATCGAGTTGATTTTTGGGGTTGGATGACCTGATCACATGCCCCGCACGTACAAAGCCGAAAGAGAGAGAAAGAAGGGGAGAGCTTGGAGGTAGTTGATTAGGGCTGATCCTCTAAGCAAATCTAATGCAATTTTTTTATAGGTAATTGGAGTTTCATGTGAAACTTATTGGAGAATATCGATAAGGGAGTGATGCCGTAGCCAATGGAGGTGGTTTAAGGGGTGGTATGAGTTAGCTACTAACGATGGTGATGGGTAATGCTTGTAGGAGGTTGCTAGGCATGTTTAGGTAGTTGGGCTAAGGTTTCTTAAGGTTGTTGATGCCCGTAGTGTTGGTGGCTTTAGTTGAAAAGGGGTAAAGGATGGTGTTTCATGCAACCACAATGATAGCGCTAGGGTTTGATGGGTAGCGCTCTAGGGATCATAGTAGTGGCTAAAAAAGGATGGCTTTGGGTAGTTTTTGTGATGATGATTCTCGAGATGTGCCTAACTCCTTTCGAAGATTGCTAGAAGTCAAGATATCTTAAAGAGAGAATGAGGTCACGACTTTAGGTTTGTTAAAGAGAGAAATTCAAGCTTAAGCTTGAATGGGTGCTTTCGAGTGATGAAGCTTTATCAAACAAGGACGCGAAGGGCCTTTTTACATAATCCCGAGCTCGACTAAAGAAGGAAATGTCCATTAATGGCTTATTTGACTAAGAAAGTAGAGCTCGGGAATATTTAAAATTTTGGAAAATTACTCAATATTTCGGATATTTCAAGCTATGCATGAAGGATTCGAGCTTAATTTCAAATAGAAGCTTCAAAAACTTCCTCCCATGGTTGGATTTGATATATATTGCAAGAGATAAAATCATAATTTTTAACTTTACTCAATCTTCAAACAGATTTTTGAGTAGGTAAATGAATATATTTTGCCAAGTTCTTGGTTTCAACATGGAGTATCTCGAGAGATCTTCATGATTTCACCATTAATTAGTGAAATCATGGAGATAAACTGGAAAAAAAAAAAAAATTAAAGTTTGCTCACCAAATATGGAAAATGTGAGGAAGCAAGGGGCAAAAGAGATAATAAACAGTGCCTATTGTGTCAACCAACGAGCGATTGACACGAGGCACCATCGATGATAAAACAAAAGGCACTATAGTGCCTCACAATGGGATCAATGAAATGACTCATTCCATGTGACTCAATGACCCTAAAAATAACCTAACAAATTCTATGTCCCATACCTACCCACCACCCTCCTTTTTAATTTTCTATTTTTTTCTAAATTAGGATTGTTTTCTTTGTTCAAAGAAATTCTAAAAAGAACAAGGAGGTAAAAATGAGATGTCTACAGCTCCCAATTAATCCAGTGTGTTTTATTAATATGATTTGTTCCATTCCAAAAAAGGGATCTTGAAAGTTTGTTGATACCATCCTAAGTTTTAGATGGTAGGCTCATTGCTTACATATAGCAAGTGGGAATAATATTTAAAGACAACTTAATTAGGATAGCTTTTCCAACCATGCCTAAAAATTTACCTTTCTAACCCATCAACTTGTGATATATATATATATATATTTTTTTTTTGTCAACTCCTTGAAATCTCTTAGCTTGGGTTGCATTCCTTTATTTATATGGAAACCTAAGTATTTTCCTAGCCTATTTTTCTACCTACACCCTAAGATTTACTTAATATTGTCTATTTGATTCATAGGAGTGTTTTTGGAGAAGACAATGGAAAACTTTTCCACATTTATTTTTAAACATAACCAAAATTAGAATAGTTCTAAGGTATTCATAATACAATTTGCTAATGTCAAACATGCTTTTGAGATTAGGAGTATAGGAGTAAACTTGTTTTATGAAATTTGAATGGCTTCCACTTATGTTCCTTAATATTAACCTTAATGAGCCTACTTAAAATCTCCATACCAATAATAAATAAGTATGGAGAAGGAGGATCACCTTAGCAAATTCCTCTTATCGAGTGAAAAGCATCTAACATTTTTGCATTAACTAAGACTTGGGTTAAGACCGTTGTGATACATGATTAAGTGAGCTTCTCCTACTCATTTGGGAAGTTTAGGGTCCTTAAAGCATCTAGGAGATAATCCCATTCAATTCAATCAAAAGCTTTTTTAAGGTCAAAGTTTGAAGATCTTGATACCCTTCTTATTCCTCACATTATGAAGCAATTCATATGAAATTATGATATTGTCTGAAGTAGATTCATTAGGTAGAAAACTAGCTTAGGGTGGGTGTATAGAGTCATTAGATAGGAGTGGATACAATTAGACATTATTTTAGTGATCATTTTCTAAATTGTATTGTAGGCACTAATTGGTCAGCATTAACTGATTTGGTTGGCTCTAAGATATTTAGGAATGAGTATTATTTATATTACTTGAGATCGTCCGATTTTCAAAGGTTTATTGAAGGAATTGAAAGATTGAATCCCCTACAATACTCCAACAATTTCTAAAGAATTTTGCATGTATACCATCTTTACTCGGAGTTTTGGATAAGCTTATGCTAAACATAGCAATCTTGACTTTTTTGCTAGAGAGTGGCATTAAAAGAGTTTTAACTTAGTTTGAGTTAAGTCCGCCAATTAAGTATGATGGTAGAATACTCCCTCAATAGACTTAGATCTTAGAGGTCCCATACAAGCTTTGAAAGTAGGAGCCTATATGATGTTTAAGTGAAAGAGGATCTGTAATCCAATTTCCTACTATATCTTTTAAGCCCCATATTCTATTTTTGGTTCTCCTAACTAGGATTAATGCATGATAATATTTAATGTTTATCTCCCCTTCCCTTATCCATTTATGATGTGATTTCCATTTCCACATATATTCTTCACGTTGGATTACTTGTTAGAATTGATTTCTAAGTTGGCTCTCGAGGTTTAAATTATTGATTGTGGGTTTTTCTTGATATTTCAAACTCAACTTCTCTTAACTGTTTTTGTAGTTCTTTTTTCTTTTGGCCAAGATGCTCAAATATGTTTTTGTTCTAATCTCTAAGGGTTTCTTCAAAGCATACTAATGCAAGCAGGAGTTTATTTTCATTTTTCCTATACAGATTTGACTAAACTTGGGAAGGTTGGGTAAGAAAGCCACATAAGCTAGAATCAAAATGGTATGTTGTTTTTTTCAATGGACTAGAAGGGTTGAGATTGTAGCAATGTTGGGTATTGATCCGAGATGCTTTTATATAGGTGTTTATGATAAAGTTGGGAAAAAGGCTTTTCCAACTATAATTTGCCTAACCTTTACCTATTCGAGTTTGAATTAACTTTTTTAAATCTTATTTATTCGACTATGTAAACCTAGGACCTAGAAGCCTAAGTCGAAGAGTCCACAATTCGACATACAAGTACAATAAGGTTCAAAATTTCTAGGATTAAAAGGAGCCCCGTCCCACCTAAATTTCTCATTTGCAAACACAATATCATTAAAATCACCTAAACACTAAGGCTTATTTCCTATACTCTTATAGTATTGTTTAAGTTTCTACCATAATAAGTACCTAACATTATGTCTATTATTAGCATAAACAGTAGTGGAAAACCATATGGCAATTGAAGGTTTAAGCTAAACCAATGCGTACATTTCTTTAATGGATTAGTAGATATGAGTGATTGGCCAAAGTCCTCCAACCACAAAAATGGGAGTCTTAACCACCAAGAAGGGTCTTTAAGCTTCAAGAAAGGATTCAAGGTCCATAAGGTTTATTGCAAGCTAGTACCACTAGGTCTAAGAAGACAATTCAATTATCTTCTAAATTTCCTAATGAAACTTGGTTAGCTATGACTCATTGAGGAATAGTGATGAGGCTTCTTCCTTGTTGCAAAAGACAAGAGAATTTATCATTTGACACGTCATCATAAAAGTTGCTAGAATCAGTGTAAGTGTTGGTTCGAAGTTTTCTTGTTAAAATAATGTTTAGATGGCCATGACACAAATAAGTATCCACTAACTCAGTATCATGTTTGTCACAACCCAAAGGGTGGCTAAGTTATGGTAGTTGTAGTAGTACTACCATGTAATGTAGGAAAATCTAATGACGATACTGCTAATAATCAAGAACCTTCATCGCACTACATAAGGTGTTAACACAACCTTACTTGTATTGAGGAGACTGGTATAAGGTAATATAACGGCATATAATTAAAACTCTACACATATAATACTAACTAACATAAAGCATGAGGGTAAACAATACTCCCCTAAATTAAGCCATACAGACCATAATTAAGCAACTAGTAGCCTATGCTATTACAAACCCTTAAAAGATATAAAAGATAATACTCAAGAGTTTAAACATAATATTCTTTCATGCTAGAAGCGGTATTTTGAAAAAAAAATTTAAGTTCAAAATGTTAAAAGTGATACCCAGTCATGGTTTAATAAGTTAGCTATCAAACTTAAAATATCTGGTTTTAAAAAACTATTTTTCGAAATTAGTTTTCATGTGGTCCAGTATCTTGATTAAAATCAAACTATCCAATAAGCTTTTATCTAAACATTTTCTCAACTCGGTTAAGTGGTGACTCCAAGTATTTTTTAAAACATGTTTAAAAACCTAAATTTTTCTTAATTCTTAATCGATAATTAATATTAAACGGATAAGGTTTAATATTGATCAAATTAAAGACAATAAATAAAACTAAAAAAAATTCAGTCTTTATAGCTTGACAACCCCACTAAGGATATGTCGAGAAGGCTAGCCACTTAAAACATTCCAAATTTAACTTTATCTTTCACTATATCCATGTTTTTTTTCTTTTTAATATCTCTTTAGTGTAAATAGTGTTAATAATGTTTTGTCTTCCTGTAGTTAATCTTTTCTGGGTTTTAATTTTTTGAAACATTCTAATAATTTAATAAGATATTTACACATCAAAATTAAAGTTCAAAGGAGTTATTCTCAACTTATTAAAATTATTTGCCAATTTATCAAAGTTTAGAAGATCAAAAATTATATTCTAAAAATTTAAAAAATCAATCTGTACTTAAATCAAAATTTATAAAAGTTATTTGCATTTTCCCTTATGCCCCAAAAACTCATGCGTGAAAGTTGGCTCATAGCTGAACGTAATGATATTCTGATGTATTATTTATCCAGTTGCTAGTATATACTAAGCTATGGCTGGACATCTATTCCTCAAAAATTTATAAGCATGAAAAATGTATCTCAATGGATGGATGGACTAAAAATAGGTAAAAAATAAAAAAAAAATATTATACGAATGCGATTTGTGTTTTTATTTTTTTCTTATATTCCCATAATCTGTATTTCAATTTTTCATAAATAAATAAGTTGTGTTTTCTTATTATATGTTAATGCTAATTAAGGGAATATATTTACTTTTAATTAGACCATGACATTAATTTAAAAAACTATATTATTAAATATATTTAATTAAATAAATTAATAAAAATAAAAAATTGCAAATTATTAGACTCAGAAAGGAAAAAAAAAAAAAAAAAAAGAAGAAGAAGAAAAAAAGATAGATGCCGGAGAGTCTTTAAGCCATCTTCATAGTACTTACGGTACGGTTTAATTTTTGAAAAGTAAAGGCAAATAGAACATGATAGAAGTGATGAGTTGATGCGGCCAACAATGCAATACGGTTTGCTAATATACCCCATATAGCTGATCCATCTAGTGAGAATAAGATTTCACATCAATGAAACTATTTGGTATCAACATTAATAAAAACCATCAAGCTTACTCAGAAGTCCTTAGTTTTGTGTCTGATAATCCTAAACTTCTTTTCTTGAAAATCCTTACAGTATATTATGTAGTATTTGATCATCGGTACTGAAAGTTACCCAAGATGGTTTCTGTAATACAACATAATTATATAACTATTAAGATGACATAAAAAGCGGAACCTTCTCACTAAGCTCTATCAATCTGGACCCTGTTGGAGAAAATGGCTGTTTTGGTTGCCTGTTATGCGAATAAGCGTTTGATTACTGAAAGGATATGCCCTTTTTTCCCCCCAATTTTATTGTTGATATCCGGAGCATCATAAACAAGAGCAAGAGTAGAATAAAATCCAAAAAGAAAAAGTTCAGCTTTAAAAATCGTTGCTAGCCATCTCCAAACTTTGGGATGACTAGTAACAGTCCCAAATGAATAATAGGTTGCAAACCCTATTATAAGTGAAAGTTTGTGTAATGTTGACTATCTATTATCCTATATTTATAGCAGTCTTGCTACTCTTTAAGGTGATAGATGGTAGCCAACTATCAATAAAATAGAAAAAAGAAAATGAAAAAAAAAAAGAGCACATAAAAACTCATCTTCTCACCGTCTATAGCTATGAACTATTAAGACTAGCTTATAGGCTAGGTTTCTCTCTAACCTGATAACTAGTATTGCATATAATTCACCTATAGTGATAGATCATGATCTATCATGACAAAAAGGATGTCACCAACTATCTTGTCATGTTTAACATGACGGAATAGTTTGAAATTAAATAAATTAGAATGTAATGAAATTGAATGGAATGAAATTTCAGAGTTACAAATGCATTTGTGTATTTGTTTGTATATTTGGAAAAATCCAAAATTATAGAAAGGAGTCAAAGTTTATATAGTAATATGAGGCAAAAATACCCTTAATTATTAGATATTATTATAATTAGTTTGAAAGTTAAATAAAAAATTTTTAATTAATAATAATTAAAGAGGTGACGATTTTGTTTTTTTTAAAGGTAGAATCAAATTCCCTCGTAAAATAGGAATTCTTGATTTCATAGCATCATCTGAAATAAGGACTTAGGATGGCCAACCATCTCCTAACTTTAAAGAGACCCACATAGTGCATACTTAGGGTTTGCTGGTCCTTTTCTTTTTTGTGTTTATGAATTTTATTTTTAGGATTTTTATTATGTTTATGTTATTTAATAAATTTATGTTAATTATGTTTTAATTATTGTGGACCAATTATAGTGACACGTGTCTCTTGGGTAGTATTTACAAATATAACTAATGAGAAAACATTGATCTTCAAATTTTAAAATACCGATCATTAGTTTGTATAATGACAAAAATATAGATAACATTTTTATAATTTTTTCTAAAATTCCATCAAGTAATTATAAAAACAAAATAATAAAATAACATGATATAATTTCGAAATGGTAGCTCATATACAAAGATTGCAATCACCAAGTCACCAATACTCAGCCGCCACCCTTATACTCGTACCTCTTGGGGATCCATGCTCAAATTGAGTTATGATTTTTTTTTTTCCAACCAAAAAACTGAGTTATGATTTGAAGGAAACTTATAAATGATGAGGTTCTTGTCAATTTCTAATGGAGTTTACAAAAATTGAATTCGTTAGACCATTTTTATCCACTGTGCTGCATACTAAGGGTGGCAGAAACGCTAATTGAACCGAATCGATCCATAAATAAAATCAATTAAATCAAAAATAATATTTTTTTTATTTGTTTTATAAAATTATCAAACCAAAAATTTATGGTTGGCTCATAAAAATAAACCAAACTAAATTGTTAAATAAAACCAGTCTATTAAAAAATGATATTTTTATTTATAATCAAAAGGATTCTTTTATTGAAATATAGCATTTAAATAATTTTTACTTTATATTTATCACCATACATATGCATGTAAATTTTATTATTATAATTTATAAATTATATCTATGTCGATTCAAAATTTATACTATATAATAACTTTATGAATAAGATTAGTTGTAAATAGACATTTGCTATATTTGATAATTTGAATAGTTATTAAAGCTTTTAATCAAATATTGATGTTTAAAATGAGGAACATTGTTAAAGGTGTAACGCTCTAAAACCGGAGGACGCCACAACCTGTTACGTGTCCCTTCCAATTAGGAATACGTTAAGGTTTTAAAACCGACTATAATCTCCAAAATATAACTTATAACAATCGCTTATCAAGTATAAAACAACAATTCTCCAGCTACATCAACTTAAGTGATCCATAGAAGAGTTACTTTAGCTCCAAACATACTAAATAACTAGATCTTGATCTTTTATACCATATTAAGTTGACTACCTCTTTTTCTTAACTTGATGATAGCAATTTCCATAGTAATTATAAATTTATCAAATTAACCTATAGTTGTAAAAATAAAAAAGAGGCATGAAATCTAGTACGAGTGCACAAACACATACAGATGTCAAGCCCAAAACATTCATATGAATATAATGCAACTCTAATAAAATATAAGTAAACAATCATTTAATTACCTTTAATTTAGGCTAACATACAACACAGGGGTACTCATAACCCTACCATACCATAATCTTTGTCTATATATATAGATAGATATAATATAAGTTTTCCTTTAAGTCTTTTACGATCAGAGATTAGAAACCTAATATTTTAGCTACGTCATCCCATATACGAGTTCATTAAAAAATTCTCACATATGATCAACATTTACTCATTTAAGAAACGGCTACATCCAGCCCTTAGAGCAAGTGGGTCAAATACAACCAACAGTTAAGATCATTTAGGCCATATATAAATTAACCTGGTTACATTCTAAGTCTTAACACGCACAACCATACAAACAAGCACCATGTACTTATAATCACTTCACAATAGCTAAAAGATCTCTAATTCATAAATCCCGAATCAATGACTCAAATCTCAATAAGGAAGGAACCCAATAACCAACACAAATTTATTTGAAATTGAGAACAAGTATATATATTAACTTTGGGTAATAATTAAATAAGTCCTTATCTAACAATTATGCATGAATCTTTTATTAATCTACTATTTGTTGCTATAATAATTTTTTTTATTAGTGAAACGTTCCAAATAAAATAATTAAAAGCTTTAATAATAATGGATGTCATTATATCATTAATATATCAGTCTTCTACAAATCATTATACATTACTAAGTATCACATAGTGGATTCCATTATTCTCTTTTTATTTACCAAAATGTCGAGAATAAGTATCGAATTCTAGACGCAAAACTAACTAATAGGGCAACTCATATTCAATTTATGATTAATTATGATGAAGCATGTGTATAATCTATGCTAAGGCTAAAACTTATAGGTTTTGTCAAATTTCTCTCCTTCGACTTCCCACATCAATACCATAAATATGGGTACTCTTTTGAATGACAAGTGGATTATTCTTCATACATCTCGAAATCCATAATTACCAAAAGGAAAGTTTTCCTACATCTAGTCACCATTATTATTACATGTTTATAAGGACACATATAGATGATTCATCATATGCACTCTAACGATTGGGGGGTGGGAGGACTTTCTAATTTCTATCTCATATCCAACATATATATATATATATATATATATCATTCATTCATTCAATGACTGAATACATAGCATACATATCATGAACAATTCATATAATATTACATAGTATTATATGATGTTTAGAGTAAAGCCAGCAGTCTTCCATTAAGAATAACCAATGGAACTTCCAGTGCAAGAAGAAGAAGAAAAAGGATTTGAAGTAGCTGAGACTCACCAGATTCAAGGATAAGAGATACTTGAAAAATAACACTTGCTAAGACGACCGTGCGATTCGTTGGAAGATGAAGAAACTTGGAATTACAAATAAAGGTTGCAATAATGATGAAGTTTCTTCGCTTATAAGTACACCGTCAAAGAAAAAGGTTGTGAAGTTCACCGAAGAGACATGAATCCACACCGAAAAAATTTAGGAGACATCTCTAATAGTTTATAATGAAAGAGAAGGATTCCATGAGGATGCTGACCCAAGAGAAAGAAGAAGAAGACAAGTTATTGGAAGTTTGACATCCTAGTATCTCACTGTAGTTGAGGACGAGCCATCAATGTTCAATAATATAGAGGGCTGAGATGAAGGTAAAAGAGAGAGCAAGAGAGTTAAAGAGAGGGCGATATTGTTTACGAGAGGCTAAGAAGTAAGAGCAAAGGAGAGAGTGATTGATATCGAGGAAGGCTATGAGAGAGAGAATGAACAAGGGATGAGAGAAAAAAAAAATAACTGAAGAGACAAAAGAAATAAAGGGTAGAGTGTTCTAGAATGTTCTATAATATCGGGTAGGTTTATAATTAAGATAAGAAAATAAAAAATTAGCTAAAATGAGAATAAATAGTATTCGGAAAAATAAATTATGTATAAAAATATTGTAAGATATATGTATAATACTAATAAAATATTTATATTGTATACGTAAAATAAGAGTTTTAAAAAAATATAATCAATAAATTAGATATTTATTCTATAGGATACACTTTAGAGTAAATCTAAAATTATTTAAAGGTTAATAAATTGAGAAAATTTTCTATTAGAATAAGATTTCTAATAACACGATGTAAAAGAATTTTTACTAGTTAAATAAATTACTAAACTAGCTTGATTGAGGTTTTTCATAAGGCTACATCGTATTATGTCACACTAATAATTAGAAGTGAGTGCGGCAGCCCCTCTTATCAAATTCAAGCTGATATAACAATTTAATTATTTTTTAAAATGGAATCTAACCATATGGTTCAGTTTATAAATTTTTCGAACCTAATTAAAATATATTCAGTCCAGTTTAATCCACAGTTTGAACCATTTGAGTCAAATTTTGCTAAATATTTTTATCTCCAATAATATATTTTACTTTTTATTGAACTTTTATATATTTTTAATTAATTCCCCATATATTTATCATGTATAATAACATTTAGCAAAATATTGCATAAAGTCATAACAAACCAAACTTAATTGGACGAGAATAAGAGGCTTTACTTTAATGAACAACAATAAGGAAGGAAAAGTCAAGCTATTTGTCTAAAAGTAATACGAAAAAGACAAAAGAAGCATAAAAACACCAAGTACCAAACTTTTGATTTGAAAACATATAAGAAAATGACAATTTAAAAAGGAAAACTTTTAAATGAAATTCATTCAACTTAATCTTAAATATTGACCTTAAAAATAGATAAAAAAGATTAAGATATAAAAAATTTGATAAAATCCATTAAAATTAATGGGGAAAAAAAGACACAAAACAATTACATAATTTTTTTTTTTTAACTAAACAGTTTATCGATTGGGTTCACAATTTGATTTATAATTTACGGTTTTTTTACTTAACCCCATTAATAATGCATCTTTTAAAGTATGAAAATTTGCTTGAGAGATGAAAAGTGAGAGTAAATGAGAAGGAATACATAATAAATGCTAAGTATGAGAAGAGAAACAAGAAAATAAAATGTAAATAAGGTTAAAATTAACCATTAACACAATTTAAAAGTAAAAAAGTCACTTATCTTTTAATTTTAAATGAGAAACGTTTCAGTTCAAGTTCAAATGGTTTGATTCAATTCAACCTTCTAAACCGAATGGCTAACCATTTAAGCATCCTTTAATTCAAACCGAAATATAAAAGAGCTACATTTTACAGTTCAGTTTGATTTAGTTTGGGTTTTAATTTGATTCGGTTTGGTTTAATGAACAGCTAATCTAAGCAAACTTTTCTCCAAGATAAAATTGGCCAAACTTTCTTCTCAACAATATTTTCGTAATAATTGATGCATAGTGGCCCAAAAAAGGCACATCTTAGGCAACTCCAGCTTCAACCCACCAGGATTATATCATATATGAACAAATAGAAAAACAACTTTTTCATGTTATGCAGTTTATACGTGTGTAGATCCCATACTAAACTGCATCATTCTTTGTATCCATGGAGATTCAAGACTCTATGAGATATTTCATTATTAATTCTTTGATTAGTATAATTAGAGTGGAAAATTTATTGTAACAAATCATCTGTCATATTCGAGTCTAAATAGGTTTAAGTTTGAACTCTCAATTTGTAACAACTCCCCTTCATCAGTCGTATTTAAAAATCTAAATCCATAACCTAGCTCGTTTATTTAGTATGTCTCATGTTAGAGTTAAAACTTATTTATTAATTGATAAAAGAAAATCTAAATAAATTCTAACATAGTTACTGTTGTTGAAGGTTTTATGCTAGTAAAGTCTAGAATAATGCACGGGGATAGGTTAGAGTCCTATTAAACAATCAAAGAGGTAAGCCATTATGTTGAAGAATTATTCAGTATGATTACTCTGATACTTAAGTTAAATAAAGAAGGGAACAACAAGGTAGAGGAGCAATAGGAATGGAAGGTCTTGAAGAATTTCTCTTTGATAGTTTGTAAGTTTTTTTTTTTGGGGGGGGTACCTTACCTTTTATGATAACTTTTGGGATGTAATTATAACTTGTGTCCAAAAGGTCCTTTTCTACCCATGTAAGAGGTATAGTTTGCAAGATTTGAGAGATTAGGATTGGACCTTTCTAACATCGACGGGGGCAAACGATTTTCCCTTAATCTTTGTGCTTGTCCTTTCTTAATAGTTACATACAACTCCGTACATTTCAACCACATCATTGAGCAAGTGGTTACGCCTCACATCAGATTTAACATGATGTAAGTATTGTGTATCGAGAGTGATTTTTGTGGAAAACTATCCTTACTAGGCTTGTACAAGGATGTCCCTTGCTAAGTTGCCCGTTTTAGGAGTAACTTGTGAGCTATTAGTCCTAGGTTCCATTTGGTTGTAGTTCAACAACTAAGGTTAGCGTTTGGAATGGTTCCTAAAGGGGTAAGTGGCTCCAAGGTTAGACC
Source organism: Lumnitzera racemosa (assembly GCA_024138005.1). Classification (NCBI taxonomy): domain Eukaryota; kingdom Viridiplantae; phylum Streptophyta; class Magnoliopsida; order Myrtales; family Combretaceae; genus Lumnitzera; species Lumnitzera racemosa. The sequence goes on from JAMXBC010000010.1 coordinate 26,214,864, forward strand.
AGTCAGCTACTCGAAGAAAGTAGATAATGTTGGGTCTTAGGCCTAATGGCTTGATGGGCCTTATCCAAAAGTTAATGTCAACAATTGTGACACCCCATGCAAAATATAATCCTACATGAATTGTTAGAGAAAATTAGTACTAATTTATAAGGTCCATATAGTAAATACCATTCTAATAGTAAGCAAAAACTTTTGACCAAGTAGTTAAAAAATAATTAATGTTTATGAAATATTAGGTATTGATTATTATCGTTGATTTGAAATCACTAATAGTAGACCTATACCTTATAATATAAGTTTATTATGGATATAGAGTATGAAGACATTACACTCGTACTATACTATGTGTTAATAGATTCTAAAAAAATTAATACTTAAAATCTATCTTTTGACTAGGAATACCTATCTTAAAGAGCTCAAAGGGGTACCTTATACGGCAATGTTATCCATTTGCCCCTACTTTTAATCTTGCATATCTCTCTCTCTCTTAATTCAGACTTCTAACAAAGTGAGTGGCATCAATAAGTGATATGTTCATTATAGTTGTACAAGCAGGTGAAGCGAGCCAACTTACCTCACCCTGTATCTACCTACAGGCTAATAAGTTAGCTCACTTTAGCCTGCTTGTAAATATAGGTTGCAAATTTTAGCATAACCCATAGGTTAGTGAGTTAAATAAGCCAACTCGCCAATCCACAATGCTCAAAGGTTTTTTGCATATAAAAATTAAAATTTTAAAATACTTACTAAACATATATATAATTATCATCAACACACTATCTGTTATTTATTCCTTACATTGCCATTATGCTAAAAAAGCTTGTAAATTGGGGGAAAAAAAAAGGAAAATTCAAGTATCGTTGTCTTTTTTCCTTTTCTATTAATTCTAAGACTATATATGTCAAATAGTTTTTGTTGCTTAATGATATCATTTTGCAAGAACGAGTGCATAAATTTAACATATCCAAAAAATAGTGCATAGATTTACATCCAAGACATGTAATTGCCTTTTTAGATAAAAATTGGAGAAAAAGAAAATAAAATTTAATAGCAAATTGTTCCATTAATATGTTCCTAATATATCTACAATAACCATAGTTCACAATTTAGTTAACTTTTCGAATAAAAAAATTATGCAAAGTCCTTCAACAATATTATTTGTTTCTTCTCTCTCTCTCTCTCTCTCTCCCTTTTTTTCTTTTTTTTTTCATTTTAGATGTACTTAAAATATTAATATTATTAGCTATTTCTTATTATTATTGCTTATTGCACTAAGTCGCTCGCTAAGAAGTAAAGTGAAAAATCACTTATGTGTATAACTAAAGACTAACTTAAACTTCTTTTTTTATTTTTATTTTTATTTTTTTTGTGGGTCAATGCAAGCTAACCCGCCTCGTAATGGGTTAGCTCACTTTAACCTGTAAGTGAAAGCGAGACAAGCTAAAAAAACACTCATTTTAGTGGGTAAAAAATTTTTTACCTAACCAACATTTTTTTTGTAAGTCAAGCAAATCGATCTACATAACTTATCCCGCTTATAACTCTTTATTAGTAGATTGAGTATTCTCTAACAAAGTGATACTACTCTCTTGATGATTACCATAGCAAGCCAAAATTGATTAGAATAGTTGAGCCTCCTAATTATAAGTGGGTTTATGATAAAGCTAAAATTGCACTCTTGATAAGAAAGATGAGCTTAGAACAATCATGAGTAAAATAGGAAGACAAGGCTAGAAGAACACCAATGAAATTGTGAAGCTAAAGGATTCAAGCATCATACAAGCACTTTAAGATGGGTATACCTCATATCCTAAGACAAGTGGTATTAAAGTAAACTTTCCAACTTCATAGAACCACCTAAATACTACCCAGTATGCTAAATGAAAGGAATTGTTCTTGTTGACAAACAAAAAGACCTATGTAGAAAAGCTAAAGCTTTGTGACTACTAAAGAAGACATGTAACAACAAGGGTACCGTATCTTGAGTCCTAGTTTGTATCGATTAATCACCAGAGTAGTAGCCACTAAATAGAGGACATTGCTACGAGAGAGACGCAATTGTATTATGAGCTCACTTAACACAGGAATTCATCTAAATCATCATAAAGTGAACTTAAATATGGGAACCTTACCTTATTTGGGCCACTCAACAAGAGGTAATCTAGTAACACATCAAGAGAAGGTAAGGGTAAGAGGATGCATGTGAAAGCCCATTATCCAAGCTAAGATAATAATAGGTTGGAGTTAGGCAACAATTAAAGGCAGTGATGATCTATTTAGTGTGAGTAATGACCAAGTATTAGCCTCACAACGAGGGCATCATCAATTTAAGTAGGAGAGAATGTCACCATTTGTAGGTTGATGGCTAGTGGGGGTATTTAACTCGAGCTTATAACAAAGTAAGGCATCTATAGGTGGTTTGTTTATGGGTTGGGTATTCTCTAAAGGTAAATTTCGCTTCCTATAATTAAACTAATTGAAAGCTAATACTGCTCTTATGATGATTATCATGATGAGCCAAAACCAATTGGAATTGTTGAACCTCCTAAATATAAGGGGCCTTACGATAAAGCCAAGATGGTACCCTTGTGATAAGAAGGATAGGCTTGAAACTATGCTAAATCAAATAGGAAGAAAATGTTAGCTTACTATCTAGAATGCTAGAAAAATAGTGAAATCAAACGATGGTCGAGCACGATAAGGGTACCCTAGTAAAGGTGAACCTCCTGTCCAATGACGTATACATCCATTATAATGATTACCATTCTATCATCAATCTTGTTAGTTGTTGACATTTTCTCTCTTATTATCATTCTTACCTATTTTAGCTCTAATTTATGAGAGTAATACTCTTAATTATTTTACTTCTATATTCTAATTTCCAAACTTCTAAAAAAAAGTATAATATAATACATTTGAAACTTGTGTATACACCTATTTAGCCATACCTTATGACATCAATCTCATTAATAAAATCACCTGGTACATTTAGTAAAACTGAATTGATTGTATTGATCCAAGTTTGTAAAATTAACCATGTAATGTTGCGGTTTAACTCACATAAAAAGTATACCATAATTTTTTTTATTTAAGTTATTCACATAATACTTAAAATTGTAATCAATGGTTAGTTCTTAATGTTTTTATCAGACTTATTGATAGGTTTAACTTATAAATATAAAGTTGTTTGTATAAGCACTAGTATAATTTTCAATGTAATTCCCATTGTGAGTACTAAGTAAATTGAAAATGATTACTATAAACATATTATTTAAATAGAAATTCAATAATTAAGTCATAATTGTCTTAGATTTTTCTAACTTAATAAATAGATTGAACCCATACGCAAAACATGCTTGTTAAATTAATCAAGTTAACAGTTTAAGTTTATAAGCAATTAACAAATAAGTTGTGTCATAGGGTAAGGTTTTTGAACACGAAATACAACCCACTAATATGAATTGCTAGTCTAGTTAAGGGTCCTCTCAAGTTCTCCTAAACTTATCCCTATTTTGCTAGTTCTTTAAGAGAACAATCAAAGAATCTATATAGAAAAAAAAAAATCACAAACATTGATAAATGGAATAATGTCAAAAGGATTGTTAAGAGTGGTTTTATTATTTCTTCTTTCTTTCCTATTATCATCAAGGCCTAATATGTCTATCAAAGGATCATTGGATCCAAAAATCATGCAAATTAGTAAAGCCATTCTACATATTAGATGGAAGTAAGATTACACGTATAACATAATTTTGAACAATTCAAGGCTAAAATTCTATAATGTCATATTTAGTATGTAGAAATGAACACAGAGTACAATCACGGTTCTAAATTTCATTCCCTTTTTTTCCATATTTAGAAGTATCATAAGAAGGTAGAGCCAAAATATTGGAATTGCCTATTTCGATTTTAAGAGAAAATTCAATTTCGTCTTTTAGGGAGAATTTAAAATTCTAATTTGCCCTCATCAATTATTATTAATTAAAATTATTTATTTAATCTTAGCTAATCATAACATCTAATAAAGGATGGAGTCTTTGATAAATACCACTATAAACACATTATATTCCATTTCATTCTATTTTGTAAGCATTTTCAAATACAGAAATGAATTGTATAATATTGTTTTAATTCCATTCCAATCAATTCTATTCACAATAAATTCATGTATACCAACTATGACATAAATATATAAAGAAATAGGATCGTGTGAAATAAACTTATTAAAGAAACAGGTAGAACATTATAGAACAATACATGGACTTTTTAGTAGGAATATTATAAATATAAGATATCTTAATTAAAATTCATAAGGATGCCATGAATGAAACTTAGGAGAAACCGTCATCATAAAATCATGGGATTATATAAGCAAAGTAGATATTTTCTAAAAGTATAAACTTTAAAAGGATATGTAAGACAAGACACTAGATATCAATGGTAGAAGATTTCTATAATGGCTCATTTACTTGAGATAATAAAAAAGGAGTAGTTATTTCTTTTCAATCTTTTATTATCCCGTTTACTTGAATTTTGGATAGAAAATTTCTATTCTAGCTAATTTTCCTATTCCCTCTATGGAGGAATAGTTAATACCTTACAATAGGTGAAATCTTTTATTCCTTTTACTAATGGAGTAAGAATCTAAATAGTATGACCATCGTACCCCCATTAAAAACTTAAATAGATAAAGTTACTCACCTAAAAATAGGGGTAAATTGATACCTTTGACTCTATGTCCAACTTAATACATCAATTAATGACTGCAATAAACATTAGATAATGTATTTTTACAATATAAACTTACAATAAATAAATAATAAAATAAAAATGTCTGATCTAGTCTTTCTCGATATATAAATTTTTTATTCCTTATCTATTCCATTTAAGAAAATAAATGGACAGCTTAGGTTCAAAAGTCAGAAAAACGTTAAAGAGCTCTAATATTAAACGTATTGGCAAGTTTACAGACGGATCTAGGTCCTCAATCCATAGCTGTGGATACATTTGTAAATTGGATTCAAATGAGTGTCACCCGTTTATTACTGACGTTGAGTTTCGCTAGTGTAAACCCCTCTGCTATCGGGTCATTGCTCGAGTTAATATAGTGCCAAAACTACCAACACTACCTGTTACGCGTAAATCTCCTAGTATCGTTCATTTTATATGTTGTTTCCTTCCACGTTAGGACACTTGTCAACAATGAACCCTTTAAAAATAGTTGTTTGTTCAGCCCATGAGCCAGTCAACTATAACCATTTCCGTTCATCGCTCTTCTGAATTAACTTATTTACTTTGATTTACCTTTCCATTATTTTTCTTTTATTACTTTTCCATTTCTGTAGTTAACCTTATACTTCCTGTTTTATTTTTCGTTTGACTGAAACAAAAGAATTAATTTTATTCCCATCCAAACTCAATGGTAGAACATCCGGAGGTATTTATATTGGATCTAAAACTTCTATCCATCATATAATCAAATTCAACATATTTACAATAATGATGGATGATATCCCAATGACCAATCCGTAGCGTTGGTAACTAAACGTTGAGTTGCCACTTGCCAGGAATTTTAGATATGCATGAAGCCTATATATAAGGTGGTTCTTCCTATTCACTAGTTTGTTAATATAGTTAGATAAGTAGATAAAAAGAAAAAAGAAAAAAAGAAAAAAACTTAATAAAGGTAGGAAAATCATTTTTATATTGTCTAATAGACAGATGTTAAGCTCTGCGGTCTCTCAAAAGAGTGAAAAATAGGTGTCATTAAATGTAACTACATTTAGGTGCATTTTCTATTATCCTTTTAACAAATAATTAGGAAATCGTACATAGATGTAGATACCCATTTTTCCTATTAAGTTTTAACGTTTTGTGTTAGATTAGTTTTTATTGAGGAATAAAAAATTGAAATAAAAACAAAAGACAAAAAGTTTACTAAGTGAAAAGAAAATTTGAAAAAATAAAACAGAAAATTTTGAGTAAAAAAGAAATAAAAATTAGAAAATAAAATAATAAGAGTAAACAAATAGGAAAGAGGATTTTTGGAGCAAAATTTTCTAGATTCTCATTGCATGATTTGCTTTCATAAATTCTTTGAGTAATTTTTTTCATATCGTTTTAACTTGACCGCAATTCAGTTTACTTACTGTTTCAGAGTAGTGAATTACTTGTTTGGTCAGATCAACTTAGGACAACCGCTTTATCAATGGTTTCTCATCTTTCAAGTTAACTAACCAGAAATGTTAAGAAAACCTCTTAATTGATAATATCTAACTAAGGACAAATCTGACAACTCCTTCCTCCGAAACGTAACACACAAAGAAATGATTTACAGACACAACCCAAATTTTTCTAGGAAAATTATATCGTAAGGGATAAACGTTTAGGAATCATAATTCTTTGACTCCTTATAGGTGTTGTAGGACTCTTATTTGTTGGTTTGAGTGGACTTCTTCTGATTGATTACTTGATCCTTCTTATTGGTGTCAAACTAGTGGTTGTTGATGAGCTGACATTTTCTTGAGTTACAGCACCAACGTTGCACCCACTTTCACCACCTACAAATACATTTTCATTGCAAATTTTTTAGACCTTGCTCATGATCTAATATTACTAGTAATATTAAAGATATAGGCCCACAAGCACAACACATAGTGGAAGAAGCAGCAACAACGTTTGCCTAATCTACTCATAATAGTAAAGACACTACTAGATAATCACAAATATGCATAGGACGTAAGTGTGTACATTTTTCCATGCTCAGCACACATCCAAGTCCGTGTCGGTTTTCGGCACTATAGTGATACTCTAGAATTCCATAAGAAATCTTAGTAGTGAGAATGGCCATGTCTGCATTGACATGAGCAGGCATTGGAAAAAAAATAAATAAAAGAATCTTAAAAACTTCTGACAATTTCTATTTTACAAGGTGCAACCAAAGAAAAAGTTAGCCCGATAGTTTTAACCTAGTACATTAAGAAATCCTCGTATAATTCTCACTCCATTTAATGTCCAATGCAGAGTGTAAGAAGTAGAATTTCCAAAGTTATTTTGAGCTGTACCTTCCTTGTCCACAAATGGCATTACGTGTATTTTGCAAATTAAACATCAATGATGGCAACTTTGTTACAGTTAGTCAACAAATTTTACTAGAATGAAATTATTATCCTTGGGTTCATTCAAATCGGTGAAACTCTCACTCAGGTCAACATTGTCACTTCGAGGACTCTCTCACTTCTCGTCCTAGGCTGATAACAAAACATCATTTATAGTTCAGTTTCGACATAGTATTCCTTAATGAAAACGAGGTAAAAATTTACACTATACTCACATTAAGTAACATTAGTTGAGTGATATCATCATAGTAAATTCCAAATCCACATGAACCCTTGATTGTCTTACAACTCACAGGTGACCCCCTTACTTGCCTTTATCAACCTACAGTGCAATTCTACCAAATTCAAGATTTAAATAACATAAAGGCATATTATGAATAAGATAAGAGTTTCACTAAAACCTGAGTTATGGTATCTAAGGACTTCACTCCTTGGCATCTCCTTTTATCATGGCCTTCCTCGCCACTTGTGGTATATGTTTGAATTTGACCCTTTCTTGATAACTTACTTCTAGTTGTTTCATGTTCTTTCTTTCTATGATTCACATGTTTTCAACTACCTCTCGTCCGATAGCCTGGTAGATTAGGACCACTACGGCCACTATATTCCCAAAACTATATGCCTTGAACAAGGGGACATGTCATGCTCATAAAACGAGAGGAATGTGGTCTTCTTATAGCACTCATTGACATAGGACTCGATATCCTATTTAAGGTAATGGATAGTTGATATAACATGTTGGCATGAAATCCTTCTCAACTACCAAAGTCTACATGTATAACTCCTCCCACTCACATCTACTACATAAATATCATCATTTAGCTCAATCTCAAAACCTTTGTTACCAACTAACTTCACCTTACAACATCTACTTTGAAATCACATTTCTCTTAACAACTTTAACACTTGTGGTGAACATTCATAGGTGCACTTCACCCCTCTACCTTTACATGTGATTCATCATATACAACCTTATACTCTCAAACATAATGATAATAAATTTTCCGCTAAGACTAAGAATATTTCCATTAAAGGCCTCACACATGTTATCCTCTACAGCATCACATTTGGCATGTGTTTGAAAGTATGCTTTAATGTAATTCCTGAAACCCTCCTCTTGTATGTTTTTTCGAAAATCTACCAAATGTGAACTCTTTACATATGCACAAAATATATTCCTTAACTTTTGGCCAGCAAATACTTTTTGCCAACTTGCTTCAAGATGCTAAAACGTTATTCGGCATTTATAAAGATCCTCCCAACAACTTTAACTAATCGCTATGATAATAGATTTAGGTTAGAACTTTAACTATTATTTCATACTAAAGGAAAAGAAAAATTATCATAATACACATATCTTTTGTCAATCACTAATGAAGGTCCACCCTTCACCCATATTATCCTTATTTTCAACTAACATTATTACCTAAGCTATTGGAAACATCCCATTGGTGGCATCCCTTCCAACCACACATAACAACTGGCACTTCGTCAATCCTATAAGGAAACAACCATCAAACAATCACAGGCCGACAACCTATTGAGAATCTTTGCTTAATTACATCAAAGCATATGTACATCCATTTGAACTTAAATTTTGGTTACCCATCCACCTCATCAACGTCAAGTACAACTATTGTATTGCTCTTTTTTAGCTCTTCCACATAGTCCGATAACTTTTCGTATTCTTTTCCATGGTCACACTTTAGTTGCACCAACACCTTCTCTTGGGTCTTCCTACTCTTACTTAAGGTTATATTCAACCCTAATTGTCTCTTTATAAACTCCTTTTAACTCACCTGGTGTTATAGTTGGAGATGATTCAATGGTATCTCTAAACTCCTCAACTAACCACTTAGATATAGCTAGACCTATGGAAGAGTTGGTCTCAAACCGTGAATTGACCCGAAAATTGGTCCAAGCCTACCTTAGGCAAGCCTGAACCAACTGTTAAACCACTGAGTTGGTAAGCCATTGAATTGCCCTTGAATCAATCGTTCGACCTAATAGTCAAGCCAACCCTAACTATAAAAAATTATATATAAATGATGTATAATATACTATATATATAATACAAACAATTATATAGTATATGTAATACATAATAATTGATATAATACATATACACTATAATATATATATATACTATATATTATACTATATATAATATACTATTTATACTATATATATAATATAACATCATGCATTTACTCTCATGCAGTTCAAATGAATTATTTCAAGATAAAAAAAATTGAATCGAAAATAAAATTTTTTATTCATGAGTAATGACATAAAGTTTTAGGTTTAATTAGAGAAAAAAAAAAACAAATAATCCAGGAATTATTCATAATAATTAAGGAAAATTTGGAAAAAGCAAAAAAAAAAAAAAATCCTACAGTATAAGGTGGGAATTAAGAGTTAGGCCCAGTTCACTCCCTTACTAACAAGGCTATAAACAAGTTAAGTCGAGATAATATGATGCTAAGCTCAAACTTAACTCAAATGGAAAAACTCGAAACTCGAACTCGATTGAGCTTTAATTTATCAAGCTCAAGCTTAGCTCGAAATGAAACTTGATAAACTTGAGCTCAACTCAATTGAACTCATTTAGGCTCAATAATCTTAAAAGATGTCATAAATTTAATTAAAATAATATTAATATTTAAACACAACTTAAGTTCAATTAAGCTCGAATTAAGCTGGTAAGTTCATCGAGCTGAGCATCACAAAGCTCGAGCTCGACTTGAAAAATTGCTCAAATAACTTGAGCTCGACTTAACTATAGCCAAGTTGACTTCAAGTAAACGTTAAGCCGAACTCAAATAGCTTGCAAATTGACTCATCTCATTTACACCCCTACTAAGCCTGTAAACCAACGGTTCTAGGCTGGGTCAACTTGATGAACACCTCTAAACGTAGCTATCTTATTTTTGCACACTTGTTTGCACATATGCCTATCATCATAAACCTTCACCTGAAAATTGCCTATCCTTTTGTTGATTGATGCTATTGATGATGTGATGTTCTAAGGGCAAGCTTCATCCTTACATTTAACTTTAATATATGTATGCTTATTTTTATGAAACTAAACATCTTTTTGGTCTAAAATGGAATGTTAGACAATGGCATCCCTAAATTGTTGCATATCATTAAAGACCATAGATATAGCAAAGATAGGAGAGCTCATGATACAAATCGGTTGTCCAAAAACAGACAAGGCTGGTCGTCGAGGTGAGTCCGATCCTACCAAAGGAATGAAAATGGAATGAGTTAGTGAGGGTTTTAGCTAATTCATGAGCTACCCAATAGGATATGATGCACTAACTAGATTCTACACGGCCTAAAACTTGTCGAATGCGACGCACCAGTCCAAGTGATAAGGTTACCCGCTACAATCCTTGCTAAAAAGATTGATAAAAGTTAATGAGAGAGTCTTTCTAAGAGAAAACACTCAAAGGGTTTTTCATTAATCTTCAAATCTGTCTAAAACCTAACAAATTCATTCTATTTATACATAATGGTAAACTTATAAATAAAAAGACTAAAAGAATGCCCTAATGGCATTCCTGTAAATATAAGATAAACATGGGTAGTTTAGGAAAAATACAAAAAAATTGAAAATCTAAATAACATAAATAAAAATAAGTAATCAAATATAATGTCCAAATGATGAGTAAATAAGCTCGGCCTTAGCATTTGGGTTGGGTCAGTACCCTGAATCCTCTCATTCCCCCTCTCTTAAATAAGTTTTGGCCCGAAACTTAGTAATTAGCGGCTCCAAGTCTTACTAGGATCAAATACCAACGTACAAAAACCAAAGAGAGTAATATAGTGAGAGTTCAAGTCTATAATCAATGCTGGCATCATCCTCGGCTCTTTCCACTCGTCATAAGCTCGATCAACCAAACTCCTCTTTAAGGAACCTTCCTTCCATTCATCATATATCCAATCAACTTTATCCAAGTAGTTCCAACAACTATCAATCAATGAAAATAATACAATTTTTGTTTCAAACATCATTGGATGAGCCCAGGGATTTTGAACATGTAAGATCTAAAACTTCTCTTCTAACTCAAGAATCCTTGGAGCTTTACGCACTTTCAATATCGACCTCACAACATCGTGCTCGGTAACCTTCTCCCCTTCTACTTCCTCACAACTCAATGTTTTCTCCTCCCATCTATACACTTCAAATTTTTTCAATGTGAGAGTACTAAGGATAAGAATAGCACAACTCATATGGGAATATCCATTACCATGACCTCAGAATACACCGATATACAATCTATAGCATCTCACAGGTACAATACTACTATAAAACATTTCGCTTCCAAACAACCTCAGTAATGGATCTAAATAGAAGAGTCTTACATGTGGAAGACTAATACAGTAGTACTTGAGATCATCAGTAGTACCAAGTATCATTGGTAATGGGATCATGTCAGAGGTAGGGGTTTTGAGTGGTAACTCCTCTTATCCTTTCATTTTCTCCTCTTCATTTTGGTTTAGTAATCCTTTCTTGCCTTCTTTCTTACTTAATCTTCTCGACCTTAGGTAGTATAACCTCTAATTGTCCCAACACATAAGAAAAAACAGGATTTAGGGCTTGATAATAAGACTTTGCCCTCAAGCCTCATGTACTAAAACTTCTATGTTAAGCTCTACGGGCCATATAGGATAAACTTCACTTCAACACCACCTCAGCACAAGCAAATACAGCTTAAAGTGTTAATATGCACAATAGATGGCAAAACAATTCAGTTTGAAAATTATTCGCAAAATATTTGGCTCAATAGTTTCTCTAACAAATCAGCTCGGCAATCCTTGATTCACACCTACACGCTGTGCTCGTTTGGCTTCAATTTGCACAAATCAGGACTTGTTCCACAATTGAACACCTGGACACTTCAAAAAGCTTGGTATAAATGCTTATTCACAAGGCAAAATAGCTAGAATGCAATTCAGCTCAACTTCTCGCGCAATAGGAACTCAGATGTGCACACTCCTATGTACACAATTGGAACACTTCAGCACTTGGTTAAATTCACTAAAATCAGTAGTTCATGTCCTATTCACTTGCAGCATGGTAATTCCAATTATAGCAACAGCACTATACGTTGGGACAGCAGCTCGGCGACACTGCTCTTTCACGCGCAGCTCGGTAATCTTGTCGAGAAGGATAACACACTTCAACAGCTATAATAGTTCGGCAGCTGCGGATCACAACTACTCAAATACGCAAGCTTAACGTATAAGAACAGCAGTCGGTTAGGTGAATGACAGCTCAATCACACAATAGTAACAAGCTCAAGAAGCCACTTGATAGCAGCTCCTCCAACTAATCTAGCTCGGCTAGACAAAACAATTCGACACCGACTCACTACAGATGGATGCAAAACGGCTTGATATCGGATCTTCAATTTGACAGCAGCTAGGACAATTGGAAATTTAGTAGCACGAATCTCAACAGTTCGATAGTTTTGCTCGGATGGCAATCAGTTTGGCAGCTTCGAACACGTGACAGTTTGAATTGACAGCAAGTCGGATATTTACAAGTACATAGTTCGGTGCTCCCACTCGCGACAACAGCATGGTATGGTAAACGGCAACTCGGCACCTTTGAAATTACAATAGCTCGAACAAAATCTAACAAAGGAACTCGGTAATTAATTTCCTCGCAATATCTGATTTATACAGTATTGCTCGAAGATTACTAGTAAAAGGATAACAGTTCGGAAGCTTGTAGGTGAAGCAGCTCAGAAATTGGCTCTACAAAATTCAAATCAGCTCGGCAATAGATTCTCTCAACTAACCGATGGAAGCTCGGTAGTGAATGATCTCGCAGCAGCTTTGGTGATTCACATGTTATCACGTTGAAGACGACTAGCAAGAGCTTGACACGCCACAACCACTTAAGCTCGACACATGGAATATAGCAGTTCGGCAATGCACTAAGATCTGTATTAGTGTTCAGCTCAGTACAAAGTAGCACGACACAACTTCAGTTCGACAGTTCAAATCCACAATTTCAGCTTGGAAGATTGGATGCAACAGCTCACTTCAAACACACATGCACAAGGTTGACACGGTTGATACAATAGCTCAGCTGCACCCCCAACTCCACTCCGACACATACAGCAGCAGTCACGGACACGTCAGACCACACGTCGCACACAATAGTCCCACACACACTACTCTTCACCTCTGCACTTCTTACAGTAGCTCGGTCTGGACACTTCAACTTGGTAGCTTGGACTCTTACACTTAATTCAGCTCGACAATTTTAAAGTAACTCAGTCCAGATACTTCAATTTGGTACGCACACACTTCTGAAACAACTTAGCACTGCTTGGTCTATTCCACAGTATGGCCTCTTACATAACATCTCGGACAACTCTTCAATTCAGATCAGCAGCTCAAATAAAATTCTACGAAGCTCAATAATTTGTAGTAGCAGCTTTGAATCTTACTTCACTAGTCAGCTTGGCAGAAATTATTTAGATATGCACGGTGGCTACGGCAGCTCGGATTAAGAGTACCTTCAGCTCGGCAATGCAACAGTTTGGAAACTCGGCACTTGAACTATCAGCTCGGCAAGTTAAACAAAGTTACTCAGGTCGGCACTTCGGCACTTCAGATTGCCGTAGTTTGGAGCTCGGATCACTACTTCAGTTCACTTCGGCATATCTCGGATCGGATACTATAGTAATTCAGCTTGGCAATTTGTGAGGTATGTTAGCTCGGACTTCAACTTCAGCTCAGTAAATAAGAATCCCAAGACAGCTCGATTCACACTTCAATTTGGTAGCTCAGACTCCTACACTCAATAGGCTCGGCACGTCAGGTCGCACCAGCTCGGCCCTTCAGATTAAACATCTCTGATTACAATCAGCAAAGAGCTCGAAACTTCCACAAGCAGCTCGGACAGAGCTAGAATCAGCTCGGCACAAGTTCAAAAACAATTCGGTGATTGTTCCAAACACAACAGATCGGTCAGGCAACACACGACTTTGGCTGATATAGCTTAGCGGTTCGGTTTACACTTGGCAACACACTTAATCACGGTTCACAGTCCCTTGCTTCACACCACCAAAACAGTACTACACAAGCGACGGACACTAGCCACCAAGCACAGGACAGTTCACTAGGAATACGGTGCAGTTCAATATCACATACACGCATACAGCCAACACACGATTCAAGACGATACGAAGTGGCGACACCACCGCTATCAGTCACTGTAATCCTGTAGAACATACCGCAGTAAACACTCAGTCACAGCCACGACTCCACTCTTCACTCGTGCAACAGCCACCACCAACTCAACTCCGGCAACCACCACACCCAAACTTATAGATCCGCTCGAACACTAACCACTATTCACCTGAACAGACACCAATTTACCAACACTCGCTACTACATAACCCCAATGGCCAATAGCCGCTACGATACACAGCCACCTTCACTCACAACCTTTTTCATGTACACTAGCTGCACAATTTACAGCGCAATACCCAATACAATAACAGTAATCACAATCATGTCAACAGCATTGGTCGTCACCTATAATTCACATACAATTATCCATGGTGGCCCAACTTTGCAAACTACTACACTAGCAAACCCCAACTGTGTTTACACAAAAGTGCAGCACAATCATGAGTAATGTACCACTGCAACTTTCCTCAACCACTAATTTTGTAAGTTTGAACCTTAATGAGCACTTTTGCTAAGTCCCAAGAGCAGTCCTTAAGGTTGTTGTACTGTCATCCACCACTAAACCCAAATGACCAAACCTCTTCCTAAATGAGTATAGAGAAATCCCCTTACGATACCAACATATTGGGGTTTTCTATCCAATGTATAGAGTTCTCTTCACCACATATATGTAGGAAAATCAAACTCTTCTCATCATCCTACCCCCGCTCTCATACCAAGATGATACAAACCAAGCCAAGAACAAATAAGACCGGTTGTTGGGGTGGGTCCAATTCTACCGAATAAATAAAAATTGAATGGGTTAGTAAGGGTTTTAGTAAATTCGTAAGCTACCTAATCGGATATGACACACCAACTAAATTCTACACAGCCTAAGACTCGCTGAATGTGACATATCAGTCCAAGTGATAGGGTCGCCCACCACAATCCTTGCTAAAGAGATTGATGAGAGCTAATGAGAGAGTCTTTCTAAGAGAAAACACTTAAAAGGTTTTTCATTAATGTTCAAATCTATCTAAAACCCTATCCATTCATTCTATTTATATATAATGGCAAACTTGTAAATAAAAGAACTAAAAGGATGCCCTTGTAACATTCCCATAAATATAAGATAAACATGAGGGTAGTTTAGGAAAAATACAAAAAAAAAATAGGAAATCTAAATAATACAAATAAAAATAAGTAGTCATATAGAATGTCCAAATGAAGAGTAAATGAGCTTAGCCCTAGCGTTTAGGTTAAGTCAGTACCTCAAATCCTATCAGCTCACGTTAGGACCAAAATGAGGAAAGTTATCATGCCTTCCTCTATTACGCTTTCTTACATTAGTGCATAGCTGGTCATCATACCCTTGACCTTCAGAGTCCTTAGATTCCTTAAGCCCATCATCCATGTTGGCATATTCTATTGCATCATCATTATAACCTATTGGTTTATCCCAATCCTATACTCTTTCTTAATTTACTGTAGCCTACTCCACTCTAACACTTGAGCCTTCATTAGATTCATCCTTAAAATAAACTTCGTCACTTTCACCTCCATCAATACTAATGTATCTCTATAATCACTAAGGAGTAGTAACCAAGCAGGTCCTTCAAAGTATCAAAGAAAAGGAGGATGGAAAGGTCAGCAAATGCAATAGCTTCTTTGAAGCTACTCGATGGATATGATTTACTAATAAATACGGCATGACTTAACACGTCACTTGATATGACTCATAAGCTAATACTAAGATCTACTCGCTACCAATCTCGAGCTACTCGACAAGATTAGATAAGAGGGTAGAAGAGAATAAACTCGAAGAGGGATATCTCACAAGAGCAAGGATATTCATTAAGTATAAGGTATATATTGATTACAGCTATAGTAAAAGGACTATTTATAGTAATTCCTTTAAGGAAACAATACCAAAATGGAAAATTACTTAAAAGGCAATAAAGAAAGAAATTCCTAATACATACGAAAAAGGGTAAATAAGACACATGACGAAAAGAAATAAAATACAAATGTTAGAAAAGTAAGGACATGCGGTAGCCTGTTAATAGGTTTGTATAGGGGAATCTTAGGGTATTAGCACTTAAAAAGGTTAGAAGAATAAGGTTTGATGTATAGTGACTTCGAGCTTGACTCTCAATAAGTCGGCCTTGGCACTTAAAGGGTTGGTAACTAGGCAAAGGTCAGAACAGAGCATAGTACGTCTAAGTTAGGATTTTAAGGAGTTCACCAATAACTTTTCCATATAAGGCAACTCGTCTTTGGCAGGCTAACATGAAAGTATCCTCCTCATAAGAAAAGTAAGGACAAGTGGTAGCCTATCAATGGGTTCACATAGGGGAATCTTGGGGTGTTGTGGCTGAGTTGAATTGAAGTTGTGACTGTAGTGGATGAATGGTATTTGGAGTTTCCAAGATGAATAATAGACACTGCTATTCAGTAGGTCAAACTTTAGAGCTCAGTGTACAATCACCTCAACCTCAACACTCAGTAGGTCGATCTTAGTACTCGTCATTCTAATAGTCCTAGAGAATAAGGCTTAGTATGTAGTAACCTCGAGTTCGAAACTCGACAAGTCAACCTCAGCACTTAAAGGTTAGTGATTGGGCAAGAGTCAGAGTAGAGCATAGTGCATCCAAGTTGGGATCTTAAGGAGTTCACCCAAAACTCTTCCATATAGGGAAACTCATCCTCGATAGGCTAACGTAAAAGTATCCTCTTCAAATACGTGCGTGAGTGAGGGGTCTAGAGGTCGGAAATCCATTAGTTCCTCGAGGTTATTGAAGATTTGCCCCCAAATCTTAGTCTTCATCCTCATCTGGCACATAAGGCGTTAGGTCAGCATCATTAAAAGTAGGTAATACTCTGTATCCTTCAAGTAGCTTTAGCTCATAGGCATTATTATTCACAAATTGAAGGATCTTAAAAGGTCTATCTGACCTAGGGAATAACTTGTTTGTCCTCTTCCCCAGAAAACACTCCTTGCTAAGGTAGATCCAAATAAAGTCTCCTAGGCTGTAGATAACTCACCTCCTTCCTCGGCTTCTATGTTCCTTTTGTTGGGCTACAGTATTTACCAGTTTCTCGACAACCTTTTGATGCAATTTTTAATCTTTTTGGCGTGCTGCAAGCCTAATTGACTTTCTCCTTAGGAGGTTAGGCTAATAACCATGTCTAAGGGTAAGTTTGGCTTAAGTCCATAGACAACCTCAAAAAGTAACCTTTCTATCGAACTATGAGCAAAGTAGTTGTAAGCAAACTCAATGATAGGTAGGCATAGATCCTAATCACGTAGATTCTTCCCAATAGTAGCTTAAAAGAGGTTATCGACTGTTTTGTTCATAACTTTTGTCTAAGCGTTTGTTTATGGGTAGGAAGAACTACTAAACATGAGTTTACTATCGAGCTTCTTCCATAATGTTCGCCAAAAGAAACTTGTGAACTTTGAATCATGATCAAATACAATGTTTCTTGGTACTCCATGCAGCCATGCAATCTCCTACAAAAAGAGGTTAACAATAAATAAAGCATTATTAGTTTTGTGGTAAGGGGTGAAGTAGCTCATCTTATTAAACCAATCAACCACCACCATAATAAAAGCATGTCTCTGCGATGTTTTGGGTAGGCCAAACATGAAATCCATACTTAGATCAATCCATGACCACTCAGGTATGGGCAGAGGTGTATACTCTTCATACGGCTCCTTTCTCCCCTTAGCATGTTTATATACCTCGTGACACTTAAAAACCTTATGTACATCCCTCATCATCCTAAGCCAATAGAAATGTTCTCTTAGTAACTCAGTCATTCTCTTCTTTCCAAAGTGACTAGCTAAGCCTCCTACATAGGCTTCTCGGATAAGCAATTCCCTAATAAAACTATACGGCACACAAATTTGTTTTCCCTTCATAAAAATCCTTAGCATAGATAAAACCCATCCACAACTCCTCTAATATTGCACTTGGCCACCGAGGATCCAAAGTATGGCTCATGTTCATATTGATTAGGTAGTGTGTCGAACCTAAGTATCATAGCCTATAAAGTGGTAATAAGAACATGTCGACAAGAGAGTGTATCGAGCATAGTATTGGTACTTTCCTTCTTGTATCTAACAACATAACAAAAATTTTCTAAGAACTCATCCCATTTAGCATGAGGATGAGAAAACTTCTATTATCCTCTAAGATATTTGAGAGATTCATGGTCTATGTAAATAATGAACTCTTTTGGCAGTAAATAGTGTTGCCAATTCTAAAGTGCTCAAATAAGAGCATAGAACTCCTTATCATGTGCCAAGTAATTTCATGTAGCACCTCTAAGTTTCTCGTTAAAGTATGCTATCATGCCCCAAACTCGAGGAGTTGTAACAATCCTACCGTATAAACCAACCTAAGCTAAAAGCTATCTCCTTAGCTACTAACATAGATATAGATCACACAAGGAAAATGACAATTTAACTAGCTTTGAAGCAATCAAATGGGCACCTATAGCATATAAAACTTGTGGAGTTACTCTTTACAACATATATTTTTTTATACTTATAGATAGATCAGTTCATTACATAACCTTATATACATCAAGAGTCCAAAGTTTTCAAAAGAAACTTTACATCTCCATAATAGTACATATATATATATATATATATATAACAGCTAGCCAACGAAGATAATAAGGCCTCCTGGGAAGACCTTATGATCCTTCCACAAAAGAAAAACAAAAGTAACATAAGTTTGTTCCATTCTTTAGACTTCCCTACTTTATTTCCTAACCTACTAGAACTAACCTGCAAATAATTGTATTGGGACATCTTTTGGTGCTACTCTATACCTACAAAATAATCGATTAGGATATAAGCTCAACTAACTCAGTAAGAAGTGACAGAGTCATAAGAATACATTAACAAGCCTAGTTGTTCAATCATTAATTAAATGTCAATGCAATAGATAAATGATATAGCATCTCATAATATTTAACCGGTCCATTGTGAAGTCAGAGTAATTCCGTCTACTCTAACCAAGAATTTAGGGAGTTTCAACAAAATACTATTAGAGTAAATCCAAGCTTGTTCAATAGAGACACTTATCCTCCCTAGATGACATGCAAACCACAATTTCCGACATTGCAGTAACCCCCTCTCTTATTACTTTGTTCGACTAAAGGTGGGAAAAGGATAATTACTACTATCCTCATCAAAGTGTTGGTATTTAGTCTAACACCTTAATCATTACCCCTATTGGGTTATCATGAATGTCAAGTTAGGTCTTTAATCAGTTTGAGATTGATTTGGTTTATCAGGTGATCAATTGAGCTCACATACACAAGATAATATATATTTAAGTAGAAAGCAGCACTTAAAGTTCAACTCCTAATTCATCAATCAGTATCTTAAGCATGCACATATCATATACAGATACAAACTAATTATAACCACAAACAAGTATTCTTACTCCTCCAAGTATCTTGACATGATACATTAATATGCCACTATGCATAGATCCCAACTTACTTGGTTTATAAGCACCCTATTCCTGACAATTGCCTCCTTATTCTTCAATTGCCCTTACAGACACACAATAAATTAGTTTTCCAGCCTTAATTCCTTAATCATTAGTTGGTTTTATATGTTTTTTATCGTTTAGTCATGAATTTCTTAAGTTAATTTTACTTATAAAACCATGATTTCTTAACGAATTAATGAATTTTACAATTTACCCTAATCGGCCAAATCCTTTGAGCTATCATCTGAGTAGATTTATAGTGGTTTTCTTTAGTTTAAAATCCTCTGAGTTTGGTTCTAAGAAATTTTATAGTACTTTTCTTTAGTACAAAAATCTTCTAAGTATGGTTTTGAATGAATTTCTAATAAATTCCTTTAGTTAGAAATCCTCTAAGTTTGTCTCTAAGCTATTCAAGGGTTATTTATTATATTAATTTTATCCTTCAAGATATTCTCTGAATTTTTCTAAGTTAAACTCTTTATTCAAAAATTGTCTGAGATATCCTTCAACCTTGTTTTTTATAGAAGTTTTAATATCAACATCCTCTAACTAACCCTCTATTTTCCCTGTTTTCACATTTACCAAAGAACTTTTACCTCTAACCTATCCTCTGACATTTAATTTAATGCATTATTCCTTATCAAAAATCCTCTGAATCCTCATTTGCCTTCTATTAATATCCTATAACTAGTGTATTTGCTAACTTCCCTTTTAAGTTATAATCATTTCATCAAATGAAAATTAGCAATAACATTTCAAACACCCTTTCCTCAATTCTCATTACTTTCTATAACTTCATTTTTTCCATCACAAGTCATCAATTGTACCAAATTCCCTAAATTGGTCAAATACCAACTTCTTTAAGGCCTACTACCACCTTCCCTTAACTCCTCACTATAATAATCAATTCCCATCACTCCAAAATAGTATTTATACTCCTTATGTGATTGAAACTCAGTAGCTAAGTAGGATCATTGAAGGAAACATATTATTTTCACTAAAATACGATATTTTAACCATCATTTTAGCTCAAAAATCAAATAAAAATATGAAAAATAGTATCATGAAAAAAATTGACATAGAAATTTAGTATTAACTTAGAATATTTTATAGAAAAAGTTTGAAGTGGAAACTACATCATTAACTTAATTTATTTTAACTTTGAAAATTGCTCGAATTTGTTGGTTTCTTAAGGATGTATATATTAGCTACTAAATTTATACAAATTGATGTTTTTCCTAGATTCTATGCACAAAAATATGTAAGACTAATTTTTTTCATAATTTTCTAAGCATTTTTAATATTTTTTCAAAATTTTAACAAAATCAGATAAAAATAGCTACCCACCAAAAACTTAGCCTACGGCCACTAGTAGCTACCCCCTCCTTATCGAAGGTGCTAGGCGGTGGTAGTAGCTTCTGGTGGTGGTAGTCTTGCTCCAACAACTCCCTAACCTTCTATACTCTCTAATGATCAAATTGCACACCTTTTGCATAATTTTTCCTAATTTCCTTCCTTTGATCAACAAATTCAATACTTAATTTTTCTAAACCCTACTATGCATATACATTATGTTGGAGGGCTTTTTCCTAATTTTCTAAACCATTTTGAACTTCAAATGATTTTCTTTCTCTCTCTCCTTAAAGCATTTTACCTTAAAACTTAACAAAATTTGCATGTTGGTGAATTTCCTCAACTCCCTAATTGTCATTAGCCATCAATAGGTCCTTGGATCAAATTCCTAGCTACAATGGTTTTTTTATAATCTTTTAATGATTTTTGTTAATTTTCTTGGATAATTTTAGCCTATTTTGCTTATATTAGGGTATTTTAGCTATATACCAGTATACGTACCTGCTTAAAAATTACACACGACGTGTATCTATATAGTATATATGTTATTTTATGTCCTAAATAAATTTATTGTATATCTAACTTATCTCTAAAAATTTAAAAACTAAGGAAGCTTATTTTATGCAATTACATCGATTAATATATAATATAGTTAAATTGTACTATTTTAGCTATATTATTATTTTATTATATTTTTAATATTCAGCCTTACAAAGTCTCTTCATCTAATGTCCCAAGCCTAAACGTAAATTTTTAAATTAATCAAGTTAGTTTCACCAATACCCTAAATTTATCCGCTTGATCCCTAATTGCCAAATACGAGGCTCACATATGTAATTGATCGACACTCCAACATAAGAACAACTCTAATGCTGACTACAAATGCATTACATTCTAGTTCAAAAACTTTCCCAAAGTTAAGTAGGACGAATACTAGGACAGAAGTCAACCTAGACTTGATCTCATTCAAGCTACTCCGAACTTTCTCAAACCATTTAAATTTAGAGTTTTCCTTGGTCAACTTGATCAGTGAAGCAACTATGGAACTAAAGTTCTAGATGAATCTTCGATAAAATGAAGTTAAACCATGGAAACTCCTAACTTCTACAACATTGGTCGACATTAGCCATTCAAGAATAACTCAAACTTTCTCATCATCAACTTTGATACCTCCCTCAAAAACAACATAACTGAAGAATAATACCTCGCTCTAACAAAATATGCACTTCTTTAGATTATTGAATAAGTGCCCAACTCAGAGGATATCAAACATAAATCTCAAGTACGTGACATGAGAGATGAGGTCCACACTCTATATGGAGCGACCCTAGGAAGGGCCTAGTAGTATAGCCTAAAATTTCCATATCACGTGTACACCCATGATAAGAAAATCGCCTTGCAAGTCAGAGATTGCAAGACTCTAAATAATTATTTGCTAAAGTTTTCAATTTTATTTCATTGACTCATTATATAATATAAATAATTATGGATATCCATTTTTCCACAGTTCCTCAGAACCGTAGAGAATCGATATTCCCTACCGAAATAGTGAAATAAGATAGACAATTCTAAACTTACTAAAGATACTAAACTTAATTGAGACATTAGTCGTTTTTCGAAGCATTCCAAATTAACTACACAAGCTTTTCATCATACCGATTCAATCGTAGCACTCTGCACTCGATTCCTATCCCGTTCCCAACTATCGATCAACCTGCAAGGAAAAGAACTGTTGGGGTGTAAGCTTACGCTTAGTGAGATAATTAGTTTCATCAATACCGCATGATAGAAATTTATTAAATGCACAATCATATGAATGCATGAACAATCAGTATACCAAACAACGCATGCAATGACCTAGGAACTGCATACGACTCAGAATTACGCCCCCTGAAGTCGGGGTTTAGAGATAATTAACCGACCCAAACCAAAATCCAGATTCTAGACCTTAAGTTTTATTTCATTTGCACTATCGTACTCATGCCAAAACAAAACTCTATATGTATATATATATATATATATATGTATACTTCCTTTACTAAAATCAAATCATATCTTTTAAAATCCCAAGTCTAGCGGTGTGGTGGCCTCCGCAATCCACAAACACACGCCCTAAGCAGAAGCCACAAGACTCGGCCCCTCGCCGATGGTTGGTGTCTCCCAGCGCCTAGTAAGCCCATCAGCTTAGGTCAGAGACTCAATATATATGATGGCATAGCTAGTGCCCAATCCTGCAGGAAACTTGTATTCCTGTGAGTCTCCTCCCATCTTCTACATGAAGTGGCAGTCGGTGTTATCCGTATGCAATATGGGGAATGCATGATGCATTTTGAGTTCTTCATCGTACAAGTGATTAACTTGATTTTTAGAGTGACCAAACAATTTCATTCCATACAATTCACATATATATATGCATTGCAAACAATTCCCATTATTATATATAATTAAAAAAATCATCGCATTCATCCATAAATTCAAACACATGCATCTCCCATATCCCACAAGCATCCAAATTTATATATATAGTTTAGGTACATCTATTCTACAACACAATCAAGTAAAGAGTCATTGGGAATTTACTCACTCAGCCATGCGGATCAATCAAAATAATCCGGGATAGGTCGTCTCCCTAAAGCCGGGTCCCCTGGACATCGCAAATATAATATTATAAGGATTTGAAATAAAACCTAGAAAACTAAGCTAAAACCCTTTAAGTTATACTTTAGACTTGGTTTCATAAATTTTTCTGGTTTTACTTAAAAGTTCAATCACGTATAACTTTTTCGTTTTAAATCCGATTTTTATGATCGTATAGTCAATCTTCATCGTTTTCGAGTGTACTTTAACGTGATGAGGTTAGATTTTCAAAATGAGGCATACAATTCTGTCCATGGGTCAGAACAGTAGCGTTCCTCATGTGTTAGAGTGCTTTTGGGCCTTGTATGATAAATGGGCTTTTTAATAACTTAAGAAATTCTTTGGGCTTAGTCTTAAGATTTTATTCGAAGCTTAAAATACTTCTTGAGATCAGATTTATAACTTTGATTTATATTCTTAAGGCTAACAACCACTTCTTGAGCCATTTAGTGGACTTAAGTTGTCAAATGAGCTTGTTTTTTGTTCAAACTAAAGTTAGTGACTTTAGTAGGATTATGGGGCCTTAGGTGAATTTCTTATGGGATTCAAAACAACCTCTCTTGGTACTTTAAGGTGCTGGTCAGATTTTTATTGAAGGCCTATCTTAGAGTTCTAGGCTTGTTTTGGGAGTTTTAAGCTCAGTTTTGAGTTTTAGGCTTTATATGCTTACTATACTTGCTTTAGTTAATCTTTTCACTTTGTTCTTTCACTTTTATCATATTTTTACGCTTCATTCTCCCACGTTCCAGATCTGTTCATGATGGTTCTAAGGGGTCCTTACTTGGTTTTTCAACTTATTTCATCATTTCCTTAAGTTTAGGTGGTAGATTATGCATTTAACTACTTTTATACAAATCTTAACTTAAGTTTCCTTCCATCAAATGATCCTTTAACTCATGCTCTACATAAAGAAATAAAAGATCTTATACTTAATACCACTCTCATATCATAGCTCATGTCATACAAAGTTGGTTTTTTCATAAAACTTCATGTGATGGATTTTTCCTTAACTTAAGTCTAGATTTGAGCATGTTTAACTTAATGGAAACAAAATCAACATCCAAATGACTATGGAACCCTCACGTCCAGCATGATCATTCTCCATTAAATTTCTTATTTCAAGATTTTCTTAGCTTAAAATCTTCCATTCAAAGCATTAAACAAATGTCTTTACAAAACACCAACTTTACATGCTCATATTTCAACTTCATGTCAAGGTTTCATGGTTTGTTTCTTAAAACGATTTTTTTTTTTTTTTTTTTTGGTGTTCTAACAACTTATACCTTACTCATATCTTCAAGAAATCCAAGTCTCCTAACATAAATACTAATCCACACATCACAAGAAACACTTACTCGTCCTTAACGCAAAGCGTGGTGGTTGTGCACTAAGGTTCCACTTTAGCTCTTAACTTTGCCTCCTCCTTTTTACTACCTTTTGAAACCCGAATCTTTTGTTCTTTTGGTATGGGGTTTATGGAAGATTCTAATGGTCTTAAAAGGTCTTAGATGGTGAAAGGAAATGATACAAGAATAAGAAGAGAAATTGCCGTGAGTATGGAAGCAAAAATGGTGGCGGTAATGTTAAGAATTTGTGGAGTTTGATTTCTTCTTTTGATTTGTGTTTAAAGTGAGAGAAAAGGAAGTGAAAATGGAAGTGAAAGAGGGAGAGAGTGGCAGATCTTGAATGGGGAAAGAAGTGTGTGCATGAAGCTTTAATTAATTGTCTTGTAGCTTACACAAAAGTCAACAATTGCAACTATTGACGATGTAAGCATTAAGGGGTGAATAGTGATGTGTAAGAAAAAGTTATTGATATTGAAAGACAAGAGCATGGCCCCCCTTTCTCCCTGTCCAAATCTTCCATTTAAAGTCTTTTTGGGCCATGGAGTGGTCTTGTCTCATTTATTAAAGTTAAGCTTATGAAATCTTGTGAAAAATTGTCCATATGTAGTATAAGTGAAGGGGTGATAGGAAAATTGTCTTATCACTAGATTTTGATAAGTTATCAATTGATAAATGATTCCAACTCTCAATTGATAAGTTATTTAAGGTGATTTGTTGGTCCACTTATTTATGTGTAAAGCTTATACATGAAGATAAGGGAATGGCCTTATAAGAAATTGTTTTAGGGTTTTCATCTCGCATTGTTTTGTAATTTATGATTTGATTTTTATAAAATTGTGAAATTTTCTAAAGTTGAATGAAATTATTCAAATTAAATTATCGATTAATTACTTAGGGTTAAAATTCCTTAATGGTTTTAAGGTTTAGGGTTTTAAGTAACTTTAGAGCTTGCAGTTCTTCAAGCTCGGGTTTTATTGGCAATTGGCTTTTGAATTGTAAAAATTTAATTCGTTTCTAAATATAAACTTAAGTTTTTGGTTTAGTTAATCTTTGGTAATGTTCGGACGATACTCTTAATCAAGTCTTAGGCCCGCTAAAAGTAGGGTTTACAATATACCAAAATATCATCAAAGTAGACAACAACACATTTACTAATTAATGTTGTTAAAACACGGTCCATAAGTTACATAAAAGTGCTCAGCAAGTTTGTCAAACCAAACAACTTCACCAAGCATTCAAATAGACTAACCTTTGTTTTAAAAGCAGTTTTTCACTTGTCTCTAAGTCTTCTTCTAATCTGGTGGTAGTCACTCTTCAGATCAATCTTTGAAAAGATCCATACACCATGCAACTCATTAAGCATATCATCTAATTAAGGAATCGGACATCAGTACTTGATAGTGATTTTGTTGATTGCTTGACTATCAATACACATTCCCCATGAGCTATCCTTTTTTAGCACCAGGACAATCGACATGATACATGGGCTGATGCTCTCTCAAACATATCTGTAATCTATCAACTCATTAACTATTTTCTTTAACTTAACAACTTGCTCAAGGTTAAGCCTATAAGCAAGTCAATTAAGTAGAGCAACTCCAGGCTAAAGGTCAATACAATGCTTTATACCTCTTATAGGTAGTAATCCTCTCGGCATCTCATCAAGGAATAGGTTAGCATACTCTAGTAATAATATCTACACCTCAGCAGGTAAGGTTTTATCTTCTCCTAACTTTAAAAGTTTCTTGACTTATAAGAGCACACACTCTTCCATTTTGACATCTCTAGAAAATTGGGCTCAGGAAATCATTAAGGATTTCATCTGTAGTTATTTGGAAATCGCCTCTTGCAATTCCTAAACTTCTTTAGGGCTTATTAGGATTAGTATAACCTTCTTCTCATCCTTCTAGAGCATATAAGTATTCCTATATCAATCATGTAGTACCTTCAAATCAATTAACCGGGGTCGGCCAAATAATGTGTAAGGCACACATGGGTAAGATGTCGCATATCACCTTGTCCTTGTATTTTTTACTAATAACGATCAATACCTTAACTTGCTTAGAAACAAGTAAACCTCCCTTCTCCTTTAAGTAATGAATCTTGTAAGGCTTAGGGTATAGGTAGTTCAGCAACTTCAGAGCTTTGATTACTCCCTATGCTATGACATTGTTACAACTCCCTCCATCAATGATCAAAGCACATAGCTTACCATTCATGTGGCAGTTTGTATAGAAGAGGTTCTCTCTCTACTCATTCTCATCAAAGACGGAGGTATTGAGAGATCACCATATGACCAAACAATACTCAACTCTCATTTTGGGTAAGGCCACGCCATCTAAGCCTTCTTGAAATTTACTCAACAAGTGATTAACATCCGCCTCCTCTAAACCTTCACTGGCACTTTCTACCTCAAACTGTGGTCTGTCTCCCTTAATGGTCATGATACATTAGTTCAAGCACTGACTAGCCACGTATCCAAAACTAAGATACTTGAAACACTTAATCTCTTGGGTCTTCCTCCTTAAACTCTAACCTTGGTCCCTTTTGACTTAAAGCTCCTTGGCCTTACTCTTGTCTTAACCATTATCAGGTCTGATCGACATCTAACCTTGACAATCCACCTCGAAACTGTATTGAGATTGGTGATATTCAGGTTGGTTTGGCATATCAATTATACTTGGTAAGCTAGGTCAATTGCTCGATATTCGACAGATTTGATTCTCCTCTTCCTTTCGACCTTCTATAAAACTCAAATGGTCTCATCATAAAGTCCTAAGCCTATGTATCTCCACTATGCTGATAATTCCAGTCCTTAGCCTAGAAATTAACCATACTATAGTCTACGTTTCGGGCTCGTCAAAATCACATCTAACCATTAGTTACTAAAATTCTAAAGCATACCCGTCTACTAATTTGTTACCTTATCTCAAGTCTTAGAGAGGTCGAAAAGTGTCTTGTTCATAGTGTTCGGGAACAAAGCTACTCCTTAGAACTCTCCTCATCTCATTCCATGTTCAGATTTCTCATCAAGCTCTCTAGCACACATTCTGTAACTTCTTTCACCACATTATGACAAACCTAGAAAATTCTAACACAACTATTCAAATACAAACAGCATCTTCATAACTATAAAAGTCAAATATCTTTTCAATCTTATCCTCTCAATCTAGTTAATCATCAATACTACAAGACCCATTAATACTTGAGATCTTCACCTTAAGGTGCTCAGCTACTTTAGGAGCTCTAAGCTCATACTCCTCAATTCCATCATACTGCTCCTTTTCTTCATACTCCTCAACTTCATCCAACTCAAGTCTCCTTCTTGTAACTTTATCAGCATGTCAGGATGGAGCTAAGTTTATGTTAATAGCTTCAGGTGCTCGATTCTTACCTATTTGTCTTCTCAGCCTTGTTCAATAATAACTCTCTCTTGCGGCCTAGTCTCTATGGCCCTTTATATAAAAATACCTAAATTAGCCATAATAGTAACAAGGTCTTGTATCTATTCATCAGTAGTTTGTGAGGTCCATTAAGTAACATGGCTATGACCATAAGCATCACTCTCAGCATCATTAATCTCTCCTTGAACACTAGAATTCGACATTTCTTAATAAAAACTTCAAAAAGTTCACTACTCAATAGAAGATTCTCACAAAACTTCGACAATACGACTCACGTAACAACTTATGAACTTGCTTTGTTTTCCACTTAAGAAACAAAGTATGATAGAACAAACACATTAGTGAGAAATACTTCAACACTAAGCTTTCAATCGCAACCTCAAGCTCTAATACCAGGATTATGTAATGTGTCTAAGAGCTCAATAATCACTAAGGTTTACCGTAGGGGAGTAGTAACTAAGCGATTCCTTTGAAATATTGAAGAAAAGGAGGATGGAATAATCGACAAACATAATAGCTTTTGTGAAGCTGCTCAGAGGATGTAATGCATCAATAAACACAACATAACTTAACACTTCACTTGGTATGACTCACAAGCTAATGCTAAGGTCCATTCACCACTAATCTCGAGCTACTCAGTAAGATTAGATAAAAGTGTAGAGGAAAATGAACTCAAGAGGGATATCTCACAAGAATAAGGATATTCATTAAGCGTAAGGTATATATTGATTGCAGCTATAATAAAAGGACTATATATAGTAAGTCCTTTAAGGCAACAATACCAAAACGAAAAATTACATATAAGGCAATGAAGAAAGAGATTCCTAACATGTACGAAAAGGGTAAATAAGACAAATGAAGAAAAGGATTATAGTACAAATGTCAAAAAAATAAGGACAGGTAGCAGCTCATCAATAGGTTCGTATAGAGGAATCTTAGGGCATAGTGGTTGAGCTATATTAAAGTTGCAGCTATTGCTAATGAATGGTATTTAGAGTTATTAAGACGAATAATAAACACTGTAGTTCAATAGGCCAAATGTTTAGAGCTCGGCATGCAATCACTTCAACCTTAACACTTAATAGGTCGACTTTGACACTCATCATTCCAATAAGTTAGGGGAATAAGGCTTTTTGTACAATGACCTCAAGCTCAGTACTAGATAAGTCAACCTTGACACTTAAAGGGTCAACGATTGGGCAAGGGTCAAAGTAGAGCATAGTTAATTTGAGTTGGGATTTTGAGGAATTCTCCCATAACTCTTCCATATATGGTAGCTCATCCTTGGTAGGATGATGTAAAAGTATGCTCCTCACAAGAGACTATAGGCCTCAAAGATGTACATGAGTGAAGGGTCCAGAGGTCAGCAATCCATCTAGCACTACTCCAATCTAAATAAGAATCAGTATTTAATTCTTCATCCATAACCACATCGGCTTCAAGGTCTTCCCTTCCCAATACCTACAGCTCAAATACCAAATCATCCTCATCAAACTTGTCATACATAACAAATATCCCATCGACTCCTCTATTAAGGTAGTTGTATATAAGGTTTGCAAGACCGGAATCATCTTGGACTAATAGATAAGATGATGCGTAGTTGGCAGCTTTGTAAAATGTCCTGTTGACATTTGTACAGTTTAGCCTTATGAACATGTCTTCAACAAAATAACCATGTGATATTCAATTAATGTAGACTTATATAACAAATAGCGCTCTACCAATAAACTTGGGATGTGGACTATTGCCAATGAAATACCTTTCATAGTTGACTGCCATGTGTATAGTTTATTCTCTACCATCTAGTGACCTATAAAAAAACACCAATATAATACGTCACAATTCCCTACTAATAATTCTGAGCAATGGTTTACACAGTTTCCATAAAACAAAATAGCATATCATATGACTACATGTGAGATGCAACAAATAAAGAATCTTTTGATAGTCACATAATACTAAAAACAAGTCTACATATGGATGGAAGTAATAAATAATTATTGAACACATTCAATAATTATTATATACTTAAACTCACTTAATACCAATGTCACACCCAAACTCAAAGAGTCGTAACATTGTTGCTATATAAACCAACTTAAGTTAGAAGCTATCTATAACGACTCGGCTGAAACTCCTTCCACCGAGGTATTATCTGCTTTAGCATGAAACACCGCATGGTTTTGGCCCTTAGTACAGCCGCTTCTAAGGAGGTCACCCATCTTGAAATTGCTCCAGCATGAGCACACTTAACTTTAGAGTTTCGACGTACTCTAAGCCGCTATATGAAAAGGCACTTCGATGATTAGAATTCCTCCCTCCAAGAAGGTAAGGGGTATTACAATCCACCCCCCCCCCCCCTACAAAACTAATGCCTTCACCAGTTTTGTTACATAGGTCCAAAACAACCACCAGGCAAGGCCTTTCCCTTCCAACTAGTGGACTGCTCTGATACTATTCTATAACGACCCAACTGGAACTCCTTCCACCGAGGTATTATCTACTTTAGAGTGAAACACAGCACGGTTTTGTCCCCTAATGCAACCGCTTCTTAAGAGGTCACCCACCCTGAAATTACTCCAGCATGAGCATGCTTAACTCTGGAGTTTCGACGTACTCCCAGCTACTATACCAAAAGGCACCTCGATGATTAGAATTCCTTCCTCCAGGCATGTAAGGGGTATTACACTATCCCCTTAGTTGCTAACAAGGGTATAGTCCACATAAGATGAATGACGGCTCAACTAGCTTTAAAGTAATCAGATGAGCACCTATAGTATGTAAGACCTGTAGAGTATCACTTCACAAAATACATTTTCTTATATTTATATATAGATCGGTTCTTATACATAACCTTATATATATCAAAAGATTGATATTTTTCAAAAGAAATCATACATTTCCACAATAGTACTACATTACATATATAGATATAACAACGAACCAATGAAAACTATAAGGCCTTCTAAGAAGACCTTATAATTCTCCCACAAAAGAAAAACAAAAGGGACATGAGCTTCGATCTATTCATTCAACTTCATCACTTCACCCCCTAGCTCATCAAAACTAACCTGCGAACAACTATAACGAGGCATATTTGGGGTTCACTCCACACTACAAAACAATATATTGGGATGTAAACTCAACTAGCTTAGTAAGAAAGCATGGATTCATAAGAATACATCATCAAACATGGTTGTTCAAACATTATTTAAATGCAAATGCAATAAAAAAACGATAGAACATCTCATAATGTTTAACTGGTTCATTGTAAAGTTAAAGTAATTCCATCCACCCTAACCTGAATTTTAAGGAGTTTTAACATGACACTATCAGACTAAATCTGGGCTTATACAATAAAGAACACCCTTCTCGCTAGATAACATTCAAACCATGGTTTCCAACCTTACCACGACTCCATCTCTTGTCACTTAGTTTGACTAAAGATAAGAAAAGGATAATTTCTACTATCTTCATCGAAGTGTCAACATTTAGTCTAACAACCTTGTCATTACCCTTATTGGGTTATCATAAATGTCAGGCTAGGTCTTTAATCAATTCAAGATTTTTCGAATTATCGAGTGATCAACTAAATTCATACACTCAAGACAATATATGTTCAAGTAGAAAGCAACACTCGGAGTTTAACTCTCAATCATCAATTTGTATCTCAAGCACATACATAGCAAACGTACATACAATCTAATTACAACCACAAACAAGCATTCTCACTCCTCCAAGTATTCTAATGTAATACTTCAATATGCCGCTAAGCATAAATCCTAAATTACTTATGCTTACTAGCAGTCACTCTTGACTGTGGCCTCCTTACTCTTCAATTATCCCTAAAAATATATAATAGATTAGTCTTTAAGCTTTGATTCATTAGTCATTAGTTTATTTTATATTTTTTTTTATTTAGTCATAAATTCTGTTAGTTAATTTTACTTAAAAAATCAAGATTTCTTAACCAATTAATGATTTTTACAAATTACCCTAATTGGCTAAATCCTTTGAGCTATGCTCTAAGTGAATTTGGAGTGGTTTTCTTTAATCAAAAACCTCTGAGTTAGGTTATGAGTAGTTTCATAATAGTTTTCTTTAGTCCAAAAATCCTCTAAATTACTCTTTGAGATATACAAGAGTAATTTGTTACACTAGTTTTATCTTTTGAGATAGCCTCTAAACTTCTCCAAGTTAAACCCCTTATTACAACATCTTCTAAGCTATCTTCTGACTCTGTTGTCTATAGAATTTTTAATAAATTCATCTTCTAACTAATCGTCTACTTCCTCTATTTTCACATTTACTTTATCATTTTGCTTTTAATCTACTCTTTGAGTGTCAATCTAGTGAGAGATTGATTACCAAAATCCTCTTAATCATCTTATATCTTTAATCAATGTCCTATAATTAGCCTATTTATTGACTTTCTTCCAATTTGTAGTTTTGAAATCAGTTTTAAACAACAAGTAACACTCAAACAAGCCTTCCTTAGCTTCTTTACTTCTCAACTCATCATGTTATACATCATAAATCATCAATTTATCACAATCCAATCAAGATATCCAAATTACCAACTTCATCTTTTAAAGCCAATTCATAATTTTCCTCAACTTCTCGCTTTACTAATCAATCCTCTCACTTTAGAGCAGTATACATACTCAAATATTGAATCAAACTCAATATCTAAGTGAGATTATTGAAAGAAACACATTATTCTTCACTAAAACACAATTTTAGGCCTAATTTAAAGCTCAAAAATCAAATAAAAATATGAAAAATAGTATCATGAAAAACTTTGATATAAAAAATTAAGTTTAACTTAGGATAATTTGTAGAAAAAATTTGAAGTGAAAACTACGTCGTTTACTCAATTTATTTTAACTTCAAAAATCATTCAATTTCTTCAATTTTTTAAAGACGTATATATTAACTACTAAATTTATACAAAAATGATATTTTTCTAGATTTTATAAACAAAAATATGTAAAAATATTTTTTTTATAATTTTCTAGGCATTTTTTGTATTTTTACAAATTTTCGTAAAATCCAGTAAGAATTAGACCTCGCCAGAAACTTAGCCTTCGACCATCAACGGCTGCTCTCTCCTTATCGGCAACAATAGTTGGTGGGTGTGGCCTTTGGTGGTGGTGGTGGTGGTGGTCATGCTCCAACAAGTCCCTAGGCTAACATACCTTCCAATGATCATATTGCACCTAAATTGTGTATAATTTTCCTTAATTATTTCTTTAGTCTCCAAATCCAACACTTAATTTTCTTAAATCCTATCTTGTGTGTACTAAATGTTGGAGGGGGTTTTCAAAATTTTTGCAATCTATTTAGATGCAAAATGGATTTTCTTCTCTCTCTTCTTCTGATTTCCCTTAAGTATCAACCTTAATCTTGCATGATTTCATGTCCGAAGTCATAAGCAACTATCCATGATCCTTCCACATACCTAAATATCAAATTCCCAACTACCCATAAACTTTTTATAATTTTAAATATTTTTTATCAATTTTCTTAGGTTATTTTAGCCTAAAATGCATGTACTAGGGTATTTTTACTAAATCCGGGTATATGTAAATACTTAAAAATTACACACAATGCATACATGTATTATATATGTTATTTTATGTCCTATATTAATTTTATTACATACATAATTTATCTTTAAGAGTTTACGATTTAACGATACCTAATTTACGTGATTATGACGAATAATACTTAATATAGTTAAATTATATTATTTTAGCTATATTATTATTATTTTATTACATTTTTAATATCCGAGTCCAAAGGGTCTCTTCAACTAATGTCTTAAGCCTTACATAAATTTTTATGTTATTTGGGTTAATTTCACCGAATCCTAAATTTACCCATTCAATTCCTATTTGCCAAATACGAAACTCACACCCGATTCCTATTAATATTCTCTTTGGTCTTAGCTTCGTTATACTCTTCTTCAATTTTATTGATTGGATGTAGAGTTAGGAAATAGGATAATTGATACACCACGCCAAGAGCAAACAAGGACAACAATATCGAGGTCGGTCTAAGCGTGCAAAAAGCTTAAAATGAAGGGCGACGAAATGCAAAAATTGGAAACAAGTAGAACGAGATGAACAAGCAAAACCACAAACAATTCTAAGGATATGATGCATCAAGGAAACTCGACAAACTTACAAAACTAACTCAATATGATGCATAAGTGGCTTGATGAGATCACTCGTCACCTAGCATTACTTAAGGGTTAAGATAAGAATAAGAAAAGAAAAATAACCATACTAAGCTCACAAAAGGAAGTATATTCAATATCATATGTATGATTCTTGTTTCGACCACATATTACAAGGGTATTTTACACCTAAAATGTTAGGGCATTCTACCTAAAATGGAAAAGACAAAAAGGGTATTACCAAAAAGAAGTAATATATAAAAAATCAAAGAAATCAATTATTAGTGTAGCAAAATCCTTTCACAAGGGACTAAACAAGTAGCAACAGGTCATTGGAGACACTTCTAGTAGAAACAAACAAATGTTATAGTCAATAAAGAGGTCATCAAGCCAAAGTGCTAAGCAAACTTGGGGGTTCCTTCCAAGAAGACATAGGTGAGAGTATGTACTAAGGTTATCGACACCAATACTACCGAACAGAAGGTCAACATAGTCATGGCCAAGTAGACCTATGAGGGATCAAACTGTCAATAGAGCATATTTTCGATTAGCACTCGATTATTAAGAGATAAAAAACTACTCGACTTGACGCATGTAGTTGGTTGGCTATAAGGATCAGCTCAACCTCAGTAGAAGTTAGCTAAAATAGTAGAATCCACTTCACTACTCCCTCAAGACCTTGTACTCAAGCTCAGGTTAAAGCTTCAATAGTTTAAATCCTATCATCCCCTCAAGGTTAATTTGGATTTGGAATCAAATCCAGCTGGTCTTTACTCATTTCCTTCTCAGGTTGGTAAGTTGAGGTTAGCAATGTTAAAGATGTCAGATACTCCATAGTCCTCTGGTAATTTCAGTCAATATACATTATCATTAATATTTTAGAGTATTCTAAAGGGACCATTGGCTTAGGCGGACAACTTATTCTTTTTTTTGTTTAGGAACCTCTCCTTACTCAAGTGTAGCCATACTAAATCTTTGGGCTGAAACTATACTAACTTCTATCCTTTACTCCTTTCTCTCATTCTCTTGGCAGCTTGGTCAATCAACTAAGTAACTTTCTCTTAGATCTGCTACAAATACTATGCTCGGGCTCTTACATCAAGGTCTCCATGCTTGGTCATAGGTATGTTAGTGTAGTCGAGGGATAACTCTGGATTGAAGCTATAAATAACTTCAAAGGGTGTTTGTTTGGTAATGTTATGTAAAGTGCAGTTGTAAGCAAATGCCACTACAGGCAAACAGACATCCCAATCAATTAAATTCTTCCCTACTACAGCTCAGAGTAATAATCCTATAGTATGATTGACTAACTAGCCATCGATTTTAGAGTGGCAAGAAGTGTTGAATAGTGGTTTAGTCCCCAATGGCATTAGAGAGTTCTCTTGAAATGGCTCAAGAATTTTAGATCTCTGTCTAATTGACACTCCGTATAAGTAAACTATTTCCTATAGAAACAAAGAAGTGATAGTTGAAGCATTATTAGTTTTGGTGTAAGGTACAAAATGTGATATTTTGCTGAACCTATCTACCACAGTCATTATAAAGTTTTTACCCAGGCAGTATGGGATAATATGAAGACAAAATCCATACGTAGGTCAGCCCATGGTTTAGTCGAAATAGGTAGTGGTATTGTCTTTCCTTATTCAGCTTAACATTTAGCCCTGTTGCAAGTAGCACAACTCTTAATAATTTGGTGCACATCTTGCCTTATCTTTAACCAAAAGAACCATCCTCTTAACAATTCATACATCCTCTTCTCCCCAAAATGTTCAAAAAGTTTACTAAAATGAGCTTCTATAACAAGTAATTCTCTCAAAGAATAGGTTAGCACACATAACTTGCCTCCACAGAATAAATACCCATCTTCCATGTGATATTCATCCACTATTCTTCCTTTAGCACATCGTCCAAATATATGACCAAAACAGGGGTCCTAAGGATACTAATATTTGATGCTTACAAACCCCAACAGTATGGTCTGCAATTCGGTAAGAAGAACATGTCTTCTTAATAGAGCATCAGTAACTACATTATTCTTACCTTATTTGTACTAGATCACAAAGTTGAATCCTTCTAGGAATTCAACCTAACGTAATTGTCACTTTGATAGCTTAATCTAACTTCTAAGGTACCTTAAAGATTTTACAGTACTGCCATACTTGGAGCACTCGGATAAAGGCTAAGAGTTCATTCTCATACACTAAGTAATTCAACTGAGGTCCTCTAACTTCTTGCTATGGTAAGCAATTGGTCAATCTTCTTGCATTAAGACAACGCCTATACCAATGTCTAACGCGTCACATTTAAGCTCAAAAATTTTCTTCAAGTCAAGCAAAGCTGATACAAGTGCAAAAGTCAATCTTGCATCTACTTCAATGAGACTTCTCTCTTCTCTCTCACCTCACTTAAACTCGATATTCTTCTTTGTTAGCTTAGTAAGGGGTGCAATAATGAAACAGAAGGTTTTGATGAATCTTCGGTAAAAAAGATGCCAATTCATGGAAACTTCTCGCCTCAATATAGGTGGTTGGAGTCGACCATTTAACAATGGCTAGGATTTTCTCATCATTAACTCATAAGCCTCTTCAACCAACTACATACCCTAGAAATACCAATTCTTCTTAGTAGAAATGAAACTTCTTCAAATTGCTAAATAACCTTTCAACTCGAAGTACAGCAAGCACGGCATAGAGATGCTCAAAGTGGCTTAGCAAGTTAGTACTATATACAAGGATGTCGTCAAAATATACCACAACACACTTTCCAATCAGTTTTCTCAACACATGGTTCATCAATCTCATGAAAGTACTCAAGCATTTGATAAGCCAAAAGACATAACCATGCACTCATAAGGACCATGCTAAGTTTTGAATGCAGTTTTCCACTTGTCTCTCAGTTACATCCAGATTTGATGGTAGTTAGATTTCATATCAATTTTACTAAAGACCATAGCTCCATTCAGTTCATTTAACTTGTCATCCAGTCTAAGGATAGGATACCGGTACTTAATCATGATCTTATTCATGGCTCTGCTATCTACACATATATACTATGTGCTATCCTTTTTTAGCATAAGGAGTACTGACACAGCACAAGGGCTGAAACTTTCCCTTACATATCCTTGTGCAAGTGGCTCATTAACTTATCTTTAATGCTTGGTAGCTTATTTGAGGTTCATCCAATAAGCTAGTTTGTTTGGCAAGCAACATCAAGTATTAAGTCAATACAAAGTTCAATGCCTCTAAAAGGGGTAATCCCTCAAGCAATTGTTTGAGAAACAGGTCAACATACTCATCCAGTAGTTCTTTGACCTATAGTGGTCGCTTAATCTACTCCTTCAACTATAGTAGTCACTTAATCAACAAAAAATTCAGCATGCCAACTTTAATAGCTTCTCAGAGCTTAGCTCTACTCAAAATCAAAATCGTCTTGGGTCCTTAAGTAAGTTTGGCTTATAGCTTGCTAACTTGATTCGACGTCATAAGATTTAAAGTGATCTTCCTTCTATCTTTCTGAAACACATAAGTGTTCTTAAATCTATCATGCATAACCCTTCGATCAACAAGCTAAGGTCTACCTAGCAACACATGAGATGCATATATAGGTAGCACGTCATAGAGAATTTCATTAAAATAATTTCCAATAAAGCCCAGCAGCAATACTTGCTAAGTGACATGTAGTGCTCCCTTCTCATTTAGCTAATATAACTTATATAGCTTAAAGTGTAAGCTAGTTAACAACTTCAACTTTTTAACCAAGTCAACAAACGCAATATTAGTGCAACTTCTACTATCTACTATAAGCACACATACATGCTCATTCACCTTACATGCGACGTGGAATAAATTCTCTCTCTACTCCTCTTCAGTAAAAGTTTGCAAACTCATCGCACATCGAACAACCAAAGTTAGCTTGTCTAAATCTTCGGTAAACACATTTTCCTCAACCAATTAGGCATTAACCTCAATCTCTTCCTCCACTTCTTTTTCCTACTCTAGTTCCTCATATATGCTATCTACTTCAATCTTTAAGGCATCTCCCTTGATAATCATAGTCCATTAGTTCAAACATTAGGTAGCTATGTATCCAAACCCTTGTCACTAAAAGCACTTGATTTGACTCATTTTCCTCCTAGATCCTTATCCCTTCTCATAAGTTCTCAATGGCACATTACCATCAATTGGTCGACTCTTCTGTTTAGCTCTAACATTCGTTCTTCTACTCAACTCAGTACTTTACTGAGCTCGATAATTTCCTTAAGTAGGTTAACCTAGTTACACTGGTTGGCTCATTAAAGTTTTGCTCAGCCTATTCCTCCTCTACCTTTCTATTCGTTGGGCTATTCTTATAGCCTCATCCAAGAAGTAGCTACTAAAGTTCCATGATATCTCGGATATCATTTCTCAATCCAATAAGAAATTTAGATACTGTTCGAGCTGATGGTTCATCTACTTCACATCAAATCATGAGTATTTGAAACTCTTAAACATATTCATCAATAGTTTGACTTCCTTTCCTTAACTCTTGAAGTTGAGTAAAGGTATCTTGTGAGTAAGTATCTAGCACGAATCTGTTTCTAAGTATCATCTTCATCTCAAGCCAAGTATTAACTTCTTTATGTCCTTCTTGTGTCCCCATTATTTGGAAGTTCTTCCACCATATCACAACATAACTTAAGAACTTTACAGTAGTAGTGATAAGAATTAGACGATCGAACCACTAACATGAACCCAAGCCCAAGGACTAGAAAGCATAGCTAGACGAGTTCTTTCTTCATGCACCACTTTTGAGAAATATGAACTGTTGCAATCTGCCAACCTAATGCCTTAGTCGAGTCAAACCTTCTTGTACTTATCGATAATCTCTAGTTGCCAACCAGAAACACATCTAGAAAACATCTTAGCCCATTTGACTAGCTGCTCAACTGACCTAAATCCAAGCTATACCCAACACATTTAAGTTAAATTTACCTTAATGAGGTTACCTGATCAACTCGATACTGTTAAGTTGTCAACTCAGCTCAGCATCATCATTCAGTAACACCCAAGCTAATCGAACAATTGTCCCTCTTTTTACCAAGTGCACAAGCACTAGTCATTCACCACATGTCCAAGGACCCTCTATAACAAAATCTTCCATACAAGATACCCCCTTTGTTGTATTTCTAATTATACCTTTTATCATTCCTTATACATTGCTTCTTTTGAACATTACCCTTTTTGTCTTTTCCATTTTTGGTAAGATGCCTTAGCATTTCGAGTATGAATACCCTTGTAATATGTAGCCATATGATTACATTATACATCAAATATTGAATATACTTTCCCCTTTTTGGTGAGCTAAGTATGCTTATTTCCATCTTTCACTCTTATGCTAACCTTAAGAAAGGCTACGTAGTAAGCACCCTCATCGGACCAGCTTGTACTTTATATCAAGTTGAGCCATGAGTCCTTAGAGATTTCCTTAGTGCGTCATATCCTTGGAATTCATCTGTGGGTTGCCTGTATACTCTCTTGTTTTTGTGCATGTCTACCTTCATTTTCAAGCTTTCAGTAAGCTTAGACTCACCCCTTTGCGACCGGCCTTATCAGTCCTTGGCTTTAGTTTGTGTCAAGCGGTCTTCACTTTCTTATGGTCTTCATTCTCGTAATAATAAAAAACTCACTCCACCTTCTCCTCATAGTCTAGATATTCATCAATGTTTCTAAAACCATTAAAGCTCGGAATCTAAAAATTCACGTGATCAGCAGCTCAAGATACTCGAGCTCACTCCTCTTCTTCATTGTACTCTTCTTCTCCTTCCTTATCCAAATCACCCAAGTCAATCCTTCTCCTAACACGTCCTCTTACTCCTCCATGTCAATCTTGTTGAGCTTAGTTTTTTCTTCTCGTAGGTCAAGCAGCTTGGAGAATGTTTTGCAAGACCTCAGCAAGTCAAAAGGCCTATGCATGAACAGTTCTAGTCAGATCGGCTATAAGGTGAGCTATATTGTCAATTCGTTCATCTATACTTCTAGGGGTATTATAGGGTTATCATCTATGGTGGACAACAACGCTATTGTCATCTCCAATACCAGCATTGACACTTGGATCCATCATTCTCTTTAACAAAACTCAATAACAAACTCAAAATCTAAGAAACAATAGATATGATTCCTCTAAGTTAAGCAATACACACACACTCTTCCATACGAATGATAAACTAATTTGCAAACACAACAACTGCTCCAAAGAATAATAAACCCAATTGAAACTTGCTCTATTTTCATATGTTCAAAACAAGGCAAAACAAAGTATACAACTACAGCAAACTACTACACCTTCTACTTACTCAAACATTCACAACTAACTTCTATGCAACTACAACACACCATCACAACAAATACTACTCATAAGAAAGATCAAACATAACTTACCCAAACAAACCTCTACTCTGATACTAAGGTGATACGCCACGTCGAAAGTAGATAAGGGTAACAATATCAAGGTGGGTCCAAGCTTGCAAAAATTTTGAATTGAAGGGTGACAAAATGTAAAAATTGGAAAAAAATAAAATGAGATAGATAAGTAAAAATACGAGCAATTCTGAGAATATGAAACACCAAGGAAACTTTACGGACTCACAAAACTAACTCGATATGACACACAAGCGACTCAATAAGGTCACTTGCCACCTAGCCTTACTTAAGGGTCAGATAAGAGTAAGAAGAGGAAAATAAGCACACTAAGCTCATGAAAGGAACTATACTCAATATCTGATGTATGATTCTTGTTGTGGCTATATATTCCAAGGTTATTTATATTCAAAATGTTAAGACATCCTACCTAAAATGGAAAAGACAAAAAGGGTATTGTCAAAAAAAAAAAGTAATGTACAAGAAATAATAAAGAGGTACAAATGAAAAATAAAAAAAAAATCGATTATTGTTATAGTAGAACCCTTTCTCATAGGACTAAATACAAGGCAACAAGTCACTAGAGATGTGGGTCCTTCTGAGAAGATGTGGGTGCAGGTATGTGCTGGGGTTCTTAGAACCAATACTACCAAATTGAAGGTTGGCACGATCATGACCAAGCAGGTGTGTAAGGGGTCAAATTATCGGTAAAGTATATTTCTAGTCGACACTCTACTATTGAGAGACAAGGAGCTACTCGACTTGGTGTATGGAGTTGGTCAGTAATGAAGATTAGTTCAACTTCGGCAGGTGTTAGTTAGAACAATAGAGTCAACTTCACTAGTCCTTCAAAACCTTACACTCAGGCTTGGGCTAAAGGTCCGGTAGTTCAATTCCTTTCAAGAATTATCAAAGACAATTAAGCACCTCTCTATATTTTTATATCATCATCTCTATTTTAAATCCAATTTCTTCTTATAAAACTTATGTTTATTCTAATACTTCTACACTTATAGTTATCTTGCGAGACTCTTAACAACACATAAAGAATTTAAAATTTATCAAAATCTAATTAACATTGCACGAGATTTTTCCTATCTATTACTGTTTAAATATTCTAAATATGGCGATTTAGCTCAAAACATGAAACAAGCATGAGTCTTGCTGTCATTAAATGATAAACTTAGTTTACAATTATATTTGTAGCAAAAATTAAACTATTAAATAAATATGAAATTATAGGCTACAAAGACTTATTAAATTTTCTTCTAGCTCTAATAAAGACTTTCTATAAGCAACAAAAATCAATTGAGTGGCCAAGCGTTAACTAGTAATCAGAAGCTTAATTGTAATGGACGTTATCTAAGTCGACTCAATGCTTGTTCACAATACAAGTAAGTTTCAATACCTAATAGTTGCAAAACAAGTTTTCAATACTAGATCCCTTAAATTATATTGAATCAACTAAGACATGCTTTATCTTTTTCAATTTGCAAAATGAGCCACCAATTCTAACCATAGTTTAATTAAGGAAAAAAAAAACGCAAAATGTCCTCAAGCTCAAGTTATAGCAACTAAATCCTATTGGGTGGTGTTAATGTATACTGTCAAAGTACATAGAATTTTTAATTCATTCTTCACATACCAACCAAAAAAAAAAGTCAATATCTTTAAAGACTAACAAGAAAAGGACTCTTCAAAGACCTAAAAAGACATTCTTTAGATAACAATAAGAAACATCATCCTAAAAAAAAAGGCATCCAAACCCTAACTAACGACCTTAAAATCCTCCTTCTAAGACTAGTAATAAAAGAAAAATACAAAAGTGGACAACTTTACATAAAATCACTGTAATCAACATTTCACAATGGACACAATTGCTACATGCTTTGACTGCTGCTATTGAACAACAAATAAATAAGAGAAAAAAAAGGGAACAAGAAGAAACAGATGCTTACCATCACAAGCCTCATCAATATTAATGATTAAATTAGATTTCCAAAAGGCTTTTGATTAAGGTTTCGTAGGTTAAGGTTTCAACACTATGATTGTTTGGATAATCTAATAAAAAGTATTTCTTTGGATAATCTGAAAAAGAGTATTTAATTTTGTTGTTTTAACGTAATGGGTTTTGTTGTTTTAATTCCATTTTTTGGTGGATTTTTTTTTTTTTAAATTTTCCATTTCCGAGTCAAGTTAAACAATAGAAATATCTAGGTTATTTATTTTAGTCTACATCATCGTACATATGTCCATGTAACGTGACATGTTAACAGTAATAAATGGGATTATAACGACTCCGTTATGACATCCCTTGATTTAACTATATAGGGAAACGTTTATTCTTGAAATAAACTATTTGAAACGTCCATCTCTCATTTTAACTGATCCCTAAACATTTATCCCTTGCAATGTAATTTTCCCTAAATTATCTTGTAACGCCATCCTTTTCCTATGAATTTCTAGAATTGTATTTTTCAAGATAGCTAAAAGCATATCAAGCTAAATG
Source organism: Lumnitzera racemosa (assembly GCA_024138005.1). Classification (NCBI taxonomy): domain Eukaryota; kingdom Viridiplantae; phylum Streptophyta; class Magnoliopsida; order Myrtales; family Combretaceae; genus Lumnitzera; species Lumnitzera racemosa. The sequence continues at coordinate 26,258,517 of JAMXBC010000010.1, forward strand.
GAATCAAAGGAAAAATGAAATTACAATTTTTATGAAATAGAATGGGAAAGGAATGATTGTTACATTATCTATATGATATTAAAGTGAAAGATGGGGGATTTTTTATTACTGCCTTTTTTTTTTTTTCCTACTATGTTACAATTTAGGTAGAAGGATTGGAGCTTTGATCCATCCAATGGGAGACCAATAGTGATGCTACATGGTTACATTAGTCTTGACTTTTTGTTATTTTATATTTCAAACTGTTAACATTATTTCGTCAAGGTTACCAATGTATTTTACATAGTTAACCATTATTAATATACTTACAGTATAATTATCATCAACAATTATCACTATTATTACATCAATTTAGATATGGTCAACCATTTGAATTAGAATATTAATTAGTACTTGTCTTCTTAAATAAACAATATATTTGTCAGTGGTATAATTATTAGTTCATGGTCAACTAATAATATATTTATGGTACAATTATTATCTTCAATTTTTACTATTATTATTATGCAATGGTTAATTGTGGAAATGTAGCTGTATGAAAAATTGATCAGCATGGAAATGACTATGAAAAAGAAATCTAACTATAATAGAACTCACTATTACATTAATGACTATATATAGCGAGAGTGGAAATGGAAAGGTAAAACTAACCAACTAAAATGAACTAGAAGTTGTGTGAGAGTAAGGATACTACTAGGCAGATCATTATAGGATTTCTAACCCATCCAACCCATAAAAACCCTATAGGGTTTTGGATTAAGTTTTACAATGGTTCTCAAACTCTATAGGTTCCAAGTCCAGTTTTGACTATTAAAAATAATAATATAATATTAGTAATTTAGTATTAGCTGTAAATGATAAAACACAATAATTAATAATTAATAGGAAATATCTTGTCAATTTCATATTTTGTCTTTCGAAAAAACCTTAGTCTCATCTTTTTCTCTCTCTTACATTTTTTATTACTCTCTTCTTTGCCTTTACTCTCTCTCTCTCTCTCCTAGTTAGCCATATTTCTCAATTTCCGTCTATCTCCTTTTCATTAATCATGCATTAATGTAAAATAAAAAGAAGTCGATTTAGTCTTGAATAATTATATGCCATTTGTTTTATTATTTAAAACAATCCATATGCTATTTGCTTTAATTTTTTTTGTACACTCACAAATCAATTTTTTTTATTTTTTTTTTTAAGTACTAACAGGTCGAGTCGGTTTTTAATAGATTTTACAAAACTCTATAGAGGTAAGTTTTGGAAACAAGTTAAAAACCCTGTAAGGTACCTTATAAGGTTTTGGGAAACCTTATAAGGTAGCAAGTCGGGTTCGAGTTTTGCAAAACCCAGTCCGAACTCACTCTAGTAGCATCCCTATGTGAGAGTATACTTATCTACTACAGCTATCTACTTACAAACTATTGTTATGAATACAACAGCAACTAAGCTAAAGACATTTGTAAAATATAAAAGAAAACAAGTAGACTAATTATATTAGTTATCTTCACATCCCTCCCTTAAGCTAGAGCTTCTTGCAAGCTACATTTGGAACAAATGAAGGATAAGGAAGAAGCAGGAACAACTTATGTAAATATGTCAGTAAAATAGAGCCTTAAAGGAACATAAAGGACTTTAATGAACCCAGTTGCAACTTAATCCCAAGTAAACTGAAAATATATATCAAAATGTTTAGTATGACCATGCATATAAGGATTGCAAGCTATTTGAAGAGTCGACTTATTGTCACACACAAATTAACAGACAAAGAAACATCAACCTTTGAATCATAAAGAATATAAAAAGCCTAATGAAGCTCCTTGCATGTAGAGACCATGCTATTATATTCAGTCTTAGTTGTAGAAGTAGAAACAACCATTTGTTTCTTAGTTTTCCATGACACCAATGCATTCCCAAGTAAAATACAATAACTTGTTAAATATTTTTTATCCATGCATCCAAGTATCTAAGAAAAATCAATGAATTAATGGAGGAATAAAATAGGCTAAGAGATAATGCCTTCGAGACAACACAACACGTGAAACTAAGCATATAAATGTTCAGTTCAAATAGCACTTAAGAACTAACTCAAAGTATGAATAGCATAACATATATCTAGTCTTGTCAAAGTAAGATAGAGAAGTCAAGTTGTTTGTAGAATTTAGGATCCAAAAGAAGATCACCTAAGTCATTTCTCGACCCGAGTCTAGTAGGTAAGGGGAAAGAAGTTGGTTATGCAGTTGCAAACCAAGCATCTTGGAGAATGTCAAGGACATATTTCCTCCAATTCAACGAAGCTCCTTGAGGTAATTTGCAATTTTCAACACCTATAAAAAAAATACACTTTTAAGGTCTTTAATGTTAAAAGCCTAATCAAGAGCCTTCTTCAGATCTAAAATAGTAAATTCATTAGTTCCAGCTATCAACATGTCATCAACATAAAGAAGAATAACAAGAAACCCATCAGATAAATCACGTGTAAAAAGGGAAAATTTTAAATTGAATATAATAATGAGGCAAGAAGAATTGGCACAACTCAAGGTTCCATCATCGTAATGATTGTTTTCGTCCATAAAGAGACTTACACAAGCAACAAACTTGGTTTGGTTTTACTATATAATATCCTTCGAAGGGTAGCATGTACAATTCCTACATAATTTATTTTAAAGATTTCATTGCTCAAATACTTTCATTTAGTAAATAAATTTATGTATTTTTTAAACTATCTATAGGATATAATTTCAAGTTTTATAAATATTTGTACATCTAACATTTTAAAGAGTTGTATTTTCTTGCATAAAATTATGTATTATTTAAAAAATATCTATAAGATATTGATTTTAATTTTTATAAGTATGTAAAAACTTTTTAAAGATTTATATCCTATAAAGTTACATTATAAGAAATAAAACTTTTTATAATGAAATATTTTATTAAAATACTTTTTTACAACAATTTTCTTTTTCTAATGTTACAAGTTAGTAAATATCTAAATTGTTCTTTCCTTATTACAACAAAATTTTGTTATCAAATACTTTTTGATAGTTTATGATTATTTATTTATCATAAATAACTCTTTGTTGTTAATACCTTATACTTATAAAAATTATTTTCTTTATGTAGCAAAATATCATTGCAATAGTAAAAAAAAATTATATACTTTTTTTAATAGTGATTAACTAGTATTTTGCTGTAATAATTCGTTGACATAACTTGAATTTCTTGTAGTGTGTTAATACAGTAGCAAGGGTTCAATATGACCGAAGCAATATGGGAATATTTTTAAAACTCCAACAAAGCTATCATGATTCATCCTTGTGATCAAGGTTTTCAAAGGTAAGGATGATATTAGAATTCAAAAAGATAAATAGAGCTGTCATGAGTAGATAACTTGTTTCTTTTTTTGTCATTCACATTCATTTACACATTCTTGTAAATATCCATCGTATATGGAACAAGAAATTGAAAAAAAAAAAGAAAGAAACAAAATTATAAAAAGACAACAAAAGTAAAAAATACATGTAATTAATCATGTTTTCTAAGAAAAGAAAATTTCTAAAACAAGTATATCTACGCTGACAATTTTAATCAAAACTTGTCTAGAATACTAAAAGTAAAAAAATAAAATAAAATGAACTATGCATGCCTTCTATTTGCTTGAATGGCCCATAAGCTCTAATGAAGACGTAGATCCCCTGCTATTATTATCCCACCCGATGAGTGTGCCAATACTAAAACCACCCAGTTTCTTCTCATTTAGATAACTTGAACTCTTAAATTTGGAAGTTGAAAACTTTGACTAACACGACGACTCACAAAGCAAGGCATATCGATACACATCTTTATTTTGAAATTTGCATTATTTCTTCATCTCAATTATACATTGCAAACAAAACCATCTCAACTACACTTATAAGGATGCTTCCCTTCTTCCACTCTATACTCTACATAATTTATTGTAGGGAAACTTCTTGTTTTAGTTGAGTGGAAATAATGGGGGTAAAGTTATCAAAAGAGAAAGTTTAAACCCCTTCCCTTCCTACGATGTTTAATTTTAATCCCACCACCTCCTCATTCTTTAGTACATTTCTTTCTTCCCACAGTAGAAGACTCACAAGAAGCACCTCAAGATTAACCTAAATTCGGATTTAGATTGTGTAATTTAACTAAAGCAAACACCAAATTAGGCATGGGACAATGTATTTGGATAAGTTCTTGTACCTCTAATGAAGGAAATTCGTTTTTCTTTAAGTTTTGGTGAAGAAACTTAAGGGATGTAAAGAGTGAGGAATTGCATATTTGAGGATTTTTGCATCAAGAGACACCAAGTAAGTCACAAACTCCTCTAGATTATTAAAGTTTCATTCTTGTTGTATATTGTAGAGTTTGATGGTCGTGATTTTAAGGATTCAATTGTTGTGTGTTGTTTGGAGGCTGTTGAGGAATGTATGGAGATGAGTTTGTAATAGAAAATGTTAGGAGAAGGAATGAATTGAATTTAGATTTGAGTTTAGGGTTATGCAAGGGAGAGATTGTGAATTCTACAAACTACGTCATAAGAGATAGTGTCTGGATGCCCAACCCCCTAAAGCACAAATTGTGAGTTTTAGTTGTTAGCATCTAAACACCTTGTTCATAGCAGCATATAAAAGGTTTCCTTTTCTTTCCTTGTTGCTTTTCCAACCTTCTTGTTCATTATAAAACCTTTCCAACACATTTTTAAACAAGTTTTCTAAATCAAACCAACAAACAAACTTTGTTTTTCCAAGAAACGAATTGGGGATTCTTGTAAAGGCTTGAGGCCTAGTTGAGATATTGAGATGAAAGGAGTGAGTAGTGCCTATTATGTTTAAGTTTACGAGCCAAGGTGTTAACTTTGTATTGTACTAAGTTATAAGACACTAAGATACTTGTTAAATGCTACTAAGGAATTAGGTACACGATACTTGACTGATGGTTGTGTATGTTAGGCTAGTACAACTAAACTTAACTAAACTTAGACTTAATTGATCTTGCTACTTGTGTTTAGTTTCAACTACCTACTAATAAGGAGCAATAACAATCTTTACGTAACGTTATCCCTAGTAGAGTCCCATACTGAAAGTTCTAAGTAAATTTAGTATGGTTATTGTATACTCTAGTGTTAGGAGAAGACCCAACACCAATACCTACATATTATTTAAATTGTATAGAGTCATGAGTAACCCTAATCTTAACATGCTAAGACTATGCTACTTGTGGACCTAATTAAATAAGACTAAACCAGACAATTGTTGCATTTAATGTAGTTACCTATATGTGTACTTTTTCCATTAATCATGTATTCATGCACATATATGTGGTTTCCTATACTAGACATTGGCTCATCCTTCGTGGATTATTGTTTTTCAGTACACATTTAGGTTATAAGGTCTATGATGATTTCTATGCAGAGGATACAAGTTATAATTATTTATACTATGATGAGGAGGGTGACATTATTATGATGATGGAGCTGGGACTTCGCAATTTAGCTATTAGGAGTAAATTTTTAAAAACTTTATGTTCATTTCCCATTGTACATATTGTAAGACTCTTAGTTGTTTTCTTAGTGATTCTCGTGTTCAAAGGAGTGCTTGATATTCAACTCTTTTTGCTAAATTTCAGGTTATTAATTTATGAGTAGGCAAATTTAATTAATTTCTAAGGCGTTACAATATGATTTCAATTTCTATAAATATTTGTACATCTAACTTTTTAAAGAGTTGCATTTTCTTGCATAAAGTTATGTATTATTTAAAAAATATCTATAAGATATTGATTTTAATTTTTATAAATATGTTAAAACTTTTTAGAACTTTGTATCTTATAAAATTACACGATAAGAAATGAAAGTTCTGATAATGAAATATTGCAAGAATTTTGTTTTCTTAATTACTACAAAAAGAGTATCTTAATTGTTTTTTCCTTATTACAGTGAAATTTTGTTATCAAGTACAACTATTTGTTGTTAATAGCTTATACTTATAAAAAGTGTTTTCTCTAAATCTTATATTCAAGCAACAAAATGAGTGAAAATTTATTTGTGCATTTCTATCTGGCAAAATGTCGTTGCAATAGTAAAAAAAATATATATATATACTTTTTTTATAGTGATTAACTTGTTCCATTAAGAAAAAAAATTACTACAAAAAAGTTATTTTACTGTAATATTTTAATGCTATAACATGAATTTCTAGTAATAACAATAACTAAGCTAAATACACATGTAAATACAAAAGAAAATAAATTAATTAATTACACCAGTTATCTTCACACCAATTTATATTTGATCAATCATTTAAATTTGATATATATGAATTGGTACCAAACACATAATTATTAGTCCATACAGTATTAATTTAAGGTCAACCAAGAATAGCACCAAATTTAAAATACTTTCATAAATTTTATATCCTTAAATATTAGTCCATACGATGCATTCATGAAATATGAGCTTTTGGTTATTGTAAGTAGGGTGAAAATGTGTAAAATCTATATCATTAAAGTGAAAGAAGGAGGTCTTTTGATGTGTTTTTTTTTTTTTAACTCCTTAAAAAATCCTTGAAGTACACTAAAAATAACAATTAAAACATATAATATTAAAATCTAGCATAATAATATAAAGAGTAAAATGAATAATTCACCCATTTTTCTCAGTCCTTTTAATAACTCTCTCATACTTTTGACAACATACCTTTTCTCTTTCCATTTGATTCATCTCTCTTACTCTTAATAAAATTCCTAATTCTTAGGTTTGAAACTTAAATGTAGCTCTCTTTTTTTTTTCTTTATTTCTCTTTTCATTCTCAAAACAACATTTATACTTCCATATAGCTTTAGAATTTTTTTTAATAAAATATCTCGAGTATCTCTTTCTAAATTAAAATATAGTAACAGAAAAGGGATTTTGGTGTCTTTTCCTATTTTCTCAAATTGCCCTTTTATAATATCATTAATTTATATTATTGACAATTTGTAATTTTACAATAGGTTATTTCATTAGTGTTATAAAGGTTGATTATCTTAACTTGCTCTTCACATAAAAAATGATTACTTTAATATATAACATCATTTACTTTTATCACAATCATTATTATGTTTATATTTTCATAATTATTATTAATTACAATAACAACCACATTTATTTGTATTGAATTTAATGTTTTGTCCATCTATATCTAGTCTATAAGAGAATACTAAGGGTTTTGAACTTCATGCCTTCCAAAATATTTTTTTATCCACATTATTTCATCACTTGCATGTAGAATAATAAGAGCCATTTTTTCCCCATAAGGTTTATTACAAATTTTTAGGTAATTTTCCTTTTCCTACCTATAATATTGATGAAGCAATCAATTTATGATTAGTATTACTGTCAATATAATAAGAAATTATGACTAAGATGCTATAAAAGCTTCTTTTATAGATAATTATAAAAGCTCAAATAATTTTTTTTTCCCTTTTCATTTTTATTTAACATATGAGCGAATATTTCATATATTATCATTATCTTTATTTAATACATTTTATTTTTCATTATTCCTAGATTTTTTTTTTTGTTCCATAAGGTTATTTAACGATTTTCCAATAATTTTCTATTCCCACCTATAATATTAATGAGCAATCAACCTATGATAAATATTATTTGTCAATATGGTAAGAAATATGGGTTAAAATATTGTAGAAGCTTCTTTTATAAATAATTATAAAAGTTCAAATGAATTTTTTCTCCCTTTTTCATTTTTTAGCCTTTAAAATATTATCATTAGCTTTATTTTACTTTTTTTTCTTTTTCATAATAAATATTATTAAGTTGTCTAGTATCTTCTTTTTTTTTTTTTTTTTTGTATTGCACATGCATCATGGTACTTTGCCTACTAATTTATTTAAACAAAAGCACCAATATAGGATAAACCCGTCATAGAAAATAAATACCATTTTTTTGTCCTTCATCATTTTCCTTTCTCCTCACTTTCCCGGTCTCTACTTTTTTTATTTTGGTAACAGACTGCATCTTGTTTATTGGTATAAGCAAGATATTACATGGCATTAAGGGGGCATACGCCCTTTGTAGTTCACAACTGCAACTGAGTTCTTATATACAGACATCGTAGATTACAGCTTTTGACATGAAACAAAAGGTAGAGTATCATTTCTTAATAGGGGTAAGATGTCCTTCAACAGAACAAAAAAGGTACATCTCCTTGCCATTCAAAAGTCTTGCTTTTTTTGGCTAAGTTGTTTGCTACCAGGTTGGCTTCCCGGTGTTCGAAAGAGAGCTTCAGATACGGAAGTCATTCGATTCCCTGCAAGAGGACAAATCAAGTGAGCTATAATTTGTTAAAGAATGTCTGTTTTGTAAAGGTTGTATGGCCACTTTGGAATCCATTTGAACTTCCAAGTTTGTAATTCCAATGTATTTGAAAAGTTGTAGCCCTCGCCAAAGCCCCCAGAGTTCTGCACTTGACATATCAGTTGTTCCTAATTTACAGGCATTACCTTCCATCTACTCTCCTCTGTCATTTCTAATTAGTAATTCCAATGTACTTGAAAAGTTGTAGCCCTCGCCAAAGCCCCCAGAGTCCTGCACTTACCATATCAGTTGTTCCCAATTTACAGGCATAACCTTCCATCCACTCTCCTCTGTCGTTTCTAATTACCTCACCAACAGTAGCATCTCCCGCAGTGGCTGAGAATGATGCATCCATATTTAATTTTAGCCAACCTTCTCATGGTGGCTTCCATGTAACATCAATTACTAGTTCTTGTTTCAAACAATGCTTTTTATAAGTATTAGTCTAAGGACCTAGCTTGTTACCAAATATGTTCCAAACTTGCTGTATTAATTTCTTATGCAAGTCAGTTACGTTGCTTCCAACATAACCAGAGGAAATAGATCAATGTGAATTGCTTTGGTGCTTGACAAACATAACCAGAGGAAATAGATCAATGTGAACTGCTTTGGTGCTTGACAATTTGCAGCACCACAAGGACTCTATACACTTTGTTGCTTTAACCACTGTTGCATGTTAGGCCAGATGTGATGGCAATTGAATGTTTCATTTAGTATTCTTATGTTGCTGGACATGCAGCAATTGCATGCCTGATGTCTTCTCCCTGTCTCTATTCTCTCTCTCTCCCTCCCCTCTTTTTTTTTTTTTTTTTTTCCGCTCTGCTCTCTCTCGCCCCTTCATGACTCAAAATAATATCATAGTTTTTAACATTGATTATCTTAATAAGCCTTGAATCATCTTCAAATTGTATACATTATTGTTGCCTATAATCTTCTCCCACAATCATATCCTTAGTTACAAGACCCTAGTTTGACCAGCAAAGTGAAGAGAAACCATTACGAAGTCATCTTTAGCTCTAATTGATTAAGTAATTGATGAATATTAGCAATGAGAATGAAGAAAGACCTACCTTGTACATTGGATTGATAGGGATTCCAATAGGGACAATATTTTTGTGAAACCCTAATTCTTAGAATCAGGTGCTAAAGAACAAGAACACATACATTGAACTATCCATATAGTTAAAGAGCCCTCACAGTTCAGGCACAACGATGTCATTATCAAGAACGCACTCATCATATGGGCCTTCCACCAGGACAGGTGATGGAGGGATTGATAGGGATATGCAGTCAATTTTTCAAATTCGGCTATGGTGAGATGGGCATGTGACGACAGAAGCATGATGGTAAAGGGTGAGAATGGTGGGTAATCTCGTGGTGAAGACGACAAAATTGACTGCAAAGAAATCCAATTCCTAGATTTTAAGGATTGCAATACCTTGAGAATTGTAATTCGTAAAGTGATGGGGCGTTTGATGGGATCAAATAGCCAATCCCCCCAAGTAAAAGTACCAACAAAATTTTTACATTTTACATTCAATGATAAATCAGAAGACAAGACATCAATCTTACACAAACTACTCGAGTATCTTGCGTTATAACGTAAGTTTTTTATACGGACAATATTACACATAATTACCAGGACAGACGCCAGACAGAATATAGCATGAAGCAGCTTGATATCCGACCTTAAACAGTGACTAATTACTAAGATACATGCCGAGCTATATCACAGGTTAGTTTGCATTAAAAGGAAGTATTACCCCAACTTCCACCACCAAGAAATACCAAAATAGGTGGAAGTTATGCATGGTTGATGAAGAGACCCTCCAAGTGATCCTCAATGCGCCTAAGTACTCGTAGTGGCAAGTGTGATGGGAATTATATCTTCAACCACGCGGAAGATAGTAACATCCAAGACAGGAATGTTGTTTATTTTGTCGCCAAGTGCAAAGAGGCAAACATCATATTCTTCTAAGTTGTTTTGCACAGCAAAATTCTTCCACCCAGAAGAAAGTCCACCGGTGCCTCGTGCTGAGAGGTTGTATCTACAGTGCCAATTACCCCCCCGATACCGAAGAATGACATCTTGATTACCCTGACCAAAATGCTCAGCAGCCCAATCTGGAGGGATTGACTGAATCAAGCAGCAATGGAAAGCACAATTTAAAAATATACTTTAACATTTCCTTCTAGTGGGGGGGTAATTTATGTAAACATTATGTTATAGCTAGAGCAGTTCAAGAAATTGGTTTTCCATAAAATAAGCTGAATTCAAGCAAGAGAAAAATAATAAATATAGAACCAGCAAATGTTGGAATAGCTAGCAATGAAGTTAGAAATTCACCAGGTAAAACCTCTTGTAAACATGTGAGGGTCGCATAACAACCAGGAAATTTCCGCTCATTGCTGCAGACTGTGCCAGATTGAGAGCAGCATCCTGTTCCTCCTTAGTCACTGTTCTTCTGTGCGATACATACACCGGATAGCGCCCTGGACTTTTAGACATGGATACTTGTTTTGCATCTACAATGTGCATGTACCAAAGAAAATCAACAGTTATTGCTCTGATGTTTATTCCTTTTCTCTTCCTTTTCAAGGAATAGAGAAGAACAGAAGTCTGTGTACAGCACATGGATGCCCAGTACACCAAAAGACTGTCTAGATACACCTTATAGAAAAGTTTATTCCATTTTTCTAAAAGATTCGTTCAGCTTTAATAATGTTAAAAAGGTACAGCAGCAAGATTGTACCTGAATCCTTTATCTTCTTCACAGTTCTAACAGCAATTCCTTTCTTTTTTGCAGACTTGATTAAATTACTTTTCCTGAGAACTTTTCCATTTAAACCTGCTTGAGTTTGAGGTGAAGTTTGGGGGCATGCAGGGACTTCTGTCAAGGCTTCTGCCTCCAGAGGATCCACCAAGTTGTTTTTATGATTTTGACATGAACGGGTGACTGCAACCTCATCAGGCAGATCCTGCAATTTTCTCTTCCTTCCACATCCCTTGCTTATTTCTTTGTGCTGACATTTTCTTTTAAAGTAGGAAGCTTCCTTCTCGCACAAACTATACTGATCAAATATCAACACATCGAAGCATGACTCTCCATTGTACCTGAACATCAGAATGTCATTCTCCTCCAGAGAATGATCTTTTGCAAAATCTTCCCAACCATGCCTAAAGAACAAGGCATCATCAGAAGCAGCAAGTTCTACATTCCATGCAAGGCCACTAGGTCCTTTTATAGTCATGTTTCTGGGGAGCTTCTTCCTCAATTTGTGGGCAAATTTTTCAGGGATAGCCTGCATGTAAGAGTAATATGATCCAAAACTCAGCAATAAGAAGGCAGCTGCATGGTCTGATGTAAAGGAAGCCGATTATCATGCAAAATAGTAGTAATAAAGTTCCAGAGTTGTACTAAGGGGCTGGATTGCTACTATTATGTTTCACCAGGAAACGCACAGGCATTAAATATAATCTTAGGCATTTGAAACATTCTCGCTGTAGACTTCATCTTTGTTGTAATAATCACAAATTCTATTCTCTCTTGAATCCCCTAAAAACCTTAATGATGCATGACATTTCTAATGTCTAGCATCGCATTAGAGCCAACATAAAAGCAACGGATTGTCTATCAAACAAAACATACTTTCTATGATCAATTTAACCACATCACATGCATGATTCTTGCTCATCACATGAAAATGATGGTGGCAATCCATGATTTGAATTTTCAAGTTTATGCTGATTAAAAACGAACATTAGCAGATTTGACATTTATATTCAAACCATTTCACATCTATTACATATACCGATATTTTTAGATGTGAGAGATAAGGTTAAATTGATGGAAAATTTTACCCTTTTGCGTCAAATATGTTTCCCTCCAATATGGAGATAAATGTCTAGAGGGAGAGAAAGGAGGTATAAAAAGAACAATGCCAATTAATTTAGTCAGATCATTGTTATTTATTTCTTTTTTTTTGGTAATTACTTGTTCACCCTTTTGAATTAAACACACAAAAGCCTAAAAAACTAACTTCTTTTTTTTTTTTGGGTGTTAGAAAAAAGGGGGAAAAAAATTTTTCTCCTCCTTCCTTCTCATCCAAACGATCAAAAGCAAAAGAATTATTTCATCTCCTTTCTTTATTTTTTCCTCTTCACATGCAGTCATCGCTACATATAATCTCATTCTAAAATGTTTCTCTACATTTAGTTGTCAAAACCCCAAAATTATTTAGGAAAATAACTAGGTAAAAACACAGAAACAACAACTAGAGCTTGCGGCAAACTTTTTGTAAGTCTGATGGCATACCTAAAATATTTTCACAGCACTTACATAAATCACTGTGAAGCAACACAACAGAGCAAAATACGAGTGTAAACAACTTCATTTCGATGTATACGAGGTTGTGAAACTGCAAAAGGTGCTATCAGAGAGAGAGAGAGAGAGAGAGACTAACAAGCTGGGTGGTAAAATCACCCTTGAGAAATTGACAGAAGTGGATGAACTGGAAATGGGTCCAGTAAATATTTTCTTCCCAGGCAGTGCAATCGCTGCATCTCTCCATTTTTTCTCCAGTACAAGAAAAATCAACCACTAGATACGTACTGTAAATGAGAAAGAAGTAACGAAGCTACCGAGCCATACTGACACTATGTTTGCATCTCTCCGAGTCACAAGGGTTTCGCTGTGGGTAAAAATGATTAATTGGACAGGACTCCTCCACAGTGTTTTGATTTGCCCTGTACCAAAAGTTACTGAGCCATACTGACACTATGTTTCGATAGGCAGAAAGATAGGAAAATGAAAAAAAAAAAAAAAAAAAAAAGATATGTTCGAACTTTGGAGCGGAACGGATAGAAGAAAACGAAGAAATTAAGTAGAAATATTGCCACTTTGGCTTGACTTTGTCTTGTCTTGTATTAACTCTTTATCGCAATGCTTATTAAAACAAAAATGAGGTTGATTTTGTTTTGTATTAATTCTATTTCCCTTTGTTTCTTTTTCTAAAACAAATTAAAAATAGAAATAATTTTCTTTATTTTCTTCATGCATTATCAAACTGTAAATGGAAAATCACATTTTATCTTAATTTTATTAAAAATTCTTTTTTTTTTCCACTGTTTTCGCACATTATTGTTAAGAGGAAAAATTGCCAAACATCGTGTAAGACAATAGTCTCGTTCGCAGGGGTACTTACACTGCAATAATAAAACACTGGCCCAAATGTCCTTTTCCATATTTCGAATATATTTTTCTTAATATATATATATAAATATATTAGTGGACAGTATATTCGTATTGGTGTAAAGATAATTATATATAATTTAAAATATTAAAGTGATCTTCAAATATTTTGGTTTCTTTCTTTTCCTCGTATTATTTATGAAAAATGTGGATATACAAATTCATATTGTATTGCACCAACTCCTAAAACAATTTCAATTTTAACACACTTGGACATGATAAGTTGGTTCGAACTTCAAAGCTCCAACGGTAACGAGTTACTCGAATGCCACACCTTCTTACACTAAATGAAAGTAATAAATTGGATAGAAGTGTGCGTGACATTCGTGGAAATTGAATTAACAGATTATGTAAGTGAATGGGCAACCGTTCTAAAGTTCGTGGGATGACAGTCAAAACTGGCAAATAAGAGACAAATTATATACCTTATAGTGGGCCGCATATATTAAATCTATAAGACAAAAAATTTTAATAGTTAAGAGTTAAAAAAGGGGATTTGGATTTAATCATATACTAATACACACACATATCTACGTTAAGTGTATTATAAAATAAATTTATTAATACAATAAACAAAATTGTAATAAATTTTATTTAAATAACCATAGTAATATATTTTGCTATGTAAAGAGATGGTTGTAGGTTTTAGGGAAGAAAAGTTATGGTATAAGCGAAAAAGTATAACCAAGACCATTATAACATAATAACATCACCGTTAGTTTTCCCTCAAGTCAATAACTAGGATTCAAATCTTCCTTCTCCCAAAGTTGTATTACTTAGTCAATAAAAAAAAATTGCAAGAGTAGGGGCTGAGAAATATGTAAAAAAGATGTATACAATAATACAGTTAACAAATAGGAGAAAGAAAATCGTTCAAATAATATATACATAAATTAATTGACAGATATGCTCTTATTAAATTAATTGGTTGTTAATATAAGCTTTTATTGTTATATATTATCAAATTGAAAATTGAATAGTAATTTTCAAAAATGACAATTATTTAAGGGTGTTTTTACTTTAATAACATAGATATATATATATGTTTTTTTAATGTACGGTATGTTCTAGGCGCTTAGTTGTTTTTATAAAAAGTATTTGAAAAACATTTTTATGTATTGAAATTTCGTAAATATTTTAAATAGAGTACTAATAGTTTAATATCATAAATATAGATTTTTTTATGATTCAGTTTATATTTTTCACAATACCATCTCGTCTTTTATTCTGTTGTTAATATAATATTTATTGTATCTAAACTATTAAACTGATTGTATTTTTAATAATTTATATATAATAAATATTATATCTATGGCAGGATAAAGTGTGAAACAAATCATATTAAAATAAAAAACAAGACAATAGAAGTTCCCAATAAATATATTACTTCAAACTTTTCATGTAAAATAACAATACAAGATGTATATGATTTTTGTAATATTTTGATATTTTTTAAACAAGAATTTCGATTAATTCATCCATTAAAAATGTATGTTTAAAATATTCTTTCATTGGCATATTGTAGAAAATCAAATATACTTTTTCTAGAGGTGAAACACCAATGAAGATTAATGAGAAAAGTAACTTTTCATTTTGAATAGCATAAGTCGATTTCTTAAAAAAAATCTCAGTTTTTTTTTTTTAACGAGAAAACATATTCTCTAAAGGAGGAAATAATTTATGTTTTAGACACGTTTTTTCATTATAACAAACACAGAAGGATGGAAATTTTATTTATTTTTTTAAAATATATGTTTTCTAAAATAAACAGAGGCTTAGCCATATACGATTTAACGGGTGAAATAATCATATCATCCAATAGCACGGATATCATCTTTACATACTTTTGTTATTTATATTTAAAAATAATTGAAATCGTAGACCATTGGTGACCCTTAATATTTACTTGCATAAATTTTTACATCAGCCAAAAAGTTAGATTATCATTAATCGCAAGCGCCCAGAACCATGTCATGGGAATGATCAATCTTTTGACATTTTTCATGTGACATTTATCCAATAGGCAACAACCAAATTTGTGGTCCCAGTGCATATGCTGATATGGCTAGGCTACATTGCAAGAAATATGACCGAAATAGGACATCTAAATTCTAATCCCTAGAAACTGTATGAGCAACGAAATTGCATTATGTTACGCTTGTTTGATGGACTAAAAATGAAATTGCAAAGCATCAATTAAGTAATACAAGCAAAAAATTGACGATAACACAAATAATACAATTACGAAAACCCTAAATCGAACTTGAAAACTGCATCCTTGCAGCCCCACCATCCAACTCTTTGGATCCAGGCTCAATTTGCCTTGTACAGAGACGATAGCGGGATAGTATCAAAAATAGTACCTATAACTTTAAAAGAGTACTCGATTCACTAGCTGAATTTTTAAGTTGTTGAGTGCGATACTTTATTCAACTTTTCATTATTAGCATTATTATCTACAAATTATCTATTGCTGTTAGCTGAATTAACATATTTTAGCCAATAGTTGGATCACACGTGATGTGTGACCTTTGAAAAAAAATGAAAAAGTCATTTGGCAAGTTTACGCGAACTTTAGATACCAAATGCAATTGAAAAAAAAATATATGAAAGAAAAGTGAGCGATTAAAGAAAAAAAAAGGCAAAATCACATATGAAACAATCAAGTCTCTTCATCTACCCTACTGAACAACGAACGATTATTCATCTTCTTCATCGCATTTGTTCTTTTCTCCAATTATTAAAGTTTTCTTTCTTTTTTTTTCAAATTAATAAAAATAATCTTTATAAGAACATATAAGTGCAATCCTTAGCATACTAGTCATCGAATAATCTTTATAAATAAATTTAAATATAGTATTTAATAGACCAATCATCAAATCAAACCAAGAACCAAATTGAATCAAATTGAACTTTAGAATATGGTTCTATTTATATTTCAGTTTAGTTTATAGTTCAATTCGAAAAGAGTTCAAACGATTCACAATTTAATTTAAAAGTCAAACCGAATTGAATCGCTTAAATCTAAACTAAACCTCTATTTAATAAGAAATAAGCAACACTTTTTAATTTTAGACTCTTCTACTTTTCAATCTAATCCTGACTATATATATATATATATATATTATGTATTTATAATATTTAAGCCAATATAGATGTAGTAACTACCATTTGATCGTATAATTTTTATTTTATACTTTATATAATACCCCATAGTTATCTCACATGAGTTGTGAAAGATTGAAGTATTAGTTTATAAGGTCATAGCGGTAAATATCTTATTGAACACATAGTTGCAATTTTTAAACTAAGTGATTGTAATGGATCTATTAGTATTTATTAACTTAATTATTTACTACTTTTGACTTTAGACATTACAAATAGTATCAAAGCTGATCCTTATCAATAAGTGGATAATTCAAGTCTGGCTCCAATTTAGAGAAAAAATCCAAAGAGAAAAGGAAGTATCATCAAGATGGTGACTCTTAGTATGTTTCTAAGATAATATATAGATAGTGGTAGCCCGAATTATATACCGAAAACAAAAAAGAACTAAAATCAATTATAAGGTTTCCCAATGTTAGGTTGTGAATTATTGTGTTATTAGTTTATAACATAATAGTAGTAAATATTTTATTAACACATGATTACAATTTTTGAGTTAAATAGTTAAAATAAGTCTATTAGTATTTATTGGATTAATTATTTACTGCTTTTGACTTAGGATATTATACTTTATTAATCGTATTCCATATCTATTAATGATTGTTACTTTTCCTAAACAAAGGTAATATATACGTAAAATATTAAAAAGCAAAAATCATCAATATACTGATTTATCTTTTTTAACTATACTCATCATGTTCTCTCTTACTTATATTATATGTCTTTCCACGTTCTTTCTAAACAGTTACTTTTACTCTGCTTTCTCTTGCTTCCCCATTCTCTGTATTTTCTCCTTATTTCTCAACAAAAATTCCATTTCTTCATTCCCTTCTTTTAGATTTTGTTTACAGAACTAAAATATAACTCCCACTTTTCAACTGTTTTTGACGGAGAAAGAATTTCATTTTTGTTTATTCAGTTTAGTAAGACATCTCTCTCTCTCTCGATCCCATGTGAGGACTTCCTTTCCGTTTGACGAAAAGATGATATATTTAGGTTTTGTGTATGTTTTCTTGACATGGGTTTTTAAAGATTTTTCTTTTAGGTGTATTTAGTACATTCATTGTTGTGTTAGTTTCTCATGATATTGAAGGGATTGGTGATTTATGTTAAAATATGTTTATAAATTGGGTTTGTTGCATTACGTGTTAGAGTGACAAGAAGATGCTATTTTGCAAGGTAATTATCAAATATATTTAAAATTCGTTCAGTGGAATCAAAGAATGCCTCCTCGCTTTTCGACTATTTTTTGATGGAGAAAGAATTTCATTTTTGTTTGTTTATCAATTTGGTATGTATACATCTCTCTCACAATCCCATTTGAGGACTTCGTTTTCATTTGATGAAGAGATGATATTTTTAGGTTCCGTGCATGTTTTCTTGCCTTGAGTTTTTTAAGATTTTATTTTGAGGTATGGTCAGTACATTCATTGTTGGGATTCTTTTGAAGCAATTGTATTGCGTTTGTTTCTCATTATCTTGAAGGGATTAGTTATTTATGCTGGAATATCTATAGTATTAAAGGGGAGGGTGATTTTTGGTGTCAACACCTCCCTTACCCTATATAATTACAAATTAAACATCTTATATAAATGATTTTTACTATTTCTTCCATCTCCTATATTAGTTGTCAATTAATCAAACTAAGGGTCTGGACTCTCTATCTCTCTCTTCTTAGATCTATGCTTCTTCTTTTTTATTTTTTGTTTACTTTTGTTATAGTTGTATTAAATACTTTTATGTTTGGTTTTGTTGAATATTCTATTTTACTTATACACATGTTTCATGTTTTGTTTATGTCTTATAAAGAAATTCACGGTGTTTGTGTGAAGTACTTTAATTTGAATGTGATTCGGTTCAAGTGTAGTTGGAGCAAGTTTCGGCACCAAATGGTTGTTTTAAGTTAACTCCATCCTTTGTAGTTCTATCATAGTCTCCTTCATTCACTACTTGCTTGGTAAATAAATGATCAGCAAGTTAATTTCCAAATAGGCTTTAAATAACTGCTGTCTATAAAATTACTATATAGACCTCCAATTCAAAATTATATAACAAAAAAACTAATACTAAAAGTACTATAAATATATTATAATATGGGTAAATTTAGTATTTTCTATAAATTCTCATTTTGTCTCTCTCCTCATTTCCATAATTACCTAAATCATAGTCAATCCTACTCTTCCACATCCAATTTCAATCTCACTCTCACATCCTGTATATATTCCACACAACTTTCATGCAAACTTAAAACCATACACATTCATAATCACTTAAAACTTCCTTATCTATCTATTATTTATTATAATAAGTAAAACATTTATTTGTAATTTCTTTTTGTAATAATTGATACTAAATACAACCAAATCACCAATTATACACGTATTCATTTTTCATTCCAAAGAAAAAGGAAATTTTTATTTTTATAAATATTTTTATATGTGATTGATTTATTTAATTTTTTCTCAGCAAATTATTTTACTCAATTATCTATTTTTTTTAGTACCCACAATGCAAGTATAGTGGTGGCTAGTTTATTTATTTATTATTTTTTGCAATGTTATCAGGTTGATGAGAAGATATTAAGGAAATTTGGGTTTTTTTATTTTTTCTCTTTTTCTTTTCTTTTGTGATTGAAGTTTCATTCTTCTCAAGCATATGTGTTATTAATTTTTGTTGCATTTGCCAATAGAGAAGTGAGTACTTTCACCTTTCAAATATAAAATTGATGGCGTAAATATAGTACTATGGATCTTGCGAAGATTTTTGTATAATTGGTAATGACTTTATTTTTAGTATTTAGTTAAGAAAAGCACGCAAATTAGCAAGACTTTATTGGTATCATTACTTTGCTTAATATCAACTCTGCAATAGCTTTATAAAGGAAAACAATGCAGAGAATATTGTGATTGCTCTTATGGCTCAATTGGCGCTAAAGTGGGGTGAAAAATGCATGTAGTCCAGCATCTTTTCAATTAGTATGTTGAGGAATAATTATCTATTAGTTTTAGATTACCTAGTGAAAAACTTAATGAAAGAATGTGAATACATTTTTATTAAGGTTTGATGCTTATAGATGACTTACATGGCTAGTAAGTAACATTACACTTTTTATTCAGGTTCTAATGATAGCAATTACTCTCTTCCAAAATTTAATATATAAACTAATTGAAAGGAAAATGCCCTTATATTTTTCTTTTGAATATGGGATGACATTTTTAAATGAAAGATCCTATTATGTAAACTTCAAAATAAATATATTCTTTATTGGTTTAAATAGCAAATAGGAATTTCCATTAGGGTAATGGTCGTTTGTTGCCAATGTCTTTTTCATATCTTGTTCATATGTTTTTGGCTTTAGCTCACATCCATCTTTAAATATGTATTTTGCTACATGTGATTTGGTATTTGATATTAGAATGTGTAGAACCTCATCTCTTACAATATATTCTTAGCAATCGTAACTTTTGTGCTATTCTTTCTTACATGAAAAATATGCATTCAATATATTTGCTTTATAATTTGGGTTGTGTTTAACTAGATTGCTCTTTATGATAATGTAGAGGAAAAAAAGGAGAAATATCTTATACCATTAGCCATTTATTTTTTTAAGCCAAAGCCATATTGAATATTAAATGGGTGTTACTCATACGAATTGATGAATTTTTTATATTATAATAGCACATACTTATTTTTTTATGTTTGGTTTGCAAGCATTTGTTTGATCATTAATTGTTCAGTCAATTATTTGACTTTGATTTGTGGTGTTGGATTTTGTTATGTAAATTTTCTTTTACCCTTGATAAGGTATATGTTTATAGTATCCATAATTTTATGAGTATTTTGTTTATATATGGAGATGTTTTTCTTAATGGAGTTGAATGAATTTTAGAGATGAGTGAAGAATTAGTGCGAGCCATGGGAAAGCATTGGTTGAAAGAGTATTTACTAGAAAACAAACAAAAGGCTACTTCACTCTAGAATTCTCTCTTAGTTATGCATCAGTGATCTGTAGTATATGGAAATCAATACTTATTCGAATTAGAATTGTCTACTACTACTTCTTTTAGAGAAAATTCTTTTTTTTTTTCCTTTTTAATTTAAAGAAAACATTTACCAACAGAGATTTTTATTTAGTCAAAAGAAAGCTAATAAAGCTTAGAGGGAAAAAAATGTCATTTCAATAAGCGTATTAGGTACACTTTTTAATGGACCCAATGCCCTATTCTGGGCTCTCTAAATATTTTCTTCACCTACCTTCAACATGTGTTATTTCTTTTACTTCTAATTCTACCTTTATTTAATAAATATATTATTTCACTTTGACCCTAATCAAACACATGCTAGCCCCTAACTGTGTCTAGGTTTAAGCATAATCAGTTGAGCAATGGAAGCAACAAAAGTATGAATAATGTAAATTTCCAATGAAGTTAAAGGTAACTTAGAAAGTTCACAAATAACTTCATTCAAATGGCTTGGCAAACATATAACAATTCTAAATTTATAATGTGAGTATGTGATTATAACTATGAGGTTATCTTCTAATAAATTAGGGTGGTGCCTATGAGTATAAATGTTTTCTAAAATAACTAATCTTCAAAAAAAAAAAAAAATTGTATGAATCGTAAATGTACTTCCTTTTCTATATAAAATCAAACCAAGTTTAATTGACTCATTCATTTCAAAAACCATTATTATTTTATATTGCCCTATTCATACCTCCAAAGCAGTATTTGAATCCGCTTAAAGATCACAATTTATGAGCTTAACTAATTATTTTTGTTTCTTAATTTATTATTTTTTTTAACATTATATGTGCAGTCTGGATGAAAGATTGGGATTGAGATTCAGTATAATAAATTTTGTCTTTATATGTGTTGCAACTAGACCATTATTAAGAATGTACATATATTGCCATGCATATTAGTCAATATATTAGTTTTATCGAACAAAAGTTTTCATTGGTGTTTTTGCTATATATCATTTGTTTTGATATATTAGTAGAAAGAAGTATTTGCAATACAATAAACTTATCGAAATTATTTATTACTATCCTTAATTTTTTTCTCTCTTCAATATTTTGTTTAATTAGTATCTTAATACTAAAAAATCAATTGTACCTAAAAATTTCTGAGCTATATTTAATCCATAACTCTTGTAGAAAATGAGATTAGATAAACAAAAACATTCGCCTAATAATTTATTCAAGGAACAGCACTAATTGATTTTTCTCCACGAAAAAAGGAAAGATCTATTTTTGGTGACTAAACAATTACTTTATGTTATTTTATTGATTAAACGATGGAGTTGGTAGTCTATCAACATAACAAAGTATACATTCTGCAAAAATAATAGTATCTTTTTGAAGCAATGTAAAATATATTGTGAAAGGAAAAACTATGACAAATCAATGTTGATTTTCCTATCATGATATAATTTAGTGCTAATTTTCCCTTTCCTTTTGCTTCTTCATTCAATGTGGAATTTCAAGTTTCCATTTATATTACAACCATTACAAACTGCATCACATGTAATTATTGTTATAAGTTTAGATTTTTTTTCATTTTTCTTTTTAGTCTTTTTTATGATTTTTGGTCTCAAATCTTCAATTGGGCTATATAATAACTATATGTAAAATTTGACTAGAATTTTTTTAATTTCTATTACCAAATAAGTTTATAATGTATTGTTAATGTCGTGTATTTCCTTTTCCTTTACATATTTTTCAAACTATATATGCATTATTTTTTCTTCATTAAACTGTTGATTGTGAATGTATTTTGATTTAGTAATTGTGTTATATTGTAATCTTATTATAAGGATGTGTCCCATTTTTGCACACACATAGAGAGTCCTTGTCTACTAATATGTGTATATGGGTATATGTATATATACATACTAACTTGACAATTGTCTTCGATATAAACCATCAACCTAAAGCTTGTAAAAAACAATGGTGTAATAAGTAATTCTGGGAATCAGCCCCATGTGACCAAGTTAGCTATTACTTCTACTCCCTGAGGATCAATCATGCACATCTTCCAACTATAATATTTCAAAGTTACTTGCACATATATATATGTGTATGTATATGTATGTATACATTTATCATTTCTCATCTCACTTTTAACCTCCATAATCACTTTATTCATTCACCACTGTCTCTCATCTCTAGCAAATATTATAATGTCCCAGAACTAAAGGATGCCATAACCCACCATGTGTTCCTACCAATTAGGAACACGTTAAGGCTCTAAAACCAACTTCGATCTTCAAAATAAGTCGTAAAAAACCACTTATTAAGTACAAAACAATAATTCTCCAAATACATCAATTTGAATTAGTCACAGGTGAGTCACTATAGTCATTACAACCACAAACATACTAAATAACTAGATCTTAATCTTCTACAGCATACAAAACTAACTGCCTCTTTTTCCCAACTTGATGATAGCTATCTCCATGCGTATCTCTAACTTATCAAGTTGACCTACAACTGTAAAAATAAAGGAATGAGCTAAAGCTAATACGAGTGCATAAACACGCACGGATAACAAACCTAAATCATTCATATGTATATAATGCAACTATAACAATATATAAACGAATAACAGTTTAATTATCTTTAATTTAAGCCAACAATCATTAAAGGGGTACTCATAACCTCGCCACGTCATGATCTTTGTCTACGTATATAAGTGGTTATAATATAAGTTTTCTTTTAAGTCCTTTACGCTTAGAGTCTAGAAACCAAGATCCCAGTATTCTAACTGCATCATCCCATATAAAAACCCATTATGAAAACCTCACACATGATTAGCAGTTGCTCTTTTAGGGATCTGCCACTACGGATCCTTAAAGCGATCGGATTGGGCATAATTGGTAATCAATTAATTTAGGTTGAATATAAATTAGTCCAATTCAATTACTAAGTCCTAATAAGCACAAGCAAACAACACCTGAAAATCGTTTCAAAATCGAAAATAAGACTCTAATCTCACAACCCAAACAAAAGCTTAGACCTCAATAAAGGAAATCGAACATCACAAATCTAAATGAAAAAAAAGTAACACGTTAACCTTCAAGCAATCTACAACTAAGTTTTACTTAGAAGTTATCTATGAACCTATAATCTATTCAATTAAGGTCCTAAAAGAAATTGTTGAATCAAATAATAATTTCAGAATAGAAATAAAACGTAATATAATTAAGCCAAAAAGTTAATATAATTATATAAGATTACTTATTTATAGAAAATCTTAAGTAAGTTATATATATATTTATTTATATATATAAAAGAAAATATAAAGTGGAAACATGATTATAGTATCAAAATATAAGATCATTGAATCGATATGGTAATAAAACAATAAGTACTTAATTGGAAAATATTATGATTTGTAGATTTTTGTAAGGAATAACATGATTATAATCGATAAAACAAAATGGGTATACTATGCATAATATAACATGCTATACATTTATAGTACTAATGTGATAAAATATTTAGATAGTAATGCCATCAATATCAATAATAAAGCATCCGTATAAATACTTAAGGAAAGACATTAATAATCAAAATCTAAAATGAACATACTTTACGAATAATATAATATACTATATAATCATAACAACTGTCGTAATAAAAATACTTAAATCGTAATATTATCAATATTAATAATAAGGTATAATGGTAATAAGATAGTATCATCGTAAATCAAATCGACACTTAAAATACATATATGATAAAGGTATTAACATAACCATATACCAAGCTAGAAAATAATGTCCCTACATAAAATATATCAAGAAATTGAAATCCAATGCTATAAATTTACATATACATATAGCTTGATATTATGACATAAAGTATAATAATGACTTTTATATATACTAAAACGATGATTATGACAATTAAATCAATTATAATAGAAATCAAGTACTAGCATATAATTACTTTTCACAATGATATCAGAAAATAGAAATAATATTACACTCACACGATACTGAAAAATAGAATTAAATCAACTTACGGAATAAACTCATGTCTAGAACATTAAATGAACATTGGATTGATGCCGAAAATGAACCTATAAAAGCAAAATATAGATACTATATTTCATATAATAATATACTTAAATAATTAACAAATACTAAATTTACAGAAGCGGTTCAGAATGCATGGAAACGAGGACATAGCAAAACACATGTTTTGGAAAATTAGTTTTAAGGCTCTAATGCATTGAGAATTAATTGGGGTTTGAATGCTTACGGACAACGAAAAAGAGTTAGGGTAGGGGAAGGGGTAGGGGGTAGAAGGGAAGATAATGGAATTCAGGTGAGAGTGAAGGAGAGTGGAAGAAGGGGATTTGGGAATTGCAGTCGACAAATGAAAGCAAGAGACAAGTGTGAGAGAGAGGAGAAGAGATGAGGGAAAGAGGAGAGAATGGGGAAGGAATTTATGATGGGAAAGGGAAAAGTGACGAGACAAAGGCAAAAAAGGGTAAAGGATGATGGGAGACGATAAGCTGTGAGAGAGAGAGTGAGTGAGTGAGGGTGGCGACTATAAATAAAAGGAAATTAAAAGAGTGTTTAAGGTAAGTCTTAAAATGAGAAAGTAAAGAATTAATTAAAATTAGAGTAAATAATATTTAGAAAAATAAGACATGTATTAAAATACTATAAGATATAGAATATTAATATATACATATATATAAACTTTACATGTAAAATAAGATAAAATTAATATATTTAATGTGTAAGTAAAATAAAAGTAATCGAAAATATATATATATATTATTGGAATCTTAAATTAGACATCTATTCTAGAGGATACACTTTAGAATGAATCTGAAATTATTTAAAGGTTAATAAATAGAGAAATTTTCTACTAGATTGTAGATTGTAGATTGCTAACTGTTGGTCTCGTATAAGATATCAGAATAGGGGAGGGAAGGTGAATTGATATCTTTAAATTTTTTAAACTTTTTGTATGTAAGCAAAATAAAATTTTCCCTCTTAACAACTTATAATGGTAAACAGTGATATTTAACAATTTAATGCATAACAATAAATAAAGTAAAAGAGTAAAGAAGGAAAATATCAGGTGAAGATTTTATAAAGTGCGAGACCAGGTCTACTTCACCAATGCCATTCCACTTGATCCACTAAATCAAATCACAATAAGATTATAAGTACTCATTACAAATGAACTTTACAACACTCCACTCCACTCTACTCTACTCTACTTATCTAGCTTCTCTACAATTTAGGCTAATATAGATCTACAGAGTATTAATTGACTTCTTTTTACAACAAAGTTTAGAGATTACAAATGAGAATAAAGAATATAAGTCTCAAATAATTTATCTTTCAAAGAAAAATAACGATTGTTGTATAATTTGCTTTGATAAAACTTTCTGAAGAAACATTTAAAGGACCTTCTATGACTTTTCAAAATATATCATTTGATCACGATTTTTTATGCAACAGAAAATTTTTCTTCAAAGTTATGTCACATGACGTCTTGAATCCTTTCTCTTTTTATATTTAAATCTTCCAATGGTTAATTTGAATATTATCTTCACTTTCATATTTATCCAACATTTAGTTATTCCAGATAATTCCTTGGATATTTTGAGAAGATCTTGGTAATTTAAAATAAAAAAAATAACTCTCCTTATCTTGTTTAGATCAGATACACATTAATCCGTAACCACTAGATAAGCTTCTAATTTGAATTTTAAAAAAAAAAATTTGTTAGTAACTTCCGGATAAACCTCATGTTCAAAAATTTAAAACTCCACAAAATCCGAATCAAGCTTATCCTTATCTATTCTTATGCATATCTTAATTTCTCAAAAATTAATTCACTTAAAGATAATTCCCATGAATCTTAATTCCATCTTGAATGAAATGAGATTAAGTGTATTTTCTTAATATATCCAATCTAGTAAAGTTAGGCATTGATTAATTCAAATATAATTTAAAGCTTTTTCAATGTCATACTTCCAAACTTACTTTCTAAACAACCTTTTGAAAAATATCAACCTTTTGCTTCTAAAGGTTCTGAATAAACTTTTGATGTGCTGTACCAATTTTTTTTATAAAAGCTTTTGAATCACTCTCTGAAGATTTTCAGACTGGTCTATATTCAATTAATTCAAACCTTCAAAGTACAGCATGGTTTTGCACTTTAAAACTTTCTAAAGAACTTTATAAATACCTACACATTTGTTAATTCATTAACGTTTTTCTCTTTTTATTGTCATCAAAATCCATAAGAGAAATCTAATACTAACAACTTAAGCTAAGGAAATTTTTACTACTTAAATAAATTATTAAACTAACTTGACTAGGGTGTTTCAGATATGAACGTCTTTACTATAATTAAGATAAAATTGTTACTATGACTATTACTATTATCGATTGCATATGCTTTAATATTTGCGTAATATTCCTTATTTAGACATTAATGTTTAATTGAAAACTCTAATGACCATTACTATTATCAACTAGAAAAAGATACTTTTAAAAAGCATTTCAATTTGAACAAAATCGAACAAAACTATTTTTTAGATGTTTCAATTTAGAATCTTAAATCATTAAAAGCGGTTTGGTTTTGTAATGGTTTGAGTAGAATCGTTGCAAATATAGTTCAATTTAGCCTATAAACTAAACTCAAAATGAATCGAATTAGACAATAAACACTCCTAATGCTTAGTTTATGGATCTTTTGGAATGGGAATGTGTGCAAGTTGTTTAGTTTAAGAATAGGCTAAATTACACTAAAATTAATAAGTGTTATAATTGAACCTAACAATAAAAAATAATAAAATTAGTATCAGCTTCTTCAAGCTGCTTCATTGCACCATTTATCTTGTTTATAGCGCTTTATTTTTTGAAGTTCTCTAAATTTTGTATTAAAAAATATGAATATTTAGAATGAAAATTATGCTAAAATTAATAACAATGTTACTATGAAACCTAACCCAACAACAAACAATAGCAATGTTTAATAAGAATTTCCTTAAGTTCCTTTTTTGCATTGTTTATCTTCTTCATTATTATTTTTTTTTCTCTATAAAATCGTTCAAATTTCACAATAAAGAAATAATCTTTATAACATAAGGTATCCTAAAATCAAAAGCAAAGTTACAATAAAACTCTAATCAAACAATAGCAAAGTTATAAACTTAAACTCTTTCTTAAAAAAGATAAAGAGCTTGTTATCTGAAACTCTTGTTTTTTAATAAATTCCCTCTCTTTAATTAAAAAAAAAATCTAAAGCAAAGTTATAATAAAAATCTAATCAAACAATAGTAACTTTAGTAATAACTTTCCAAATTTCATATTAAAAAAGAGATAATGTCATAGCTATTGCCTTAACTTTATAAGTTTTCACAATTTTACATCTCAACTTTAAAATTATCAAATTATACACTTAGTTAGAAGTTTGGTTGTTGTCATTATTAAACTTAATGTTACAATTTATATCTTAACTTTGCCACTTTATATAATTTTATACATGAAGTTTCAATTTGTTTAATTAAATATCTAAGTGAATATTTAATTCTCATCATCTATGCCTCGGTTAATTCCAATTAGCACCATTAGTTTAGTTAGTATGATCATCTAATGGACTGGTTGCCTACAATATTACGGGAGTTATGCAACCTCCTATAGATGGTTACCAACCGCCTCACAAAACAGTAGGTCATAACCCACTTCAAAAATGTAGATTGCGAGACCCATTGATAACCATAGGTTGCTACCTATGTAGTGTTGTACAATCCCTTTAAGGTTGTAACCTTACTACCATATTGACTAATCTTTTACTTGACTGATCATATAAATTAGAGTTAATTGATGTATAAAAGATAATAAATAAATCTCCAATTGGATATATAATCACATAAGTCGAAACCTAATGTATATAATTATAAAAGTAAACAAACTAAGATGTAAACCATGACATGTCTCAACATTATTACCTCATTTTTTCCATATATAACTACCAATCCAATCATTATAAACAACTAATAGGGTCTTGACACATAAACCACTATTAATAAAAGTCATATTGAAATGTCATGTCATGCCTTCACATAAGTAAGTCAAATCTACATCATTTTCTTAAATAAAAAGAAAATTAAAGCATGAAAAAATAAAATAAAATAAATTTAAACTTTAACACAAAGCAAGCAATAATTCAAAATCAAGCACATTATATAGAAAGCTCGAACAAAAGTTATGAAATGCATTGTGAAACCATAAAACATAATATCAATTGAATTACAAACTGATTTCACAATAACCAAAATTATAAATTCTTAAAACATCACAAGACTCCAACTAATAATGAATTGATTGTAAAGGCATTCAAACTTGATCTAATTCAATTATGGTAATTCATAGTCTCTAATATAAAATTAAAAAATCTAAACATTAGGATGCAAATAAAAAATTTAAATAAATAAAACAATTCTACCAAAAAAAATAACAATTAAAAATAGATATATAAACAAATAAATAAAGCTACTAAATTGTATAATTAGGAACTTCTCCATTAAAAGACAAAATCAAGGGCCTAAAGGGTCTTATATTATCAAAATGAAATTATAATTGAGTTTTCTTTTGTCCCTTCTTTTGCTTTTTCAATTCAACCTTTTCTCTTATTTCTTCCTCTTTTTCTCCATTATCGTTATGTTCTTGTTTGATTAGATGAAAGATGTAACGTTTGAATCAAGGAATCACATTTACTAATTAAAGGAAAAAAATCTTGAAAAATTCAAAGGAGTTGTTGAGAAGGAGAAGATTTTGGAGGCATTCTTAGAATCGTTGAGTTGAATTTGAATTCTTGATATGAAGAAAATCTTGTAAGAGAAGTTGTAGTAGAATTGAATTGAGAGCACATAAATGAAATTTTGGAGTCTCCTTTATTATTTGAAGTGACATGAAATAAGAACTTTTTGAAAAATTAATAGAATTTATATTTAAGGTAAGGATGTTTTACGTGATTTGATTTAATTTCTTTTTATTTTGTGCTATAGATCCTTGCTTTGATTTTCTAAAATTTCTATCTATTTAAAAGAAAATAGTAAGGTTTCACCTATATATATGAACACATTAGCATTTCAATATGAATTATTAAATAACACTATATTTGAGATGAGGGAAGGGGGAAGGAAGCAATAGGCAGGGTAGGAAAATAGAGAGGAAAAGTTCTAATTTCATTGTTTGGTATAGTAGAGAAAGTAAGGAGGAGAGGAAAATGGAGAGATTTGTTTTTATGAATCCCACTAATATTTTCTCCCTTTATATAAAGAGAAAGAGGAAAGAAATATTGAAAAAAATAGAAATTGCCAATGTATCTTTTCTTTTTTCTTGCTTTTCCTTCTTATTATTATTTTTAATCGGCTTATTGGTAAATTTAGATTATATTCATTTTATCTTTAATAATAATTTAAATTCCTTCAATTTTTCTCCCTCTATTATTTAAACACATTGGAATAAATCAAATACTTCTACAATTTATTCATCCATATCCTTTTTCTTTATTCCTACCCTTATCCCATACATAGTGTCAAAGTGCACATGTCAAGACTCAATTAGCTTCTTATGATGATTGAATTAATTATTATAAATGAAAAAATGAGAGGTTAGAATGCTAATAACTAAACTTTTAGTTGTTGTTATAATTTGAAAATTTCATAGTTGGGGTATGGAATTGTAAAAATATGTAAAGTTGAGGTAATGACCACAATATTGTTAAAAAATAGTTTTTATAATAAAAGTTACATTAAAATTAATAAAAAATTACAATGAAACCTTTTTTTTTTCAATATCACTTTCAAAAAAATTAATACTTTTAATTTAAAAAATTCATAATAAAACTTAATTTCAGGATAGCAACTTTAGCAATAACTTCTTCAAGCTTAGTAAAGGTAAGAGAGGAGATGTTATCTGTGAACTTAGTGGCTACCTTCAGGGCTTTGATAACAAAGACATAAAATGAAATATGATGGTAGTGGATGAGTTAAGGAAGTGAAGGGTGAGTGTTATAAATTTAAGGTATGCTATTAACAAAGAGCATTCTTTTAATCACTTATCATTGTACTTGCAATATACAATGTTTATATTTTGACTATTTAGTATTTCCAGTTTTATTACCCAAACTTGTTCATTTTTTAGCGATCAATCTAACTAGATACTTATCTAATAAAGATTTCATAAGAATGCTTTATACTCAATCAGAAAAGTGATTTCTTAAAGACCTCCCAAACAGATGCTAAATTCATAACAGATCATTTAGGCAGATTACCTTTTTTCCTTATGTCATAGAAAAAATGTGTTATAATCTTTATTGAGATAAATTGCATATGTTAGTTAAGGAATAACTTAGGAATTCATTGATAATTACTTTGCCATTAAGCAACTCCTCATTTTACTCATCTTAGCCTTCTAAACTAACTTGCACAATCAATGCCATAAAGGTAAGTAACTTTATGATTCAATAAATAGGGCAACAATTAATAATTCGGTACTAAATATTGAAAAATGTGGAAAGAGCAGTTATGAGAAAGGGAAAAACCAACAAAAAATGAAGATTGTTCATGAAAGTTTCTACAAAATACTCATTAGTTCTACCAAACATATCATGATTATATGTTCCTTGGAGCATATTGATGAAATGAATGAAATACTAACAATTAACATAATATGGCTATAGTGTTCATAAGTTTCAATATATGATTGATGATTTCTCCTTTCATGGATTAATAAAAGAAAATTATCAATAGTTTTATGTTCTTACTTTTGTTTTATTTTACTTTATTTAATTTTTCTAACAACATTAATTTAATTTAATAATAATATTTTAATAAAATATTACATTTTACTTTTACTTAATTAGATAGGTGGCTAGCCACATGGAATAATTAATATTTAAAATATGCATAAGTGATATGTGGTTATTATTTAAATGTAAAATGCCATATATCTAAAATCAATTTGATAAAAATACATCTCGATCAATAAAAACTAATAAAGGTAAGCTAGACAATAGTGTTAATAACGATTGAGTATCAAATTTAACAACTTCAAAGTTAAATTAACAAATTAAATATTTGTGTAAAGTTAATATATTATTTTTTATATCATCCCATAGAATAACAATCGTGATAAAGTTATTTTGTACAAAAATATTTACTCTCAATTAGTTGTTCTTAAGGATATGATAACTATTCTTAGAGACGGATGCAAGATCATATGATTGGGGGGTAAGGCAAAATTTTATTAATTAAGTTAGTATTAGATTCATTTTAGCAAAATATTCACTTTTAATTGAAATTATATTGTATCTTACATATGTAAAATGATTTTTTTAATGATAACACTCATAAAATCTTATTAAACTTCATAATATAGAATAGTTCTCTTATGAGATGATTAGGAGTGCTTAGTGTAATATAAACTTTTTAATAGTATATTACTATCTTATAAAAAAATAAACAAAATTATTATCTAAAACTCATGCATATTTTATTTTTAAAAACTAGTGAACTACATACCCGCAATACATACTAGAAATAAAGAAAAAATAAATTAAAAGCCCCTTATAACTATCTTTATAATTTTGCAATCAAATTGTAAAACTTTCAATTTCAATAATAAACTTTTAAAAATTATCAAAAAAATTCAATTGGATGAGATTTTTTATTTTAGCAATAAAATCCTAGAGTTTCTGAAATTGATATACTAAAATTGTAAAATTTTTGTAATAGTTCAAACGTTAATATAAATTTACATTTCACTAGTAATTTTGTATATATCATATATCACATGAAAACTATGTTTTTAGAAAATTAAAATATATCATAAACCAAAATCAATATTGCTACTTATTCATTAGTTTTTAAATTGGTTTATATTTATTCAATGAATTATAAATTTCAAATTAAATAAAAAGCAAATAGTTGAAATTGAGAACCTATGAATGGTATAACTTAAAGAGGTAAATGGAAATATATATATGTGAGTGGACATATCTTAAATTGACAATTTTTTCAAATATAACCAAATTGACGATAAGCTTAAATCAATAATAAAAAATATTGATAAGCTTTTTGATAACCAATAGTGATAGTAACAAAATTCAAAAGTATAATCCTAAAAAGTAAAATAAATCAAAACTATTAAACATAATTATTACGATATACGAATAACTAAGCAAATGTTATGTAAAAATAAACTTTCTCATAAGTAAACTTTCTCATAAAAGTGTCATTTTGAGCTAAATATATGAATGACCATATATGCAAATATGACATATATATATATACATTGTGGAACAAATAATGTCTTTGAATAAAAAGATAATTAGAAGCTTATTAGATTGTCGTTCTTACGTAAATAAATCTTAACAAGAGAGAAAACCAAAGTTGTTAATGTAAGTAGACTATAAATAAAAAAATAGTAATCAATAATAACTGAAAGAAAATTCAAATGTATAATCTTGAAAAAATTATAATAAGTCAAAAGCTTTTGAAAGTAATAGAAAAATAAACAAACGTTATTCCTTTAAAAAAAGTCTGAAAAATATATATTGAATTGCTGCTTTGTATTAAAATACTATTTTGAACTAAATATATAAATAGCCATATATTACAAAGATAATATATATAAAGGAGTATAATTGAAGACAAAAAAGGAATAGTAATAACTTATTTGAATTTAATGAAATCTAATAATGACACCATTAGAAGGTTGATAGATTGCTATTCTGACATAAATAAATCTTGATATAAGAGAAAACCAAAGTTGTTAACATAAGTAAACTAAAAATAACAAAATAGTAATCACTAATAACTGAATGAAAATTCAAAAGTATAATCTTAAAAAAATTATAATAAGTCAAAAGCTTTTGAAAGTAATAGAAAAATAAACAAACATCATTCCTTAAAAAAAAATCTAAAAAATATATAGTGACTTAATGCTTTGTATGAAAATATTATTTTGAACTAAATATATAAATAGTCACACATTATAAAGATAATATATGTAAAGGAGGATAATTGAAGGCTAAAAAAAAATAGTAATAACTTCATTGAATTTAATAAAATCTAATAATGGCACTATAAGAAATATGTAATGTATAAAATTCTCTTAGTTTTTTGTTAAGTGTTTTAGAAAAAGACCTAGATAATAATCATAATAGTTTAGGAGATTTACATTTACAACTTGCTTTTCTTTTTTTTTTTTTTTGTAGTGTTACAAGCCCTTAAGCTTAAACTGTGGACCTTTTTTTCTTTTGTTGCTATTTTTGAACAATATTAGCGTTTTCAACTAAAGGGAAAAAAATATAGGTAAAAACTTTCGAAATCAGTTGTTATAATATATTAAGATGGTCATGGAAGTATTTATAATGATAACCCCTAGTTTGATTAAAATGACCATTTAAGAAACTATTTAATGTGGATAGTTTTGTAAATTTAAGATTTAAGAAATATAAAGTATATTAAAGACACTAAAAGTGGGTTTAGTTTCTTTAAAATTATAGATAAATATCAAAATTGATATATATTATATGCCAACAACATTATAGTATAGAAGTTAAATGATGATTATGCATATGAAAATTCTTATCAAATTTCAAGTTTTATTCAATTAGTAATTTTAAATTAGTAGTTTTTAAACTAATAGATTGCTTAAATTTATAGGCTTCCCTTTTATTTTTAAGTATTTAAATATAATTGATGCTTGTACATATACATATCAATCCACCCTGAATCTCTTTTTTGTAAGTAAGAGAGAGAGAAAGATAAGGATTCCTTAAAATTATGCGTTTCAATTGGTTTGCGCAATATTTTTTAGGGTGATATATTAATGCATATTTACCATAATCAAGATTATTAAATTTGTGATTCTACCTAAAATCATTAGAGAGTCAATGAAATCGAAATATGAAATCAAAACTTGAAAACATAAGTTTCTAAAATCTATGTAAAATAGCTTAGAAAAATTATAAATATATTTATAGTAATTATTCAAAACTTAAAATACATGATGAAAATAAAGAAATAAAGAAATTAAGTTCTTTTTTCATAAAAAATTCTTAATAATGCACAATTTAACGTATATGGAAAAAGGATAAATGGAGTTGAAACTAAACTTTTTCCCTTTTTCTTTTTGAAGAAAATAATAAATTAAAAAGAACCAAACATTTCAATTCATTTTAAATTATTAATGGTATAAACTAAAATATATAGTTTTCTTTTTAATCTTTACTATTGGAGTTGGAATCTAGATGAAGGTTATGGATATAAAATAAGAGATTAAGAGAGAAAGTAAAAAGAAAAAAAATTAAATAGGACAAAAAAGATTATATAATGTCTTAATAATTAATGGCTTATAAAAGTTTAGTTATATGTTTTGATTTTTTAGCCCATTAAACTTAATATATATATAATTAATAAATTTAATAAAAAACACAAGTTTCTATCGAGTATATATGTAAACTTGGCTAAAAGCATAAGTTTATTTATGAGAACTATTTTATACACAAGTTAATTTAGAAAAGTTTTCTAAAATCGTAAACTTATATAATTATATAAGTAGAATCGTAATTTTGACAATTATGACTAGAATTTGATTATACATTGATGTAGTAAATGTAAAATGCTATATACAAATGTAGCCATTTTCATTATTAAAGGTGCACTAAGATAATTGACAGTTCTAGCCTTAGTGAATTAATATGAAGGACATGTAATGTAAAATTAAAAATGGTAAATAATATGAATTATTAATATCAACAAAAGGGTAATTTAGGCAAAGTAAAATGGATACCAAATCCCTTCACTTTTGCTTTAATAATATAAATAAATCATAAAAGATCTATGAACAAAAAAGTGCAAGTACAGCATAAAAAGTAATTTGACATAAATATAAATATTCTTCAATCTCTCTTCCATAACTTTGCAAATTTGACTTGTTAATAAGTTATTATACAGTTTATCATTCAACAAATCACATTTATTTTCATAATATTAATTGTAAAATGAAATGTTACAAAATCAAGTCAAATTATTGGTATAATTATGTTGGTGTAACACCCTAAAAGGAGGCGTAATAGTTTTGCCTAAAATTTTTATATCACATGTATATTCATGATATAACAACCACCTTGTAAGTTAGAGGTTACAACACAACACTCTAACTTGTAAGTTTCTAATCATACTTAATCTTTTTACATACATCTATTGAAATGTATATTTAACTAAAAGTGATCCAGTAATCTACGATTCACCAAAATTGCAAAGAGCCAAAATCACTTGTCAAATAATAAGATGGTATAACTAAAATTCAATGACATCACAAGCTATCAATTATTATGAAGATCTAGCTTAACTAATACAATCTACTAAAATAATTTTCTTCGTCTAATCTAGCTGCTTAAAGGAACAACCTACACTCTAATGTTAGCCTATTCTCAACTTTTAGTTACCTACATAGATCAATGAGTTTGTACATTATCACTACTGTTCAAGCAAATTATTAAGTATCATTAACAAACATACAGTCAAGCTATATACGAGATGAATGTACATGTGATGAATGTAAGCAACACATCTATGGGGCTCTAGAACCATGGAATGTGTATATTGACGTTATCTACACATCGATTATCTCTCGTACTTAATAGCATGAGGTATTTCACCTTATCCACATGAAACTATTTGTGGTTACCGTCTCCACAAACGGAACTCGACTATTACCTTGTCAAGAATACAATGGGGTTATCTACTATGAATGGTCAATATAATGCCTTACGGGCTCACTATCGGAAAATTTATATAATGCCTTACGGAGCTAAACTATGTAAGTCATAACTTAAGCTATTTGCTATCAATCAATTGAAGATGGTCCATTAGCATTGCCTCAATAAGTAAAATATGGCAGGCGATTGCTATGAGCACTCACCAAGTTAATAAATTTTTCTTTAAATCATAAAACATTTCAAAAATGCATTTTTGGAAATTTTTCAAAAAACTTGGCAAAGTTATAGACATCATAGTCTGCAACTAATGGATCACAAACATGTAAGGAGTATATCTAGTTAATTTGGCCAAATATTTAAACTTACCAATTTAGTAAGGCGATCATGCAGATGTTGGCATACAAAATAGTTGGTTACTCAGTAGACAATTAAAGGTAAGCAACAGAATATCAAGCAATCATCAAATACAAATAAGTAGCAGTTTATTAAAACCCCCTTACTTAGCTTGCTCACTTACTTGTCTTAGCCTTTAAAGTTCTTGAATTGGAATTTAAGTCACTTAAGGCACAACAGTAATAAAATCAATGTAAGTAATTAGAAGAGGGTTTCTTGAAGAACTTAATAATCTACCTAATTACTAAAACTCGCTCTAAATCTCAAGTATGGTTAAAATTTGTTTTCGTTATAACGTCATTTTAAGTCTATTTTTTTGTGTTCTTATAGTCAATTTTCATTATTTTCAAATGTTTTATCACGTGGTGGTGTCCATTTGGTCAGATTAGACCTATAATCTTTTGGATTGGGCCAATTAATTTTGTTGGTCTAAGGTCGGTAGTTAACTCCTAAGGGTTTTCAACCTTGTCTTGGGCTTGGGTTAAGATTTGGGTAATGGGCCTCCTTTATGGTTTATTGGGCCTTATTTAGGGGTTTTAAGTGA
The DNA here is from genome assembly GCA_024138005.1 of Lumnitzera racemosa. NCBI lineage: Eukaryota > Viridiplantae > Streptophyta > Magnoliopsida > Myrtales > Combretaceae > Lumnitzera > Lumnitzera racemosa. Next base: position 26,296,013 of record JAMXBC010000010.1, read on the forward strand.
ATTCTTCAAAATTATCTCTTAGCATGTTTTATTGGGCCTTAGGTTTACTTTTACAGGCTAAATTGGGTTTTTTTTTTTTTCATTATCTTCTTATAGTAACTTCGAATGAGCCTATGGGGGCTCCTCCAATTATCTTATTGAGCTTGTTGTGTTTATAATTTACTTCTTTTAAGTTTTCTTAAGCTACTAGTCAGATTCTTGCTATTCAATTATAAGCCTTGTTTTGAGCCTTTTTAATGAGATTTGAGTCGATCCTTCATTCATTATAGGTCTTTGAAATACTTCATTCTCAGTGAGTGTCCAAATCTGCTAGTTATTATTTATTTTGCTTTTAATCAAGTTTTTAAAGTCCAAATGACATTTTAGGCTCATTTAAGCTTCTAACCCAACTTTAGCTTACTCAACTTTGTTAATTAAATATGAAATCTAAATTATCATTAATTAATGATTTCATTAAGCTAATAAATGGAAAGTTGCAGCTTAGTTTAGTTTCAAGAAATGGCATCCAAGATGGTCACAATAAGGCTTCCACCATCCTTTATGTAACTTGTCGTTTAAGTGCACCTTATCTATCTCTAAACTAGGTTTTTCACTAAAGGAAGTTAATATCATCAACAACTAAGTGATGGTCATGAAGAAAAGATCCACCACAAGGGGTGGCATGCAAAGGAAATTAAGGATTTTGGTGTTTTCTCAACTTCTTTTCATATTATCTATATGGAATCATCTTCTATACTTTTAGAAGGTAAGTAACTAACTTGTTAAGTATATGAATAAATGTGTAATTATGTAGCTTTAAAATAACATGTATATGATTATAACATGTTTATCTAATATTTATAACCCTAAACTCTTAAGATATCATAGGTATAACTTATGTGAACAAGAAACTTAAATTAAGTGAGTTTTACCTTAAGCTGGTCTGTACGAGTTTCAACTTTTCTACACAAAACGAAATCGAAACTTACTCTTTCAAAAGCGAATATTTGTAGGTAAGAAACTAGGAGGTATATATGATCTTTGGGTGATGGCGTTTTGTGATGTAGTGGTATATGGTGGTGACAATTAAAAAGGTATTGAGGTGTGCCAAGGGTAGGGGGTGTCTCTAAAAGTACTTCTTCTTTTTTTTTTTTCCTTTGATTTTTATTTGGGTTTGTAGAGAAGGTTTCTTAGAGTTTTTTAAGAGTAAAAAATGGAGTCAAATTAAAGGTTTTGAAAAGATGAAATTACAAATAAAAAAGGTAGGATAAGAGGGATAAGATATTATTTTAATTAGTTCAAAGGATACAAAGATCAAGGAGGGGTGGGGCGGGTTACCATTTGCTCTTTGACCCTTTATTTGATTTGGCAAGAGTTATCTCAAAATATTATAATTATCTAATTAGCCTTTTTCTATTATCTCCTTAATTGGTCATGTCTATTTCTTAGTAAGAAGACTAGGGTTGGTAGATGAATTAAAGGGTAATTAATCTAATCAATCGCAATTACATTTAATTAAGCAATTTAGGCCTTATTAGGGTATAATTAGGGCTATGCCATGTTTTATCACTTTAATTAAGTCTATTGACGTCTATTACTTCATTTGTAATGATCTTTTAGCATTTAAGATTGATTAGGGTTTTCAAATTGCTTACAAGATTGGTGATTTAGGGTTTTCAAGCAATTAGAAAAATCATTTACAATTAGCGAATAGTTTAGAAATATACTTAGGATTTACTAGTTGAATTGGGGTTTTAGGCTACTAATTAGGGTTTTAGACTACTAATTAGGGTTTTAATCAGTTTATTGATGTTTTCTTATCATTTTAAGATTTCTTCCGTATTAGGGTTTTTAAAGTTTTACGCATACGATTAAGGTTTTAGGTTTTACTCTCTTTAGGGTCTTCCGACTTATTATTTATGGTTTATGACCTATTATTTATGATTCATCTATTTTATTTAGGGTTTTTGTCATTTGGATTAGGGTTTTAGACAGTTTGTTAGGGTTTTGGAGTCATCTTGGAGTTTCTCATGTATTAAAGTTTTGACTAAGATTTTGAAGGTACGTTGTGGTCTTAGTATTAGTTTTAGGGTAATAAATACATCACTAAGGGTAAAATAGTAATTTCAATAATTTATTATTTTAATTGGCTTTATTTGATTGATCACTATTGTTTCAAGATATGTCTAATTGTTCATTGTCGTTTACAAGACTTTATGAAATATGAGTTAAATGTGCTAATTTGAAGGTGTTCCTTACATTTAAAGTTTAGCTTAGAATTTTATGACTTTAAGGTTTGGGGTTTTGCATTTTTGGGTTTTTATTCAATTCAAAAATTTAATTTGTGGTTATGCGTACTTAAGTTTAGGGTTTCTGTATGCAATTAGGGTTTACGAATTTTATTTCTAGGGTTTTTGAGTTCATTTTAAGCTTTCAATTTAAAATTTTGTTGATTTTAATTTCTTTAGTCTGATTGAGCCTAAGGAATATCTATCAATTCTTTAAATTTAACTTTAATTTTAAAACATGAAATTTGTGGGGTTTACAGTTGGCAGTTTATACAGCAAAATCGGAATGATTGTAATATAGGTAATGTAATTATTATTTACAATATACTACTAATAAAAAATTCCAATGTATGATAATTTATTTAATTAAATAATGTTTTGCAATGAATGAATTTAATGTTATTAGATATTGTGGGGAAAAAAATAGAAAAAAAGCCAAAAAAAATTATTCAAACAATAAATATGTCTTTAAAAAGTAAAATGACACTTCTAAGATTAAAACATAAGACCTAATGTTTAGTAAAATAACATTTAACTACTTAATTATGCTTAATATTTATTAAATTTTCTCTTTAAAATATGTGTACAATATATACCCTTTATTTAAAAAAATTAACTTTTTTCTTGAGTTTGGGAGAGGTAGGTATTCTATTTGGGACTTCTAATCATATCTTTTTAGTTTGCTTGTTTATTCTATATATATATTATAAACTCATCAAAATTTAAAAGGTGTTAAAGTATTTTTTGTAAGTTTAAAAGTATAAGTTAGCGGATACTAAAGTTATAAGGAGATTATTTGTAATCTTCAAATAAGATAATGGACGGAGAAACACAATAGCAATTTATAGGAGTTTAAAAAATGTCAAAACATACTCCATATAAATTTGGAAATATATCTTTACAGAGGTAAGGCACTTTGCACATTCCCCAATTTCTTTTCCTTGTTGATTTCTAAGGATTGTCCTTTTGTACACTGTACAGTCGAGTTTTCACTATGAATAACCATGGAACCGTGCGCCAACTTTCCTCCGCGATAAATGGGCCAAACTACCATCAATTTCGCTCATAGTTAGTAAATGATGGCCCAAAAAGCACACATTGGGCCAAAAAAACAAAAAACAAAGAATGAAATATCTTTCTGTTATTAATCTGAAAAATATACACATGGGAACCTGAAAATACATAGATCTTATTTGGGCCAGCGCGATGTATGTGGTCAATGGAGAATCAGACCCTACGAGATAATTTTTAAAATGATATTTGACTAAATCTTGTAATATTGTTAATCGATTTCTTGTGTTGTTTGTTTCCAGGTTTTTTGTTTTTATTTCGTATTGAGTTGTCTATTCGTGCCTGGGAAGCTACGCAACTCAATGGACATTAATAAGGTTTCTAGGACACTTGTTAAAGGAAACAGTGTATTTTTAATGTAATCCTCAATGTTGGGAAGCCACGCAACTCAATGGACATTAATAAGGTTTTTAGGACGCTTGTTAAAGGAAAAAGTATATTTTTAATGTAATACTCAATGTTAAATTTACTTTCTGATTGAGCTTTCAATTTTTTAGTCTACCATTTGAGTCATCAATGTTATGTAAATTTTATAAAAATAGGATTTCCATTAGCTCCATTACAATCTTGTGTATACATATCAGCATATGATTTGTCCATAATAATTAATTTGATAAAATAATAATAAAAATATATTTTATTGCACAATATAATAAAAAATAACATTAAACATTTGCCATTATATAGTAGGATAAAAATAGAGAAAAAAAAAAAGTGAAAGAAAAGAAGATAAAAATACTGCAAAAAAAAGAAAAAGAAGTGCGAGTCCAGCTACCTTGATGTCAATCAAAAGTTGACACATTAAGCAAAGATGGAAATTTTGACGGAGTTCTATTTCTATAAAACTTAAAGAACGTAGAGTAATGTTTAGATATGTATTTTTCCCTTATTGAACAAAGAAGCCTTTAAAAAAGTAATTGGATTTTAAGCACATGTAATGATCAATTACATAACCCCACAAGCCTCTTGCAGAATAATTAATTAATGTACTTTGGATCAGCTATCAATTATTGTTGTTTTATTATTCTTCCACTTTTGTTCTCTACCATCTTCATTACTTCTAGGGATATGCTGCCAAGGATTCTCTTATTTTATTTTATTTTATCTTATTTTTCGTTTGACTTAAACATTAAGGATTCCCATCCAAACTCAAAGTTGGAACACTCAGAACCATCTATATTAGAACTAAGTATAACAATCCTGTCCCTCATAATCAAGATCACTACATGATTAGAGATGAGAGATGATGGGTAATATCCCAATCATTGGATGCATTCACCTTAAAGTTTTAACAGTTAATTAAACAATGAGTATACAAGAACCGTAGACATGCAAAAAGCATGCATGTAAGATGGTTGTTTGTACTTCTTACTAATCAAAAAATTAGTACGATGTAAGAAAGTCATTCTTCGATTGTCTATATAATAACGTACAAATTTAAGCTCTTCCGTCTCCTCAAGAGAGTAAAAAATAGGTGTAATCTGATACAGTTCATTTCTTTTACATATAAGTAGCATGTAAAGTAAAACAAGTCCAGAAACTACAAACTTAGCCAACTTGCTTTCAATTATCCTGAGCCCCCCCCCCATCCATTTGCTTGGCCATGGCCATATGTATATATGTCTTTGGAGCTTTAAGGTTGCCGTCTTGTATGCATAGATTTAATATTTGATAGGCTATCTAGTAAATGCACACAATCATACAAATGAAGGAGCGTCTTACTAAATGACAAAACGACTTAGATTCTTTGTTTTGTCAGTGGTAGGGAAGAAAAAACACTAGGATGTCAACAGACTCAACATGCCGTGGCCTAAAGGAGAAAAAGTGGTTTTACCTCTTTTCTCTTCCTTTTCTTTTTCACACGAAAAGGTGCCTTTACCAATTTTTTTTTCTTTTTTATTTTTTTAAATAAAGCAACTTTTTGAAAGAACTAATGTGGAATATGAAAGGAAATTTTTGAATTTACAAATCATGTGTAGGACATCTAATATACATTACATAGACAATTTTAAAAAAAAAAAAAATTATGTACATCCCAAATTTTATAAATAGTACGTACACTCATATCATTTGGAAAAGATCGACAGAGTAAAATTTCTTATCCAATTTGGTAATAAAGCACTCTGTTATATAAATTATATTATACACTCATAATTACTTTATAAGATAGGATTATTATCTAGTTTGGGAATCCTGTTTATTGATTTGACATTTGAGAAATTGGACATATGTTAGGTCGTGCGATAAATCGACATTAGAAAATAATTACGATTGTATATTGACACAAAAGAATTCATAATTGAGGAGAAATTTTGCAGCTTCAACATTTTTATCCGATGGATGCAAGTGCGCTTTTGAAATTTAGGCGTCTCTATAATCTGATAGTTTTTAATGTTACCAATATGATTTACCCTTCATATTTTAAAACATAGATTTTCGATTCAATGAATTCTGTATTTATTTGATCTGTTTAATATTTATTTTGCACCAAAAATATGGTACCCGGATGAGCAATAAGGATGGTGGGGCCTCAATGAACACAGCTAAGATACCTCTAATAATGTATTTCATCTAACAACTGGTGGTACAATAATCGGTACTATTAATATGGCCCATCCACTCTGTATTGTTGGATATATAAATAATGAATGAGACAAAACAAAACAGAGACTATAGAGAATCGAAAACAACAAATACAGTTCACCTACAAATATTTAAATTGACAATGTAGAAGACATGGTATACGAGGAGTTCAATAAAACTTTTGTTATAAAAAAAAATATATATATATATATATATATATTTAAAGAAAGTCAAATTCAGACACTGAGAATCTCTGGGGCACACAACACAATCAAGACAAAAGGTGGAGGAAAAACCAAAAGTGAGGATGTTTTTGTTAGTCCTTTTTATATTAGTTTTGTAGATTGGTTAATGTGTCAATCCAAATTCAAAGAGGTCTATGGTAGAAAACAACATAGATGAGGTCAAACCTACAATACAGGCATTGTTCCAAAGGTATTTTCCTCTTCTTCTTATTTTATTTTTTATTCTTATATTAACAGACAAATTTAGAGTCAGACACTTTTCCTAACCATTAACTACTTGTTTCCCTCGGGACCAACCAGCCAAACCTCTACCCGTTTCAGGACAAAGTAACCTTTGTGCTGTGTTGAGCTTTCTAGGCGAAAATATTGAAAAAAAAATTAATCCCACCAAGATCAGCTGACTTTTCATTTTCAGCTGCATGGTCATAGCCAGCCATATATATAATACACACACTTCTTAATACCGAAGTAAATGGCTCTAAATCCTGCAACTCTTTTTGTTTACCAAAAGTGCAATTTCAAGAGGTATATTTTCTGTATATCATCCGTGCACCGGTCAATTTTATGTTGTTCCCATATAAATTAATACTCGCTCGCTTTACAGAGGTAACTACAACCGAGAGAAGTAAAAAAATGGAAGCATGTGTTAAGTGGTGCAAACAAAGGATAAGCATAATGGTACTGACGCACACATGGATGTTGCTTACTTCCAGTTCTAGCAGCGTTAACACATGATTCATATAAAGAACTTCAAGTGAATAGGGAATAAACGTAACAATGCGATGCGCATATAGAAGATATAAATGTTATAAAATTAACAACATTGTAACAGAGATTTGACGGGTGTCTTCTAAATGCATCATAAATTGATGTTTATCCGCAGTTCACATCTGGATTTGTAATTTTCATCAATTTATCGTGACAGAAAATCAACTATGATCACTTCTCCCACATAGCAACAAGTGGATACACAGCTAACGTTGGTTTCATAACATAAAACTATGAATAGGGAAAGAAAATGTAGCACGAGTATAGGTAAAGAGAACCGCATAACCTTTTTCAACAACTGCATGACTAATCTGGTGGAAATAACTGAAAACTGTCTTAAGATCCTATCTCAAAATCCTGCTACTGTCATAACTGTTTATATGCTATCAGATCAAACTCTACATAAAACTGAGAGCAAGACAAGAGGGAAGCAATACATCCGATAGATATAAGAAGAAGAATAAACAAATGCATATTTCCACAGGGATTAGCTCCTGTTAAGGCAAAAGATAAGACTGCACAAAACCGCACCTTTTGCTTCACGTTTGACTTGCTGAAAGTGTCTTACTGATGAAGTCCCTGCTTAAAGCACAAATGAGTTTATCCACAAGTTGCTGTAAGAAGGAAGAAACAGAGTCTTTCTCCAAAAGGATAGCTAAAGATAGATAAAATGCCACTCGTACTATGTCTCAGCTTCCTCTGGGACTGTGGATAGTCCATCATCTTTAACAAATGAAGGACTAAGGAACTTGGCAACAAACGCCCACATCTTATGAACATCTTCAAAGTTGGTAAGAAAACCAAGTGAAGCAGTAACAACCTCCATTCGGAAAAAGGCGTTTTTCACATCTTGGCAGCCATTGGCCATCGGCTTGCACAAGGCCATGGATTCGGGATCAAGAGCCCCACAGTGCTGTTTTGGGTTATCTACCAGCCGTATGTGGCTAAGAATACCAACACCAAGGGATATTCCACTTTTCTCAGCCAATTTCTGAACAACCTCTGGGTGAACCCATCCTCCATTGATATCGCGCACATTAAAGGCAACTGCTGCGCCTCTTTCATATTTGATTTTTGGACCATATATTTGTACAAGATGAGTACTAGCATTTCCATCGGAACTTGGTAGTCGTAATTGAAGTAACGAGGTGACGAGCCAATTGATTAGATACCGCAGTCTGGACGTAGTTTTGTTTAGGCCTAGCATATTTACGTGGTCAAGATGCTGGCAGAGTATCTCAGGCTCCCTTCTTCCCCACTCTTGTCCATCATCATAGTCACCATTACTAATAGAATCTTCTTCACCAAAAGAAGTCATGGAAGTTTCTCCAGGATTGTAAGAACGACCCAAACTTTCTCTATTGCTATCTCTCATGCTGAAAGAAACCCTCCGACCCATGCTTACAACCCGATCACCATCTTCCACCCCAAAGAATCTACATCCATCAACTCTACTTCTCTCCCTACCCCTCAAGAGCCTGAAATCACCTTCCGTCTCTCTCCTAATGGCACTTTCATTCACCCTGCCAGAAGTTTCAGACTTTGAGGAACTCTCAAGTTGACCATTTTGAAGGCTGGAATCCCCACCATCGCGCTTTGATATATTAAGCGAGGACTTCGACTTGTCTTGGATTTCATTTTCTACTTGGATCTCTTCCATGTGCACAGAATCTGCATGTCCTCTACCATTTCCCACTACAGGTTCCACTTCTTCTTCCTCGGGTATCTCCTTCACACGGTCCAATTCCTGCGAGACCGATAGCACAGCTGCATCGAAAGACAACACAGGATCGTCATACAGTCTGGTATTGAGTCTTCTATCATCATAGATTGGACTCCTGGACACCTTCGATGATAGTTTTGGGGAGGATAATTGGGAATTGTTTCTTCTACCTGACATCCAGGATGCTGGTAAAGGTGGGCTCGATTTCTGCCGGCCAAGCTGTCCTGAATTATCAGAACCAAAGGGACTTTGACCCAGATCAATCCAATATGAATTCTCAGAAGAATCATCTTCACTGAATATTGGGCTCTTCATGACCTCCCCTACTGAAATGCTTCCAGTTTCCTCAAATATAGTGCTAGCACCATCCCTCTCTGAACTATTATCTTGCTCCATCTCTGTCTCAAACACATCCCTAACTTGATTTGACGTAAATACACCTGAAAATGCAGGCATAATTGAACCATTATGTGTCTCGGGTGTAGTTTCTTCCTTGCTGTTCCTCACTTCATCATCAATTCCAGCAAAGATATCAAGACCATCGATTGAATCACTCAAGTACTGTGGAAACACAGGGACAATTTTCACCATTCCAGACCCAGTACGCCCAGATTGATTTTGCAGGGTCCCCATAACAGATTTTTTTATCAAGAGGCAGCCAAATCCAGTTGGGTCAGAACCAAATACCCGGTAAAAAGAAGTGATAATAAAATCTGGCCGGAAGAGAGAGAGTCCAAGAGAATCCATGTCCTTCGGACCGAGTGATCCGGCATCCAGCAGTACATGCCAATTGTTTTGTTGCGCCAAAGCCATCCATTGATAAGAATACTTGGCACCCGTAACTCTAGACTGAACAGGAAACACGAAAAGCCCGACTGCAGAATCCTTCTTCCTTCGCTTTTTGCTTGAAATTTGCTTTCGCAGCTCCCGCGAACAAAGTTTAAGCGTAGGCCATTTAAACCAAGCACTATGAACCTTAGCACCTCTTTCTTTAGCACTCTGGGCCATCCAATTGACAGATTGGCTCTCATGGTCAAACATTGTCAGTAGCTTCTTATTTGAGTGGAAAGGATAAGAATCAGCCAACAGCTTAAAAGCCGACCCTCTACTGACAGTAAATACAAGGCCATATTCATTCTCAGGTATATTCAAGTAATCCATAATCCTACTCTTGATATCATGTTCAACGGTACCTTTCTCAGCACCGCCATACAAAGCATGATTGCTCAGATTTGCAGTTATCTCTGACAAGGTAAATGCCGCCGACTCACAATATTGCTGAGTTTGAACATAAGAGAACAGCCCAAATCCACAGTAATCAAGACATACCTTTGCAAAAGCTTCAGAGAGGTGAAAATACTCATCTGATCTCAAGAGGTCAACCCTCTCAGTGGACTGGAACTTCGGATACATGGTGAGAAACAAATTGAAAGCATCACTTAAATCGGGAATCGAGTCTTTACTCATATACAATCTCTCTGCAGCAAGAGCTGTAGCTCTTAAAAATTCCTTTTGAGCGTGCAATCTAGCAAGAGATCTTGACCTCCCAAAACTCCCATCCAAATTAGGAGACTCATCAATGTCTTGAGATTTCTTAAGAGAACCATCTTCAGATGCTTCCTCCAAAGCCTCCCTGAGCCTGTTCTCATGCAATTGCCGCAAAGATGATGGCTTTCGCTTACCATCCTCGGTCAAACCAGAACCCTTTCTCCTTCTGGTTCTCTTCTCCAAGAATATTATAGCTGCGCAGTGAGATATAGGCTTCCATACTGAAAGATGCATGAATGAATGCTCAGAACTAATACCACACCTCTATGTTCACTCCACAGTATAGAAAGTGAAAGACCAGACAAATTCAGTTTAGTCCAGTCTAGTCCAGACTCAAACCAGTAACCAAAAATTATCTTTATGTCAGCAAATAGAGCCCTCCAAAATAAAGCAGATCTAGCCAATTTCAGACTCCAGATAGAAAGCAAAAGAGGGATTATTCTGATTTCTCCAGAAGGGGGGGAAAAAAAACACAAAGATCTTGTTTTGGAATTCAAAGTCAGTTCCCACCAAAGTGAAGCTTACACTTTAGCAGTCTAATATTCCTGAGAGAAGAGAAAAACCTTTACTTTATAACCTGTAACATTCAAACACAAAGAAGGAAAAAGAAATTAAAACAAGATTCTCATACCCAAAAGACTTATCAAGATCATGAAGACTTTAAAGCACAAATATAAAGGAAAAGGATGAGGGGAAGGAAAAAAAACAATTAGAATCATACCTTTAATGGGATCAGAAGGCTTTCTTTAACAATCTTCAACGTACCATAATTTAAGGATACCCTCAAAAATTAAATTCGACCCACCAAAGATACCAAACCCGAATAGCAGGACATTCCATAAAAAAGCTCATAGCTTACACACCCAGAAGGGGGAAAAATAAAATTGAAGCTTTGGATACGATTTCAACAAAACATCATCAACCTGAGAGAGAGAAAAAAAAAAAAAGAAAGAAAAAAACCCACCTCAAGCTTTAATTTTGCCAAATAGGTCGAAGGCCATCCAAGTAATAATGCCCAACAATTTGAAGGTAAGCAACAAACTCATTCTCTCCCACTTCGAGCTTACTCTTTTCTTCCCCCCCTTTCAACCAAAGGGCAAAGCACCGTACAAAGATTACAACTTTGGACTCCTTTTACTATGAGGAAGCAAATCCAAAATTCCAACTTTCTTATTTTCCTCAAATAACTCACTCAACCTCGCAAAAATTCACCACTTTGTCATTCTCTTCTGTGTGTTTGTGTGTGTGTTCTGTGTCTAGCAAGAAGTGGCAATCGTCAGTCATTCATTCATCATCAAGCAGTGTAGTTAGAGGAGGGGGGTGTTATATTAAAGGCAAATGCTCGAAACCCATTACTACACATTTACTCCAAGGGTCAATGCAAACATGTCTGCATTTAATGTTCCTGCTCACCTCTCATCCCCCACTATCATAATCATTATTATTATTATTATTAAAATAAATTTAAATAAAAACTTAATATTTTAAAAAATTAATATTTTAAGAAGTATAGAAAAATTTAAATAAAATATTAATATTTTATAAAATAATTTAAATAATTTTATAAATTAATTATAATAAATATTTTATTTGTATCATTTTAAAAAATATTAATTTTTTATTTAAATATTTTAAAATATTTTTTTTTATTTAATTTTTTTAAATATAAATTTTTTATTTAAATTTATCTCAAATATTAATCTCATTATAATTCTTCTCGATATTATTCTTACTATACTTTTACACTATTTTCCTTAATTTTTCTTTTCGGAGTTTTTCCCTATTGCCTTTGGCCGTTAAAAATCGAAATTTGACTATTAAGACTGTTTTTGACTTTTTTGACTCTGACCTTCTGTGTGTTGTCCTTTAAATGGAGCGTTTTTAGTGGAAAAAAACCTCAAATGGGTCTCCTGTAGGTAACGGAACCGAGCTGCAATTTTCGCATAAATCCTTTTTAAATTTAAAATACATGATTAATAGATTTTTTTTTTTTTTGGGATGGAGTATGTTGGTATTTTTTTAATCTAATAATATAGAAAGGTAGTGAAAATGTAAAAGGAATAATGTTAATATTACTAATTTTACTTATTAAATGTATTATCTTACTTACAATAGTTAATTTTTTTTTTCAATAACAATAAGCTTATTATATTAATAATTAATTGTCACATCATTTTTTTTAAACATTGGGAGATTAAAAATTTGATGAGTAAAAATTCAATTATATATAATATTTAATAATTTTAAATTTTGGGATGTCAGAACTTTTAAAACCAAATACTATAAATAGATAAAATTTAATTTTTCTTCTACTATTGTAATAATATTTAAAAAAAAATATCTAATTTAATATAATATTTAATAACTTCATACTTTGAACTTAAAAACAAAAATATTTGGACGGTGCTTTCTCTCTCTCCCCTTCTAATTTATAAATTCGTAAAATATTTTCTTTTAGCCCGCGCCCAAGCCGAACTGGGCATTTTTCAAAAGGACGTAGTAGTGTTTACTGTTCATGTGTTTGACAAGTGACAACCTTTGGTAAATACATCAATATCAATTATATATTTAATTTATTAGACAAAAAGGCAAAAAAGAGGAGGAAGAGAGTGACCAGCGCGAGAGATCTGCTCCTCATGAATGATGACTACATATGATATATCAAATTATCTTGGTTGGTTGCTTTTGCTTATCTGTGCTATTCATGGAGAAAGCGATGGTTCTCTTCTCCCCTCTCTCTCTCTTCTAGCTAATAACAATAGGGTCACTATAACGGGTAATGACGTTTTTTGTTAGAATGGGAAAAAAAAAAAAACTAAATAATGATATGCACCCTTTATCAGCACAGCATAATCTATTTTGGCAAATATAATTTTGGGCAAAAATCTCCTAAATAAGAATTTAAATTTTATTTGTCGTGGGAGTACTTGGTTGGTTCCTTTTACAAACAAATGGTCTCTTTTTTTCTAAGACAAACTCTAAGCTATAATTTATAGTTATTAGTTAAATTTAATTAGGATCATGTATTAGTTTTTTATTTATCCATAATAATTAATAAATTAAAATAATTTTTAAAATATAGCATAAGACGCTACCTGCCACCACAAGACATAATGGCTAGTTACCATGTTGGAAGGGTGGCGTGAGTCAAGAAGCCACTATTTTATTAGGGCCATTTGTAAGTGGTGAGGGCGAGCAATAGAATTATGTAAGTAGAATAAATGAGCTAATTCAATTTGACCTATTTTAACGATTTATTTTAACTTGCAAGTTAAATAAATTAAATTCGTTTAACTTACTTTTTAAATTAGCAAAAAATACTCAACATTAATATACTTTTTAAACGGAACTAAACGAATAAATTTCAATAGATATTAAAGGTTACATAATAGATTTCAAATACAATTTGTAAAACCTACTCCCTTAAGATTAGATATAGACACGACATCTCAATACTTTATACCAACCTTAGAGCTATACTATAAGATATATAAGATAAAGGTATGAAAGTATAACATATTCATCTTATAAAAATTATTATGTAAAAATGATAAATGTAAGACAATATTATATTTCTACCTAAAAAAGAAAAAGAGAAAAGAAATAAACATATGACCTATAACTTAAGTTGATCATCCATTAGAAATTGTAAATAACCTTCTAATTCATCCTTTCACCTCTCTCTTATCTCATTTCTACCATCCTTTTTTGTGCTTTTGTTGTCTTATTTCTTCCTTGATGCTAAACTTACTTTTACTATTATACTTTTTTTATCAAATATTGTACATGTGAATTTATTGTAATAAATTCAATATTATATATTTTAAAAAAGTGGACTAAACTTTCTAATAGTTTGTAAGGTCTCTACAATTGGTGGACATACTTTTTTAATGTATGTGTTATTTTGTCTTTTTTATTTTGTAATGTCACTTTTGTCCAATATCTTATATGAGATAGATTTTGTAATATCATTTTTCTAAATTCATAGAGAAAATACTTCATAAATCTAAATAAATAAGATGTTATGGGAAATTGAGGAGTCTAAATTATCAAAAAATTTACTTGCAAATTTTAATATTATAAAAATATAATAGATTAATTTATAGATCTTATAAGATACCTTAGTCTTATAAGATTTACAGAATATAAGTTTTTATAGTAATTTTGAATTTTTTTAGGAGAAAGAGTGGTTTCAAAATATTACAAAGTAGACTCTAATTCTAAAATTTGAAAATTTTTACTTATAAGATGTGGTATAGGTAAAGCCATATATTTTACTCACATTATATCTATTTACCTCCTACGCATTGCCACCCACCTTAAGGAATATGAATGACTAGCTACCATCAGAGGGAGTCTTATATTCCCCTGGTAGCTAGCCTCTCTTAAGCTTTAAGGATGTTGGCAACGGGCTTAGTATGGTATCTACAACAATAATGGCTTTTTCATTTTCAATTTTTGTATCTTTTTACTATTGTCATTAGTTTTATACGGTTCTTATTACTTTTTTATAAATTAGTAAAATAAAAAATATTTGATAATATCATTTAGTAAAAATTAATTATTACAGATCAATAGAAGCTAAGAAGCACTCATAATTAAAATCAATAGTTAGCAATAAATTATAGATCATGTATTTATTGAAAAAGAAAACATGGGTTCAAAAATCTCAAAGTTTAATTTATATTTTAATAATTTTCCCATGTCCAAAATTTCAAAAATAAAAAATTTTCACAAATAATTTTCTAATTAAGATCCAATTGAGTTTTATTTTCCTAGAAGTGATGAGCTCTAACTAAAGCTGTACAAATAGGGCAGGTTACATGAGCCTACCCGCATAACCCGCAAAAAAATATGAGTAAGCTAAAAAATTTTAACTCACTTAAATGCGAGCTTTTCCAACTTATCCTGCAGGCTAACCCGCACTAAAAAGGAAAAAAGAAAAGAAAACTTATAATGTTTTATTCTTGCATTTTATTTAAGTGCATTTGGGGTCTTAGATTTAAGTTTTTCACAAATGTAATTGATAGCTTATTTCATTTTAAAACATATTCAGTTATTGAAATGGAAGCATTGCTATATCATATATGTTATACTCATAATCAATTAACTATAATATATTGTTCAATATATCGTACGATAAAAATGTATTTATTATTAATTATTTGTAATAGGAAATAATAAATATAGGATATGGTTACCTTATCTACTAATTTATATGGAACATTCAAAATAATTACATAATGAAGTTGATCATCATATTAATATTATAGTGTATATGATCATTATTGTTATATAAAGTTAATTACAAATATGGTTTAATATGTTATTAAATAAGTCTAAGAAACAATTTACTTCTTTTGTTTTTTCATCTTTATGTTTGATTTTTTTGAAGTATATAAACGTCAATGCAAATGTATGTATATATGTTATGAATATATTTAAAAACAAAATAAAAATAAAATATTATAGTAAATAAAAGTTAAACATAAACATTAGAATTCGATAAAATTGTGAGTTGTGATTTATAATTTGTAAATATTCTACATAATGCATTCATGAGAAATGAAGAAACATATAATTCATGGGTTGGCTTACTTAACTTGCCACCCTGCCGCGAGGCGAATAAAGTTGGAAATTCCAACTCACATTTGTAAGTAGACCAACTCACTTAACCCATGGGCCAATGTAGAGCAAGGTAAGTTGGTCCACTTAGCCCATTTGTAGTTCCGTTTAATATAGACAAAGTTCCATAAACTTATTAAAAGTGTCTAAAAAACAATTAGAATTTGATAATTTAATGGATGCGAAGTAATTAGTGCAACTCTTTTCATTGTTATTACTCCAAATTTAATTCTATGGTATTTATTGCCACATTGACATAGCATCAACCGACATGTGACAAGTGATATAGCTTAACCTTAAATGTAAGCTTTGATGATATACTCATACCATTACCTTCTCCATGTATTTAAACTCAATTTACTATCAATCTAAGTTTTATATATAGAGAGAAGTTTCTTATGGGTTGGCAATGTAGGACCTGTAAGTAAAAGATTTAAATAATTGCTACTTTACAATTATTTATGTGATTTTGTTTTACTTTTTTTTATATTTTGTTTCTCTTAAAAAAAATACTCTCAATATTCAATTTATGCCATATGATCTTTCATATCATATAAAAATTTCTTCAAAACCCTTCCAAAGAGTGTTGCAAATAGTGGATCAAAATAAGCATACTAGGGTGATTTTTAAGAAAATTATAGCAATTACATGAATGTTTTTCTTGACTTGTATCTTCGATTTTTATCATTTTAATGTATTTTATTTTATCAAATTTGCTTAAAATATATTCTATTCCATGTATACTTTTAGATCATTCAAAGATTGCTCAAAAAACTTATTTAAAACATATTTAAAACTTAGATCAAAGTTATGATCAAACATACATATACTTGTTGCAATTTTTTTAAATTGTTGAAAGGTTCACTTTGATCGGGTTTTAAGCAAGTTTGGAATGTGCTTTCTTGAAATCTTTTTGTATAATGTAAGCGTACTCACATAATAGATTTAAGATATGATGATTTTATTGAAATTGAAAGTAAAATGGAGTATGAAAAATTGAGTTGAAGTTGACTTCTCGTGTGTATAAACTGCAATATATGACATAACTACTATAACTTATCTTACATTATTAAAAAACTAATTTTTACCTTCTATATAATAAAGCATCTTTTATGTTATTGTTAAGAAACAAAAATCATGGACATAAGTTAAAAAATAGTTGCTTATGCATGTATATATATTATCTTAGAATATAATATGCTTTTTCAAAAATTATTTCTCTATATTTGTCAAACGCTAACAAACTTGTAACTGGTGAAAATACAATAAGTTGAATTATTCAAATTTAATAAATATAAATTCAAAGATGGGATGATGCGAGGATAGCTAAACCATCCGGTAAAAAATATGGATATGACCATAAAATAATCCTCCATATAAATATATATATATATATGTATGTATGTATGCATATAATAATCTAGCTGTTACTACGTTGAAAATAAAAATAAATATAAGAAATCCAAATTAGCTTGTTATCATTCCAATTTAAATACTTCAAAATTTTTTGAGTTTAAAAAAAAAAGAAAAAGATTTGATTTTATTTGAACCACACGTGATCAGGCCAATTAGATCAATGATATATTACTCTAAAAAAGCTAAACCAACATAATAGATGGAAATAATAAAAAGGATTGTTGTAAATATGCTGTGTAAACTACAAGTTAGGTGCAAACTGATTTTTAAAGTTTTAAATTGTTACTATACATTATTATGAATTTTAAATATATTTTAAAAAATGCAAAAAGGTTTTAACGATGTAAGATGAAATAGCACTCTTTTAAAAAGTTTAATGGATTGATTTACACTTATTAATAGTTTAAGCAATGTATTTACAATTTGCAAAAATATATGGAGATGGATACACATGTTAAATAAATCTTCAATTATGTATAACTTATTTAAAGTGTTTAGTAACAATGCAGACATATCATGGATTTAATATTTAACTAAAGTGTTAAGATTTCTTGAAGTCTTATGAGATCGGGAATCATTTGGATCTCTTTCTATAATCATCCAAATGAATTTAAGCCACATAGGTGAGGAAATCTTCAAGTATCAATTTATGCAGATCATTTTAATAAATCCTTGTTGAGATGAAATCTTAGCAAAACGATTCGTTTGGATGATACTGAGAGATCCCAACATGTTGGTAATTCTTCAGATTTTTTAAGTTCATGTATTACTAAAAGATTTGTACATGTTACTTGAACCAATATGTCTTTTTGATATATTGCACTATAACCTTTCATAGTGAATGATTTAGATTAGCTCATAATAAATGTAAGCTAGATGCAACTGACTAAAAATTAAAGTAATTGATTTTTTTTATGTTTGGAAGATTCACAACTCATTAAACTTATAACACCTCGATATAGTATCATATTGAGATGTATTCAGTAAACTATATATTCCAATCGTAATAAAAAGTGCAAGTTTCTAAACTTGCTAATAAAACGACAATTACATATTAAATCATCTTAAGAAATGAACAGTATATGCTATCAAAAGAAATGTCTACAACCTAAATTTACTCTAAATCCATCTATAATCAATATATATCGATGTGCCAGCATCATTACCATTCCTAGTTGAATAGTTAAATGATGTCATCACCTAAATATACAAATCCCAAAAGGGTGAACTATGAAGCTAATACTTAACTATTGAATCACACAAGAATGCATACCACATATTATAGTTTCAAATGCATACTTAAATTTAATGTGATTAACAAACATAAAAAGCAAAATACAGTCTGAATGCCTCAAGACTTAAAAGTAGCTTAGGATTCCCTATCATATTGCCAAAACTTATAATATTATTGATAAAATAATATGGAGAAGTGATCTAAGTTTACACTACTACTAACAATGATACAAAATAGTTATTTCCTAGGTTCACTACTTATTTCATGTTATAAAGCATAAATACAATTGATTAAATCATGGTTCTTCAAAAAGGTTGGTTTGATCTTCCCAAAACGTGTATAAGAGGATAAAATGTGTTTGTGAATAATAATCATCATCATCATCATCATTGTCTTCAAAATGGTGCCCTTAATATTAGACCGAACCAACCGATAGCGATTTGACGTAAATTGAATCAACTAGTTCAAGGATATATACTTATGGCTGGTTTTAAATTAAACTAATTAATTAATAATTAATGGTTATAAAAAATAAGATTAAGATTAAGATTAATTAATAATTAAATAACAGCTTTTTTAGTCTGCTTTTTTAGGTCTCCAACTCTGCTAGGTGGTAAACAAAAGGGAAAGCAACCTTCATTGACAAATGTTGGTTATGCTTAGGTTGTGTTCATGTTCAGTAAGGGTATAAAGTAGATTAAATATAATCCCCCAAACCTCGATTTGTCTTAAGAAAAACAAGATTTAAGAAAATGAAATAGGGTTTAATGTTGATGTTGAAAAGATGCATTTTGATTAAATCAAATTGGTCATAGAATTAGTTTTGTTCAGTAACTTCCTATGGTCTTGATTTCATTGAAATTTGTTTAATCTTGTGCAATCAAGTCAAGATAATTAAAAGTGAACTTATCTATATAACATGCTTAACTAAATTGAACTTGTTATTTTATTAAGTATAATCAACTCCATCTCTAATTATGCCTAACTAATAAACTTAAAATGTTTTAGACTATGTTATTATACTTAAGTTAATGAGCTTAATTATGTTGAGTAATTAACTTTAACTAACCTTAATTAACCTTATTAATGTCAATTATTAAACTTAATTAATTAGTTAATAAAAACCTTTTATTGCATGTGAAAAGCTAATTGCTTTCATATTTGGGCTTCAACCTTGATCGTGATTATTTAGACCACTAAGTACGTACATCCTTACATATAGATTGCACGTTAAGCTAATGAACGAAAATTGGACTAAATAAAAACTTAACCTAATAACATTTGCCTTATTTGTGCTTGATTGTTTTAGGTTAATGATTGATACCCTTAGATTATAACTATAGTTGTGCTTATACTTATAGGGTGAACGATAGTTAAGCGCTTAAGTCACCATGGATGGCTTAGCAAGTAAACAATAGGAGGAAACTACGGGTGTTAACAAATTGACGGAAGGAGAAAAAAGCTATACCAGTTATCATCACTTAGAGGCATGGGACTCATGGATACTACAACATATATGGATTATGATTATTGGTGGTGGTTTCTTGAGGAATAGAGCAAGCTATCCTCATCAACCCTTGAATGGTCTACTGTAGTGTGATTTAGACCTCTTTGGTCCCTTGATTTTATTAAGGAGTCATGAGTTACTCTAACTTTTGGAATGCTTGAAGTGTGTTGTTTACTTACACTTAAAAATTGAATTTCAATTACCTTAGTTGTTGTGTTATAATTTAGGCATGCATGTCGTAAGTGGTATTGTGAGTAATTGTTGGCTACTATGTTACAAGGTTAGCTAAGACTCACTTTCGTTATTACTATTTACATATGATAATTATTTCATTAATGATTGCTCTGGGGATCTTTTTGCTTTGACTTGCTTGTTAAGGATGAGAGTGATTATATTGATGTTGTACAGATGTTCCCACTAATTCTAAGTTAGATGACTGTATTGGACTTTCAAGCTTTGCTTTTGTTTTCCAACTTTCTAGACTATGCTATTATTTTCTAAGACTTTGTTACTTTTACTTTAATTGGTTGTATCCTGGATTTTAGACTTTGGAATTTTTAGCATATTTTGGGCTTTTAGGCCTTAGAATTTATTTTAATCATTGTGTGATATCTAAAAGATGGTTTTAGTATTAAAAAATTAAGATTAAGGTCCCATTTGGATTTTTTTTTATCTATATCTTATCTATTTTTTGTCTATATCTATTATATATCTATTTGAAATCTAGTATTTGAAAAATTATCTTATCAATATTTTATCTATTTTTCTTTCATAATTATGATGAAAATGGTGATTAAAGTGTCGAGATTGGGAAATTTGAAATTCTACATATTTTTAAGAAAAAAGTTGGAAAGAATATATTTTATTGATTTGTGATGATTATTTTAATTGTTATTTTTGTAACTATGAGTAAAGTAAAAAATAAATAACTTTGACTTCATTGAGATTTGTTGTATAATTAATTTTAGAAGAAAAATATGTACAGAATCATATTTTTATCTTTTTAGTATCTTATCCTCATCAAACGCAAAACTTAAATAGATTCCAAAAAGACACCAATAAGGTAGAAATAAGATTAACCAAACAAAATCTAAGCTAACCATGGCAAATGTTTTTACAATGAAAAATCGGATCCTTGCAAATACCTATATTGTGTCACGTCTCAAAGTAGCAGAATCGTAACATCTCCGCCGTGTAAACCATTCTAAGTTGGCCTTACAACCGCTATCTTAGACCTGATCTACACAAGGCGTCCACGACTAATCCGCTTTGAAGTAAACAGTTTGAAATTTAAATAAATCATTTACCTAAGGAAGTGAGGAAATATATATATACACTATAATTTAGTTATTACAATTAAAGTTTACAATATTTTTCTGTAATATATTTCTTAGTTATTACATTATTCAAAAATGAGAAATTCTAAAGTAAAAGCTTAAACCTTAAAAGTATGTGTTTATTCTTCAAATGTTTTTCCCCACTTTCTAGGATCCAGTAGTTACTAGCTTTAGAGTAGTTGTCTGCCGCTTCTTAACCAGCACCTGCACGACGTCTATAGGGATGTGAGCAACCACAGCTCAGTAAGTTAGGATGTGGGACTTAAAACTATACCACAAACACAACAAGGTTATCAATCAACTTATTACATGCAATGTATGTTCAAGCAAATGCCATTGCACGACGTTGTCCAACCCATCGTGAGATTAGAGAAATTGCGCCCGCTCTAATCCGGGTTGAGGAGTTGCCATTAATGCAACAGCTCACGACCAAACCTAGGCTTATGCTATAGAGACGTGGCTCCTCTCGCGACTACGTTCGAACCATTGACTTTACCCTCGCCGCGACCTCCTCTCCTGTCACTTAGTTCGACTAAGGATGAAGAAGGGACCATTTTACAATCCTGCGTTATCCCTTTCGACGGGGTCAGTATTTGGCCGGAGAGTCCTAAATTCCCCTAATGGGTTGCCATGTAGATCCAATTATGATTATAGGTCGTATATTTGATTAGGTCCAGTTTAGGGTGATAAATCATTTCATGCAAATCATATAATACAAGCTAGAACAATAGATAGAATCGTAGCATCACTCATAATTAAGTACATGTATACAACCAACTATCTAACAAGCACAACCAAGCATAACCTCAAGCCTCCAAAATACAACAACGTATTAATCCCAACTTACCTTGACTCCTTACTCACTCACTCGAGGTCTGACTTAGTCAGGCCATCGCTGGTCATTCCTATAACACAAACATGGTTTCAGTTTTTCTTATAACTATTATAGGTTTGTTTTATCCTATAACACTTATTGTTATGTTTTGTTTAGGGTTTAATATACCTAATTATCTAGGTCTTAAGTCTTTTACAATTATTCTAGGTTTAGGGTTTGGGTTAAGTTCGGGTTCGATTTCCGCATCGATTTCTAAATTAGATTCTAGTTCGATTTCTAAGTACTGTTTTATACTCGAACTCTAGAAACTTATTTTAACTCATAATGTGAAATTAATCACTTTACTTCTAGATATCCTAAATACCATAATTATCTCTAGTCAATATTTTATTATATCCAGTACACTTAAATCCTTAATAGAGTACCGAATTTACTTCTGATATAAGGAATTTTTATATTTTTTATATAATTACATAAATTCAAGTTTCCTATCAGATTTATTGTATGTTTTTATTATTATCATAATATCAATTTTTATTCTAATATTTTCTATTTATTATATTTCTAATAATTATATATTATCACCTATTATATATATAATACACATCTAATATTTCTAGCACTCTAATTATCATCTCCCAACATCAATTATCATTTTAAAATGTCTAAATTCATCCTAAATTAGATTTTACTTTTAATTATCCTAATTTACAAAATTAATTTAAAATTTACTATTTTTCTCTATTACTCATTTACTATATAATTAACCTAATAATTACATATAACACCCTAAATGCTACAAGTATCATACTTCATTAGATTTCAATATCCTAAAACATATAATTATTCACTAAATCATTAATTAACCATTTAATTACTTAATTAACCATAAATTACCCATTTTATACCTCATTTTAAGGCCTAAAAATTATCTAAAATTTTCAAAAATTAATTTTTGAAAACGGGCTTCATAGAACTATTCTATATCATCTAAGTAATCTACACAAAAATTTTGGGTTCAAAACTACACTCCTAAAGTCATTTATTTCAAAACCAAAACATGCTCGATTTTGCGTAATTTCTTAAGGATCATATATCACGGGGCATATTTTCATCAAAATAATATTTTTCCTAAAAACTAAATACAAAAATATTCTAGAATAACAAGTTTCATAATTTTATAAGAATATTTACTATTTTTACAAAATTACACAAAATCAGGCTAGAAATTGAACTCACCGATTTGGGTGGCTCTAGCCACCGTCAGTGGCCATGGGTGTGTTGGCCCATCTGGGCGCTGCCACCACCGTGTGGTGGTGGTGGCCGTCTAGTCTCAACTGCTCGTCGAGTCTGGGTTCTCCTTACAAGCCCCAACTGCACAATTTTTCTTTTCTTTTTTTTTTCTTTAGTTTTTCCCTTAAATTTTTTAAGCTCTATATTTTTCTCACTCTCCACACTACCCAAATAAGCTTCTTAAAAATTTGGGGTATTTATAGAATTTTGTGGTAATTAAGTTGGACAAGACATTGTCTAAATTTCTTAATTTTTGGCTTTTTTGTTACTCTAATTTAATTTGATGATTTTTTATTATTGTTTTCCCCAGCTGCCAATACCTAATTCTGAACCATTCCTTATTTTTCTATATTGTTCATATTTTTTCTTAATTAATTATGAATTTTTTTAATTATTTCTTATTATTTTAGTACATTTCGCGTATTTTGAGTAATTAAACTTATTTCTACATACATGTAAATTCATATATAGTACAAATAAATATTTTTAAATATTATTTAGGTCATTTTATGATTTTTAGTATACATATAATTTATCTCTAGCGATTCGTTAATTATCGAAATGCATTTTACGTATTTTCGATAAATAACGAGTTATATATTTAAAATTTGAAATTTTTATATTCTTTTATTTTATTACTTATTTTTTTAAATTCAAACTTACGGGATCATTTTACTAATATTTTTAACTTTATTTTATAATTTAGGCTCAATCAAGTCTTTCAACCGATCGAAATCTCGAATAGCTAGTTTTGGGACTTACATATTGCTAATCAAATAACCATTTCAAAAGTTAACGGTCGATTTCATGAATTAGAATTGGTTAAAGGATAATTAGCAAGGTTAAGAATAGTGCCCTTATATGTTTCACTTAAGTAGAACACATGGAAGAATATCATGTCTTTAGGTAAGGTATAAGAAATTTAATTATATGGTTTGATTTTTTTAGGCTATTGATGGGCACAAAGAATTAGGCCTAATTAAGGGACTTATCATTAATTTGCCTTTATGGGCTTAGAATATGGAATTTTGAACATGTCCACCTAATTTCATCCTGACTTAGTTTCCTCATGTGTGAAAAAAGTAGACTTGAAAAAACACCATTTACTTTATGAAGCCTTCTTTGGCTTGATTTAAAAATCTCAAAGCTTATATTATAAAAGGCGACCTAATATTTTTCTTATAAGCCTTATGAACGCTTGGGTAAGCATAATGCATTATAAAGGTAAAGAAGACTTTAATTTGGTCCATCAATTGTCAAAAACAATCCAATGGATTTCATAAATCGCTCATTTGGTCTGGCTATCTTAAAATCATCAAACTATTGAGAATAGAAGCTAAAATCTATAAATAATTAACTCATTCTCCTTATTTACGTCATTCAAAGCTTTGGCAAGTTTTAAAGTAAATTGAAACTCTACTAACATCATTCTCCATGAAATTAAAACATTCAATTCATTGAGAACATTAAATTTGGTCTGCTATAATATGTATCCTATGAAAAATCATGTTCATCTAATCTTTCTTTTATGCTTTTTTCTAATGATATCCCTCCATGTGTTGTTAATTCAAGATTTCTTCATGGTCGACTCATATACTTTTTGTGCATGATTACTCAATTATAATATCCTCACGCCATATATTATTCATAAACGGTCAAGTTTATAGTAAATCTTTTTAAAAGCTAGTGATATAAATTATGATCAGACTGAATATTAGTTAAAAGGTTCAAGAATGATTAAATCTAGTTAGTCTTTTTCGAAGCTGCAAGGACGTAAAAAACAGGTAAGCACACCTATGTATGCCGCCAAAGAACTTGAGGAGGACATATTTCCTCAAATACACACTCGTGTGCTAACGTTAAACTGCATACTTAAACCTCAACGAAAGATTATATGGTTCTTTCCTCTAGGCCCGACATATAACACATTATGGACGCTAAAAGCAGATTCAATCACATGTTCTGAGGAAAAAAAAAAAATTAAACAATTAAATATTAAAAAATCCTTAGCACTAAACTGAACAATATCAAAAGGACTTAGTAATAAAAGTACACTTCTCCTTTTATATAAGCAAATATATACAAATAATTGGAGCTACATGTGCACATACACATATATCTATATGTACAACTGTTTCTTTAATTTAAATTTTCTAGAAGCCTACTTTTATTAATCCTGTTTAGGTCAAATGTTGTTAATAATAAACAATGTATTAGATAATTAACATTTTACATGCATTTCGAATTTTTATGGTATATGCTTATCATTTTCTTTTCGTCTTCGTGTAAATAGCTGTCGTCCCATAATAACAATCATTCAATTAGTCAAAGGTTCACTCAGAAGAAGAGTTCATGATGTACAGATTTTATCAAATTATAGAAAGTCAAGCAGATTCGAGGAGTTACGCATATGGCATCATCAATAATGTTCCAAAAAAGGACACATATCCTTCGGAAAATATATCCAGATTGATGAAAAAATTCGGTACGCATCCATGATCCAATTAGTTCAATAAAGATTTATTTCTGTTCATCATATTATATTAGCATGCGCATGATAAAAATACTTACACTTTTAAAATTATTAACCCCTAAATATCTGTGCAACGCTAGGAGGCATAACCAAAAAAGATTCCAAAGTAAAGTGAGCAAAAGTGAGCTGTCGGCATTATTTAATTAGTTGGTCAGCCCTAAGAAAGGAAAATATTATCACTTGATCCATTTTTATCCGTTTCAAATTTGATTGGTATCAATTCTGTGTCCGCTATGTGCATTTTAACTTTTCTTATATATATATATATATATATATATATTTCTATTCAAATACCCACATTTATAACGATATCAAATTAAAACGGTACCAAAACCACAAGAAAAAACCCCTAGTCAATATAATTAACCAATTAATATAGGGATATTGAATATACTGTTATAATAGGAATACATTAAAGCTAATCTTATATGTAATAGAAAGGTTGAAAGAATATTTATAAATTTAAGCTGATTTAACTCTAATACTTTTTTTATTGTTAAGGTCAAAAGGATTTTTTTTTTTATTTTTCAATAATTACAACAATAGAAAAAGAAGGATTCAAATCTAATTTATCTCGTTTAAAAGACCGATGTCTATGTCATTAGATTATAAAACAATTGAATTGAGGTTGGATGGATTATAATTCATTTAGCTAAAAGAATATTAGCCTTATAAATGTAACTATATGTATCTATGCGTGTGTGTATTTTCGTTGGTCGAACCTATTTAAGAATATAAAAGGCCCACGGGATTACGGTTGCTTTGGATTCCATAATAAGTCTTTTTTTTTTTTTTTTTTTTTGCAGTAAGAATCGTGAGGTCCCACCAATCACCTAAGTTGTACCGGTGATTAGCGAATTCCAGGATTAATAACCGTATCCACGTTAGTTGATGCTTCTCTTCCTTCGACTATGTCCACACATTTATAAAAGAGCAGGAACATGTGACAGTAAGTTAATTAATAATAATTTGCACTATCCAAGCTTCTTGTGATCATGGTTCATGATTTTTTATAGTCAAGCAACAGTTTCCTAAAGCGAAAAGGAAAAGAACTTCGGCTTATTGAAATATAAATGATTAAACGCATCTCCTAACCTGAAATTTTATGTGAAACAAACATGCCTCAATTCAATTTGTTCATTATTGTTCTGTTTTGGTATGAAGCTAATATGTGTTGGGGTCAAACAAACCATCACAGGATACGAAAATAATTAATTTATGAAAAGCACAAAAATGGCCTTAGTTGCTCTTTCATCCCCGCACAAATCGGTGCGTGTATATTGTCTATTACACAATCCTCACCTTATTACAAATTTCATTCACTTGAACCTCCAATAGTGACTTAATTAAATAGATAAACAAATTAGTCATTTAGTCTCACATTTGCTGTATCTATTTTTTTTTTTATTGAAAAACACTTTACCAATATGGTGGAGTTAAAATTATTTTTAATTATCACATTATATTGGCTAGTGCGAGGAGACCTCTTGAAGAAAATGATTAAATTAATTGTGAAAGATATGTATTAACATGCTTCCGTCCATGGTTCGGTATTTTTGTTGTAAGAATTCATTTAGATTCCACCAAGTGTCCTTATGATGTAAAAAGCTATGCAGTACCTTTGAGATTTAAGCATGGATGTAAAATTGCGTGTAATTTGATATAAAGGATCTTGCCTTCAGGAGCTCATCTTGTCAACTCTTTTACATTAATATATGAAAAGCATAAAAATTGGCCTTAGTTGCTCTAACATTCCCGCTCAAAATTGGTGCATGTATATTATACAATCCTCACTTATTATAGGTTTCATTCACTTAAACCTCGAAATGTAATTTAATAAATAAGCAAATTAGTCTTTTAATCTCGCATGTGATATTTATATTTTCTTATTTAAAAACATCTTACGAATATTGTGGAGTTGATTTTAGTCTTCCATATATATTCGTCAAATATTGGAGTCTAAGGTAACTTTTTAAGATTGTGACTATGGAAAGCCTAGTTATTCTAATAAATAATTACACCATAGTAGATTTGTCAATTGTAGATGTAATTAAACTCTACGTAAATCATATGATGTAGATAAGTTAGGATTATAATACATAAAACATTTCAACAACCAGAAAGAAAAAGGAAGAATCAAGTCATAAATAACAAGAGTCAAAATTGGAAGAAGTCAGAAGATAGGCAAAAGCAACCAAAAGCTCGTAACTTCTGATTTTCAGTTCTAATTTTGAGATCCAACTTTAGGAAGTCTTAACTTTTCATATATAAAAAATTACAAAACTCACGATATGTCAATAAGAACCGATTTAAGTCTACTATGGTCTAGAGTAAGCCACTTTGTTGTTTGGTATTATTTAAAAGTCGAATTTGTACGGCAAGATACTAAATTGTCAAAACTTAGTGTTGATTTAGAAAAGTTTATCTTGATTTTATTTGTTTTGTGATTTATTTAGGTTTTATTTTGTTTCTTTTCTTATTTCTAGAATTTAGGACTATACCTTGTGATTTCGCTATATTCATAATCTTTTGATTTAGTACAAGTTTATTCCCTCATATATATATATATATATATATCTATATATTTGTGTCTATCGTGCTATTAGTTGTGTCATTGTGCTCTTGATCTTATTTGCACAATTTGATCCTTATACTTGTATAAATCCTTTAATAGACCTTTAAGGTTCTAGCCAATGGCAAACCAATCAACCCAATCAATATTGAATATCTTACAACACACATGTGTTAATGGACTTTATATAAAATATACTTTGATTAGAGATCCTTTGAGACAATGGAAAACATTGATTATTGCATTCTAATGGCTAGTGTAGGGTGACCTCATGAAGTAAATCATTAAATTGATTGTGAAAGATAAATATTAGCATGTCACAATTAGATGAGTTAGCTACTGGTAGAGTTCAAGTATTTTTGTAGATAATAAAAAATATCTCTTGAGGTTGGTATAGATAATAAGTTAAGCACATGCTCTAGTTTGTCCTTACATTATTAAAAATACCCCTTAATATAACAAGAATTTAACTTTGGAACTTATAGGTGGGTCATTTGGTTTTGATTTGTGTCACATGATAAGTAAAGCACAAGCTTTCACTAAGAGAAATGTCTACGTTGCTTTAGTTAAGCAACTTGTATTATCTATCGTTCAAAATTCCTATAGTAAGAGTTCATCTTAGTGCTTTTGTGACCCAAAAAGCTATGTGGCACTACTTTTGAGATTTATGTATAGATGGTAAAATAGCATCTAATTTAATATAAAGGATATTGCCTTTAGGAGTTCAATCTACCAATATTAGCTTAGTCTAATTAAAGATTTATTTTTTAAAAAATCCATCTTAGACTAATATGACTCACTTAATATTAATCTTTAGTCCAAGCTAGTTTAACTCAAATAAAAAATGGAAAGATAGCCTAAAAGATTGCCAATCATAATTGATATATACATTGCTAACAGTATAATTTTCTATCCAACATATTGTTTGTAAAACATGCAATTATTTGTATTACATCAACAAAAGCAAATTTTAAAGCAACTACAATGATAAATCTATCAAATGAAGATTATTTACGCATGTTAAAAATCTATTAGGCATTAAACTAACTTGATCTCCCCTTAAGTAACTAAATCACTTTGTCTTTAAGATTACTATGGATGAAAACATTTTTTACATAATGCAAGACTAATAATGAATAGTAGAAAGTAAAATAGGAAGACGTAATGATGTTATCTTAGCTACTAAAGAAAATGTATCCTAGTAGTCAATACCACAAATATGAATATAATCTTTAGTAACTAGATTACCTATGTAATTAAGAGTACTATTAGGCAAGTGCATTATAGAATTATGGACTTACCATTAGAAAGAGAGACAAGATTTAGTGAGTCATTGTGATAAATATAAGATATTTTGTCTTACTTAACTAGAATAAGCTAATGTAATGTGCCTGGGATTCTCAACTGATACTAAACACAATAATTAAATGTCATAAGATTAGTTCTTTTATAATCTTCAAATTTAGAATGGATATGAACTATTTCTTATGATATTATGCACCTAAAGAATTAGGTTATAATAATCTTTAAACTTGTATCATGCATAGAATCAAGACTATCCATATTGCACTAGAATCAAACATTGATAAGAATGGATAAAAGAGACAAACTCAATCAAGGTTGATAATCTATGTTAAGATGATGTCCATAAAAGATGTTGTTTATTAGGCTAATCTTGAGCATTAAATGTAACAAATGAAAATAATTAACAAAACTAAATCTATAAATTTTATGGGCTTTATTGAAATGTCTTATTAAGGTAAGAACGAACTTAGGATTGTATAATTTAGGGAGGGGGGTGGTTGGACTACCCTTAATTAAGTCCATTATAAAATCATTGATAAGAAAATATTTGTTTATTTTTGAAATTATATATATATATATATATAGAAGGATCTTATTGATGCTTTAACCAATAATAATTCCTAAAACTTAATGGAATGAAAAAATTATTTAAAAAAATGATTAAGAATGATCAATATACTTTATAAAAAGTTAATTTTTTTTTTACATTTTTATGCACATATATCAAATAAAATTTAACTATTGATTCATTAAACAATTATATCAATATATAGAACTTATTTAATTTATTTTTAAATAAAAATATATTTGTATAAGAAATTGAAAGTAAAGTAAAAAAGAATGAATTGACATAGATATAAGTATTGTACTAATCATTTTCATGATAACTTTGTATGATTGTAGAGTAGCAATGCTAAAAAAAAGAGAAAAAATATCATTTTAAATATAAGTTATTAGGTAAAAAACTATTTAATAACTTGTATTAATTTTCGTAACATTAATTGTAAATATTATATATATATATATATATATCAAACCAAGTCGTATAGTTGGTATCTTTATCAAGGGTTATGTGATAAGACCAACGTGTTTATAATATAGACAACGTAATTATTATTTATGATGTATTAGTAATAAAAAATAACAATTAAAAAATCATATGAATATATAAAACTTGTGTAATAAGTTTTTTCTAACAAAAATAGATAAAAAAAATATAAGTATTTGTATTGGAAATTACAAGCAAATAAAAAAAAAAAATTGGCTTAGATATAACTACTATACTTTTGTTTTTCACGATAACTTTGTCTTATTATTCATTTGCAATGCTAAAAAAGAGACTATCATTATGAATATAAGCTATTGGGCAATAAACCATTCAACAATCCATATTTGTTTTTGTTACATTAATTAGAGAAAAAAAAATTACTAAACTAAGTTATATAGTTGGTACATTTATCAATGGTTTATAGAATAAGGCAAGAATATTTATAAATGGACAATATAATTATTATTTATAGTATACTACTAATAAAACATAGCAATTTAGGAGAATTTATTTAGTTAAATATGATTCATAATTAATGAATTTAATTTTATTGGTTATTATGAAAAAATTAATAAATACAAAGAGGCATGTCAATCAAATAATAAATACATCTAGAAATAATAAAATGATAAACATTAGATTTGCACCTAAAATTTCCTCTTTGCAAAACCTAATACCAAACCATTTAGCTATACTTAATTTTATGTTATATATATTTTTAAATATATACTTAATATATACTTTTTTTTCCTTTTTCAAAAAAGCTAAAAAAATGACTTTTTCTAAAATGGTAGTTCAATATCTTAGCTTTAAGGAGATATAAGTTTTGTTTTCACAAGCTAAATTACTAAATCAATTCAAGAACTTTTAGACTTTTATTTTACCTAATTGTATTAATTTATTTCATAAATAGAATATTATGTCCCTCAAAGTCATCATAATTTACAATTGGACACAAATTAATTTAATCACAATTTACTCTTGACTTCATCCAATAATTTGATTTGACAACTTATATAGATAATGAAATTGAGAATTATTCAACTAAGGTAACTTATGGAGCAAGTCTAGTGCTCCCTTTGCTTGGATGTACTCAATGAACCTTCAATAATGTCCTTCCTAACTTGTTTTGCTTTTGTAAGGAAGAGCAACCCTAAAAGCTCATCGTTATTCACTTCGTAGAAGATCAGGCAAGATGCAAGGAAACCTATCGAAACATATGACCTACTTTACTTTGCATTGTCATGTAGGTTTCAAGTTAGTAATTAGGGTTATAAGGTAAGTTTTAGTTTCGATTTTTTAACGCTTACCCTTAAAGCGCAGGTACCAGTCATAACATCTCTTGCAGAGGAATGATTGTATCCAATCAAAGTTGTTTGTCAAATTATCTTTTACACTATATTTTCATGTACTAAAATATTATAAAGAATTTGTTGTTATTATTCATTTTAAAAAAGTGAAAGTAAACCTCATGATAGATTATAAGGAAAAGTCCCATCATTAGCTACTTTGCCAAATGTGAATGGCCAATCGATAAAGAGTAAGGAATTGCCAATCTTAGCATCTCTATCCTTCTTATGCAACCCTTAGAGGCCTCACATATAGGTAAGAGAAAAAAGGGGGGATTTACGAGATCTTAGAGTGATTCTTCTTCTAGAAACTTAGTGTCACTTTTTTTTTTTTTCCTTTTCCTTTAAGCAAACTTAAACATTAGAGTAACCATTTTGGAAAAACCTTAGACACCCGTTTAAGCTCACGTGTGTTATCTATGTAGGTTCCATTTGGCTCAATTAACTAAAGAATACTTTGGAGTTAAGTCCACAGGCCATTTGATGAAAGTTAAACACTAACACTATGTTTGGAATAGGGGAAAGAAAGAATGGGAAAGGAAGAAAATAGGGAGAAAAATTACAATTCCATTATTTTAGAAAGGAAAGTGAGAGGGAAGAGAAATGGGTGGAATTGTTTTCATGAGCCCTGTTATTTTTTTTTCCTATCTAAAATAGAGAGAAAAAGGAAGGAAAAGGGAGGAAAATTTTGTAATTATCAATCTACCCTCATTTTTTACTTACTTTTTTTCTTATTATTATTTTTATGGACATATTGATAAATTTGTACTATATCTTATTTCATCTTTATTAATTATTACATTCCTTCCATTTGTCAGCTTGTTTCAATTCATTTTATCTTTTTCTTTTTTTTTTTTCAAGGTGGCGAGCCAACTTGATTTGTGGTAGTAGCTCGTTTTAATCTATGGAAGGCAAATTAGGTAGCCAATTTTTAAAGGAACTTGGGTTTTCAACCTTAAAACTTGCTTCTTCTTTTTTATTTTATTTTATAGTTTCTTAAATGTGTCAACTCATTTATCCCAACTTGCTTGCACAATCTACTAGCTAGTCCTGCTAGTCATTGTTGCTTAACAACACTCATGAAAAATCATCTTGATTTAAACTCGAAGATCTATAAAAATCTCTCTATCTTAGAGTTACGTTATCATTCTCTTTTTATAAAAGATTCTTTTTTTTTTCCAATAATTTAGGTTTTTTATAATTTGTTATCCTTTGTACAGAATATTTTCATGACTAAAACATTGGGTATTTTTTTTCATTTGTGTATAAATTGTTCATATAATGGTATGTCTATTTTTGAATTAACAAATTTCAAGTGTCCCTATTTCTTTTAATTCATTTTACATGTATGATACATACACCTATATTATATTGTGTCTAATCTTTCATGTCTCAAACTAAAAAGTTATAACAGCCTCGCTGTGTAAACTAACATAAACTAGAAGCTATCTATTTAGCTACTAACGTAGGTATAGCTTACACAAAACATTTACCACTTCCCTACTTCGAGTCATCCAATGCTGAGTCTAATAGATATAAACCTATGATGTAATTTTCCAAAAATAGCTTCGAAAAATAAACTTATGGCTCATATAATCAAGAAAATTAAGCTTTACAAATCAGTTAGACTATAAAATCCCAGTTTTGAATAAAAAGTTCTAAAAGTAATTTGATTTGAGAAAATAGAATGATTAATTAAAGGTTTATTAAAGATTACAGGTTAATAGAGTATAGTAATAATATCCATAATTGAAAACAAAGTGTCACTAATAGAAATCTTATTAGTTTTCGTACAAGTTAGTAAATCTAACAAGTAATTTAAAGCATAGCCCATTAGTCTTGAATCTCACTTCTTAAGTTCTTTCTCTTATCTTCTTGAAATATAGTGTAATACCGGTGAGTTTACGAAAAACCTGTAAAACAATTATAGGGAAATAAGCGACAATGTGCTCAGCAAGTAGGATGGAGACAATAGCACATATTAGTCACCAAGTAACTAGGGTTTTCAAATAAGATTAATTGGATATAATGCGTGATTAAGTAAATACCTTTGCATGACGTTAAATGATCGTCATGAGATAAGAGAAATTGTGCCATCTTTAATCTAGGTTTCAAGGACCTTCGCATTGTATACTTTATGAATTGAAACCAAATTAGGGCTTGTGCAATAGAGAAATGCACTTTGATTGAGACTACCTTCAAATCACTGTCCTTAATCTTGCCACGACTTCCTCTCCTGTCGCTTAGTTTGACTAAGGGTAAAGAAAGAACCATTTTTGTTACCCTTATCGAAGGATTTATGTTTGGCCTCAGAATCTTAGTCGTTTCGGTTAGTAAGTTGCAATGCAGTTTAGTTAGAAGTTAGGTTGAGTTTGAATTAGTTTACCTCTTAAGGTAATTAAGTAATTTCATACAATTCAATAAAGCGATCAATACATAAAGTCTAGCACTCCATAATAGTAATATAATATCCAAGCACACACGCTACATACACATGTAGGTTAACAATCATAAATGTACATACTAAGGTCTCCAAGTATGTTTAAACAATTCTCCAAATTATGGTGAAGTACTGATCTCACTTACCTAGAACTTAGTTGCTCATCAACTTAGTTGTTCACTTATCTATTTTCAAGAATTCCCTATATATTTAGTCAATTTGTTATATTAATAACTATATAAGACATGGAAAACCATTTACTTGCTCATTCCTTAGAAATTAAGTTAATTTGGAACTAAATTTATAAGTTATATTGGTGTTAATATAGGGAATTAGAGTCATTTCATCAAGGAAATATACCTTTGATACCTTATGAGCTATCCCTTAAGTCAAGAAGCCCTCGTAACATTTACTGAAGAAACTTTTGAGATAACCCCTGCACCATATAGACATTGAAATGAACCATAGATTTAGCCTCTGTATCAATCTTTAAGGTTGGTAAATCACCAAAATTTCCAATCAACATCTTCTGAGCTAAGTTTTAAGTTAAGCTACCCTTGAAGTTCCTAAACTAGAAAGCATCTAAGTTATCCTTTGAGCTATATCGCAATTAAAGTTTTAATAGGATTATTCTTTGAATCATCTTCTGAGTCCAATAACTACTCAAGATTTCTTATAAATTATCTTTTGAAATAACTTCTGAGTACTCATACTCACTTTTTTCACTTCAATTATCCTCTAAGGCGCCTTTTAAACCAACCATATAGTTTATTCAAATTTTAGATCTCTTGATAGAATATCTTTTGAGCTAACATTTGAACCTAATAAACTTTAAATTCCTTAAGAGTTCATCCTTTGACTTAACCTCTAAGCCTTCCTTGTCTATACTTCTCTTTGAATTTTGCCTCTAACTAAATCTCTGAATCAGTATCTTATAGAACATTTACCCTTACTTACTCTAAGATACTTTCTAACTCTGTTATCTTATAGAGTTCTTTAGGAAAATTATCCTTTAACCAAGCTCCCAAATCCTCTATTTTTACATTTTATTCATAGGTTTTACTTTTGACTCATTCTTTGAATATCGATCTATTCATAGGTTTTGTAAACCCCATAACTAACCATTCGAGATTTCGATCAGTTGAAAGACTTAATCGAGCCTAAATTATAAAGTAAAGCTAGAAATATTAGGAAAATGATTCCGTAAATTTAAATTTAAGAAAATAAGCAATAAAATAAAAGAATATAAAAATTTCAAATTTTAAGTATATAACTCGTTATTTATCGAA
Source organism: Lumnitzera racemosa (assembly GCA_024138005.1). Lineage (NCBI taxonomy): Eukaryota > Viridiplantae > Streptophyta > Magnoliopsida > Myrtales > Combretaceae > Lumnitzera > Lumnitzera racemosa. The sequence continues at coordinate 26,332,001 of JAMXBC010000010.1, forward strand.
AATGCGTAAAATGTATTTCGATAATTAACGAATCGCTTGAGATAAATTACATGTATATTAAAAATCATAAAATAACCTAAATAATATATAGGACTATTTATTTATATTATAAGCTCTAAAGCTAAGCCAAGTGACTATAGGATTGAACTTAGAACACAAGGTTTAGGGCGATAGGTTAAATGATCCGATCAAACCCAAATTACTAAACTATTGAGAGAAATATTAGTAAAAATGACCCCATAAACTTGAATTTAATAAAATAAGTAATAAAATAGGAGATTATAAAATTTTCAAATTTTAAGCATAATAAGTACTAATTACCAAAAAGGCGAAAAGTGTAATTTAATAACTAATAAATTATTAGAGATAGATTATATGTATACTAAAAATTTTAGAATGACCAAAATAATAATTAGGAATGTTCACATGTACCCCACATGTATTTATGTGTAGATAAAAATACGCGAAATTACCTAAATTGGCCAAAAACTAAGTAAATAATTAAAGAAAATTATAAATTAATTATGAAAAAAATCAAAAGAGGCTAGAGTAATCTAAATCAGGTCGTGGTAGGTCAAGATCTGTCAAATAAAAATTAACCAATTAAAATTAGATAGCACAAAAGCCAAAAATTAAGGAAATTGGGCAAAGTCATGTCTAATTAATGCATGATAATTACAAATATTGTCTATAAATAGGAAAAAAATTTCCAGAACTCATTTGGATAGTTTAGAATGCGAGAAAAATAGAGAGACTCAAAAATTTGAGAGAAAATCTAGAAAAAAAAAAGAAAAGAAAAGAAAACTGTACAATTAAGGCCTTCAAAGGGAACCTACACCAGACGAGTAACTGTGAGTGGATGGCCACCACCACCACACGGTGGTAGTAGCGCCCAAGCCGGCTGACAAGGCCACGGCGGTTGGAGGTGGTCGGAGACACCCCGACCGGTGAGTCCTTCTTTTGCCTTGATTTTGAATAATTTTGTAAAATTAGTTATTATGCCCAAGAAATTATGAAATTTGTTATTCTAAGATTTTATTGTATGTAGATTTAAGGAAAAATAGTGATTTAGTTTAATCACGTCTAAAAATATAGGGTCCTTAACAAATTGATCAAAATCGAGCATGATTAGAACGAAAAATAAATAGGCTTAGGAATGTAGTTTGGAGCTCAATTTTTTTTTTTTGTAGGATGCTCATGTGATATAGAACAGTGCTATGAAGCCATTTTTTTTAAATTAATTTTTGAAAATTTTAAGTTAATTTTTAGCTCTAAAATGATGGAAAAATTGGGTGATTTTGGGTTAATTAGGTGATTAAGATATTAATTACTGATTTAGATAGTAATTAGATGTTTAGGGATATTAATCTTTAATGTGGAACCCTGATGCTAGCCTTTAGAGTATTAAGTATGGTTAATTTAGGAAATTAGGTAATTAATATAAGAAATTAGTAATATGTGAAATTGTAAATTAATAAATTTAAAAAAATTAGGGTTATTTAGATAATATTAGAGTAAAAATTAGAATAATATTAAATCTGAATTAAGATTGAATCTTAGGTAATTATATAAAAAAAGTAAGATTTTCTCACATCGAGGATAAATCTGATACCCTAATTAAGACTAGCGTGTACCGAATAGCTTAGAATACTACATTAAGACCCAATAGGATATTTGAATACTCGAGCTTAATGTGATTAATTTCACATTAGGATTCAAATATAGTTAGGACTTAGAAATCGAATTAGAACTTAATTTAAAAAAATTGATGCGGAAACTGAACCCGAACTTAACCCTAAGCCTAGAATAATTGTAAACGACTTAAGACCTAGATAAATAGGTATATTAAATCCTAAATAAAACATAACAATAGGCGTTATAGGAGAAAATGAACCTATAATCATTATATGAAAACTGAAACCACGTTTATGTTATAGGGATGATCGGCAATGGCCTGAGTAAGTCGGACCTCGAGTGAGTGAGCGAGGAGTTGAGGTAAATTGGAATTAATACAATACTGTATTTTGGAGGCTTGAGATTATGCTTGGTTGTGCTTGTTAGGTAGTTGGATGTGTGCATGTGCTTGATTATGGGTGATGCTATGATTCTGTTTATTGCTCTAGCATGTATTATATGATTTGTATGAAATGATTGATCACCCTAAATTGGACTTAATCAAATATACGACCAGTAATTATAATCGGACATGCATGGCAACTCGTTAGGGGAACTTAGGACTCTCCGGCCAAATACCGACCCCTTCGAAAGGGATAGCGCAGGATTGCAAAATGGTTCCTTCTTCATCCTTAGTCAAACTAAGTGACAGGAGAGGAGGTCGCGGCGAGGGTGAAGACAATGGTTCGAAGGTAGTTGCGGGAGGAGCGAGGTCTCTATTACATAAGCCTAGATTTGGTCGTGAGCTGTTGCATTAATGGCAACTCCTCAACCCGAATTAGAGCGGACGCAATTTCTCTAATCTCACGACGGGTCGGACAACGTCGTGTGATGCCATTTACTTGCACATGCATTGCACCTAATAAGTTGATTGAAAACCTTATTGTGTTTATGGTATAGTTTTAAGTCCTCCATCCTAATTTACTGAGCTATGGTTGCTCACATCCCTATAGACGTTATGCAAGTGCTAGCTAAGAAGCGGCAACAACTACTCTGAAGCTAACAACTACTGGATCTTGAGGAGTGAGGAAAAACATTAAAGAATCAACACATATTTTATTACTTTTCATTTCTAAATAATGTATAACTAGGAAATATGTTACGGAGAATTATTATAAACTTTAATTTCAATAATTGAATTATAGTGTATATATATATTTCCTTACTTTTCTAGGTAAATGATTTATTTAAATTACAAACTGTTTACTTCAAAGCGGGTTAGTCGTGGACGCCTTGTGTAGATCAAGTCTAAGATAACGGTTGTAAGGCTAACTTCTATCTTAGGATAGTTTACCCGGCGGGGCTGTTACGACTCTACCGCTTTGAGGCGTGACAGGTTTTGCTTATGACTCACCCTCTGAAAATTAATCTAGTTCAATACTCATTTCCAAAATCCTTTGAGCTCTCATTTGCTTTCACTTAATTCCCTTATAATCACTCCATTTGTCACTTCATTGATCTATTTAGTTCTAACTCCAATCAAAACTAACCAGAATAACACCTCATTCTATACTTCTCAACTCTATTACATCCAAATTCCTAGTATATTATATCATCATTCACCAATTTCTTAGATTCCCAAATCATCAAATGAGTCATATAAGTAACATATACTTGATTTTGTCAACTTCTCTTAATGAAACTTTTCCAATAGCACCCAAACACCACAAAATACATCAATAAAAAGTGGAGCTCACAATCTAAGTGAGGTCATTAAGATAAATATATTTATTTTTTCCAAAACACTATTTTTTATCATAATTTAGGGATAAAAAATCATAAAAATTATAGAAAATAATTTTTTAAAAAATATCTTTGTAGTGATTTAGTATAAACATAGGAAAATCTAGAAAAATTTTGGGATTAAAACTATATCATTAGACTTATTTATTTCAACATTGAAAAGTGTTTGGTTTCGTCGATTTCTTAAGCACATGTATTACAAATACTAATATTTTGCAAAACCATATTTTTTTTCTAGGTTTTCTACTTGAAAATATGTAGAAATAAATTTGAGTGGAATTTTTTAGACAATTTTAATATTTTTTAAAAATTTCTAAAATCAGATTAAAATTTGTCCTCACTAGAAAATGGAGCTCTGACCACTAGTGGAGACTACCTCCTTATCGGTACTACCAGGCATTGGGTGTTGCTTTAGGTGGTGGTTGTTAGTTCCCAGTTGCTCCTCCATTACATGTTCACTTATAATTCCTATTTATGTACTAATCCTGGTAGATTTTTCTTAATTTTCTTCTTTAATCTCTAGATCCTAAACTAAATTTTCCTTGATCATCAATAGCATGTAGGAAATATTGGAGATTCTTTCTGGATTTTTGGAGCTATTTTGGAGTATCCAAATGAATTTACTCTCTCTCTCTATTCTAAAAATTAGGTTTTTATACAACTATTTGCATGTTACTTAATTTCAATTGCTTCAACACCTGTCTTATATATCTTACATGCTTAACACATAAAATTTCTAATTGTCTCAGGTATTTTTATAATTTTTTATTAATTTTAATGAATTTCCTTAGCCTGATTTAACCTAAAATACAATTATTTGAGTATTTTAATTAATTATGATTTTATGTATATACTTGAAATTTTCACACATCACATATACATATATTCTACATATTATTTTATATTATAGAATATTTTTATTACATATATAATTTATCTCTAAATATTTATTAATTATCAAAGTTTATTTTACATGATTATGAAAAATATTACATAATATAATTAAATTATACTAAATTAGCTATATTGTTATTATTTTATTATATTTTTAATATTCAAGTCTACGAGATTTCTTTGAATAATGTCTTATACAATTCTAGATCAATTGGGTTAGTTTCATTGATGTTTTAAATTACTTACTTGAACAATTACTTGAAACTATAGAGCTCACATAATCCATTTTTGTGGAGAAAAAAACCACCATGAAATTGACATAAATATTGTATATATCAATTAAAAGTTAATTAATAGATTGCGAAATGAGCATTGACTGTGCGATCGATGGGCAATCCATATAAATAACTCAATTATGAAACTTTATCCTTGCATGCATGAAGTTGAGCAGGTATAAATATTCAACGTCAATCCATCCATCGAAGAAGAGACTTTTCTGAATTGTCTTTGAGCTTTTGCTTTATATGCTTTTTTGAATTATTCAGACATGTTTCTTTTTCCACTTTGTTTTTTTTTTTTTTTTTTTGGTGGGGGTGAAATAATCCTAAGATGTCAATTCCATTCAAACTCTTCTTTACTAAAAAGTTCATCAGTGTCAAAGCGACCTATGCCTAGTGGGGGGATATTGATATTTGTGGAGCCAAGAAAGCTTTAAAAACATCTGCTTGGACTTTGGTCCTCGAGACCAGACATACGATACAGCCATGCAAACAAAAACATTGGTCTTTTTTAATGTGGGTGATGTCTTGTCTCGAGCATCTTTTGTGTTTACATTACACGAGATGTCAAAGTAGGTAAGGTAATAAGTCTCTATGATCTTTTCCCCCTAGTTCTCGAACAAATAATCATTGTTTGGGCTGGCTCTTTAATTTGGGAGAACCTCATTGATTTATTAAAGCATAAAAGGAAGAAAAAGGCATAAGAAATTAATAGCTAAAGTTTAATGGAATCTTGATAATTGATACATCGTATTATAACATACTTTACTAAGTTATATTCCCCCCCCCACCCCCCCCATCATGATCGACTTAAATTTGCCACCCCAGTAAATTCATTTAAAAAGATTATTGAACTTGTACTATCCATCTCTTTGAATAATTTTCTTGAGTTTTCCTAGTTGAAGTTGGATTGGACATTTCATGCACTTACAATCTCTAAAATGAAAAAATTAATTTATCGGCCTTGTATCTCTTCTTCTTTGGTAGGAAGAATACAAGAAGTTGAGTTTTTCTTCGTATGCACTTAAATCTTATTCCTTTAAAATTGAGTATTTTAGCTATCAAATCTTCAAAAAAGCACTTTTAGTTCTTTATATAACCCTTTTTGTTCTTTTAAAAAATAATAATGAAAAAAAGAAAATATAAGTATAGCAAAACATTCAAAAATTAAGAGTACATATAAAAAAGATTTATTTCCTTTTTTTTTGTCTAAAATATTTAATTTAATATTTGTAATTATTTAAAAAAATAATATAAGCTACGAAACCATGTTTTGTAAAATTTGTAGCCTAAATGCTTGATTTAAAAAAAAAAAGGAATTAAGAATATTCGAAGAAAATATAAAAGAAGGAGCTTAATGAGGTTCATATTTACATCCACTCTAATATCACATCCTTAGTATAGCAAATTTAGCAACATGATATCCGTTTAACAAAAGCAAGTATGTGTTGACCGAAAAGAAAAAAAAAAACCCAAAGAAAAGAAAAAAGCAAACCAAGTATTACGATGTCTTTAATGCGGTCTCTTAATTGTCCAGATTTAGGACTCTTTTTTGGGTTCCTTATACAATAGTTATATAATATTTGTAGAGGTAATGTTCACGTCACGTGTGCTTTTATAAGTAGTACATAATTATGTGAATAATATATATATATGGGAGAGAAAAATAGTTCCAAATTAACAATTTTGCCATTTATATAAAGAAAAAAAGTACAAGTACCAAAAAAGCACAAATGATGTACTCGCTGAATTTTGCATTCAAATGTCGAGCCAAACTTACATGCCACCGATTGCAAGATGTAGCAGTTTAGTTTTGCTTCGTCCATCTCAGTCGGTCTCCCAACTTTTGGAGGATATTTTCGGAATATCATTACTCCTAATACAAACTTGGGAGAGAAAAATAAGTAAGAAAGGAAGTGGTAAAAACATTTTTACAATTTATATAAGAACATATGGTTTCATTAATTTAATACATTGAATTTAGGTAATTTAAATGGAAAAACGTTTACTACGACATAAGTATCCAACAAGTAAAACGGAAAATATGATATACTGTAAGAGAATGAACAATTGGTTTTGATAAAGAAATTGACTGTATTTTAAAACACTCTGGTAAATAATGTTTTAAAAAGTTTAGGAAAAAAATGAAAAAAAAAAAGAAGAAGATGTTTCTGATATTTGTTTTAGTCAAAATTGTGGGAAATTTTTCGTCCATCTATACAAATTAATTATTACTAAACACTTATGCTTTTGTTAATTTTTATATCTAAACCCTACATCCGCGTGTACATTTAGCGTTATGGTTTGTTAATTAGGGCAGGCCCCAGGGCCCTCATCTTCTTGCTTCTTAAAATTACGAGCTTCACTTTCATATTTGCTAGTCCATTGGGCTTTATGAGTTTTGTCACAACCAAAACATTTCATGGGCTCCAGTCTTTCTTTAAGTCTTTCCCAGCTCCCATATTTTTGTAATGATATATTGAGTGTCAACATAGTTTTTCACGACTGATGATCTCTCTCAGAGAATACTTCACATACTTGGAAAATTGCCCGCGTTAGATCAGTACAGTATAAGAATATATCATAAAAAGAATAGGACGTTAAAACTTTTTTATCAATGTTTGATATGTGTAGTAGTGGACATGAATTTTTATAGTTTGAATATACTAAGAACTTTTAAAAAATTAAGTATTCATGATATAATTTACAATATGATACAATATTGTGATTTGAAATTTGGTGTAGGATTATTTTTATAATTTTAAAGATATATTTACTTTATACAATATGAAATAAACTATTGTACTACTAAATGTATGATATAAATTTTTTAATTTTTGTCCAATATCTCTGGCCCTTATGTTCAAAACTTTACTTCATATATAAACCAAATAATGAATTGAAAAATTTTCTGTATTGCTATACCATAGAAATATCGCAACCAAATCATATCTAAATCTCTTAATATTTTAAGAAACGAAAAATAATCTTATATGAAAATTGTATCTTGTAATTTAATTTCTACTTGAAATTTAATTAATAATACAAACACAATCTCAATTAGCCTTAATATTGTAAATAAGCTGAGTTACTCATGAACTATTCAAGTTTTGCTCGCTTTAAGCTTAGATCAACTTAAATTTGATTAGTAAATAAGTTGAACTTCAACTTTAGTACAAACTTGTCAACCTATTCACTAAATCTCTTGAAATGACTTGTTTAGACTCACGAATAAGTTTACGAGCCTTATATCTATTACAAATATTATAGGCTTTTTCCTATAATATGATATAAAATAAGATATAATATATAATATAATTCTTATTTATTATTCATTGTTTTATTTTTTCATTTTGTATACTTACACTCATTAATAAGCTCAATAAAAACTCGGTTTAAGAGTTTAACTTGAATTCAATTACTAAGCGAATTAAGTTTAAATTTAAGATAGAGCTTGTAACCTCAATTTGTAGATTTAATAAAAACTTAATTCAAAGATAATTTTTAAATAAATCGAATGAAGACCCTTAAAAATGAAGACCCTTAAAAATGCGGCTCAATTCAGAATGGCTTGTTTACAGTACTAATCTGACTATTTTTTAACCAAAAGCTAATGGCTCCCGCTTTAATCGCTACTGATGGTTTTGGCTCCTTAACTTTTAATCAAATGTGGACGCCAAACCATTGACAACACAACATAGAAGGGAAGCAAAACAGGGAATAACTAATGCAATAATCGAATGAACGAACAATTATTTTATTAATAAAATTGATTACTAAAATAATGATGCAATGTTATCTGAATTTAGTTCTGTATAATAAAATTGCCTAACTAAAATTCGAAATTCAAAGAATTGCTAATTTATCAATAAAACCATAAATCTAAGATATGGTAATAATTCATCAACCTTGATCAATTATACTCATTTTTGTTTTTTTTTTTGGGGGGGCCACAATCAATTATACTCGTTTGATTCTGGGTTTCTGTGGGTGTTGATCTAACGTTGTTTCCAAACTTCTAACTATTTTCCTATCGTCATGCCGTATCCCGTATCAATGGGAAACGTTAAAGATACCGTATGAAATTTCGGTGTTCTCCTAATTTCATACCTGAAACTTTGGAGCCATTAAAGGTTACACCTAATGAAAATCTTACTTGTTAAAATTATCATATACAGATCGAAGTTGCCAAATAAAAATTGGTACTTCGTCATTTTGGAGAAGATGACTTTGATAAATGCTCATTAGGAAAATGAAAATTATACTGAAGGTGAGGTTACAAATTTACGAGCAGAAGGTCCGTTAAGTACTATTCTCGCATATAGGCTTTTTCCTAACCTTCACATCTCGTTGTCCAATTCTTGAATCTTTGAGTACCACGTCGGCCTCGTCTCGTCCTGCACTTTGATGGGCCGTCATTTTCGCTCTAATTAGTCGGTATAGTCCTTGTTTTGGTTCATCAATTTCTTTTTTCTTTTTTTTTTATTAGTATTTAGTCGAATCTTAACTTTGGTCGGAGTAAAACACAAAAAGATCAAAACATAATTTCATGTATAACTTTTTTCTAAAATTAAAAACCTAATGAATTTCTATAAAGTTGAATTTATTTATCCTTTATTTTATTTATATTTACAAAAATATCAATCAAATTAATCATTTTCAATGTATAAGTTATATTTTTTCAAATCTTCTCTCTTAAAAGTACGTGAATTTTTATTTTCTAAAAATGATATTTCAATTATCATTTTCATCGTAATTATGAAACAAAAATGGATAAAATAGTTTTTTCAAACACCATTTTTGAAACATATATAAAATATATATAGATAAAATACAAACGAAAAAAATAAAAACAATCCAAATGGACATATAGCACTTTTTGTAGGCCTATATCTTGCATTGCATCATTAGGATGCGCATTATGGTAGGATTTCATAATGCATTATAAATTTTATTGATTTAAAAGCTATTCTATTATATCTGCCGATCCTCAGTTCAACCTTCAGGTTATTATCAAGTCAACAATAAATTGAAAATTGAAATAATGATGCAGAGAAAATTCATCAAAAATTTGAGATAAACTCACAATATTTAATAGATTTTATCATTCAAAATAGTGTATGGACAAAAAAAAAACGAATTGAAAATTGGAGAATTTACGGTTATACCCTTCGATGTATGTGGTTTAAGATGCTTGCGTATAATGCTAATGATATAGCTGAAACACCATAGAATTATTGTCGGTTAAAGTTGGTAAAAAAAAAAGGCAATTTATACTGTGTGGCTGTAAACGCGCATCTTCGGAGCATATTTACTTTTTTGAATAACAAAAAAAAGGCACAGTCCTTTATTTTGTAAAAGTAAAGATTCTAACTCCCAAAACTGTCTTTATTTTTTAATTAGTTTATTTTTTTGTAATTATTAGCAATGTAGCACCAAACCTTTCAAAGAAACTAACAATTAAGTACTTTTCGTATCACATGATGTTGGATACACTCTCATGCTTATAAACTTTAGAACCGTCAATTTATTACTTAAACTTCGATTTAGATACCTTAACAAATAATCTTTATTATTATTATTATTATCAATTATTAACATTATTCATTATTATCAATAGATTAACAACATTTTAATCTTAATTCTTATCATCATTATTAATATTACTATTCTACTAATATTTTGTTCTTAAGAAAAAGAGGGGAAAGCATTAGAATATAAAGTTACATGCTCCAACGCACTTAAAGCTGCACACTCACCCACTAGCTATTACTAAGTGGCATCCTCAAACATGGATCATTCTACCTTTGGCTTATATATTGGGTTTAAATCTAAGTAAGAGGCGATGTGAGTATAGTGAACTCGCGTAACATGGAATTTTTTTTACTCGATTTCACCCTTGGGTCTTTCCAAAAAAAAAAAAAGAAAAAAAAAAAGCACCCATGCTGTTTTTTGCAAAAACATTAGCAAGGGGAAGCTTGTATTTCTTGGATATTTTGTTCAATTGCTTTGTTTTGCCGTTGAGCAAATGTCTGACAGAGCAGTTCTGGCCGCTTAAAGAAAAGTCCTCTCCTTTCCACCATCATCAACTTTATGCCTAGACCCCTAGATTTTTGTCTTAGCCATGATGAAGGGCATCTGTAAACATTCTCCCAGGGGCGGGTGGGGGCTTCCGGACTCGGGGAAAAGTTACTTTTTAAATATTCGGATAAGAAAAAGATATATACACTGAATATATGTTTTAAAAAGTAAAATATAATATTAAATAAAATATAGTTTAGTGGTTATGTATTTATTTTATAAACGTAAGGTTTTAAGTTCAGATTTTATATTTATCATTTAATCTTTTTGAGGTGCATTTATTACTTGAATGGCATTTAACTTTTTACATATATTAAATTTTTTCTTTTTCACAACAGCTAATGATATCAAATTCATTAATTATAAATTATATCAAACTAAATAAATTATCTTGAGTTGCTTTTTTTTTATAATTAATAGCATAAAAAAATAATAACATTATCTATATTATAAGTATATCACTTTTAGCACATAAAGTATTAATAAATATTACCAATTATACAACTTGATTTAATAGATTTTTATTTATTAATGTAATTTTTGATAAATTAATAGTTAATTTTTATTTAACATTTATGCATAATAAAAAGATAAAAATTTAGTTCTTTTAATTTCTTATGAAGTGTATCAATCACTTACAATTATTTTTTGAATTTAAATGAATTTTTCAATCCTAGTAAGTTTTAGAAATTATTGTAGGTCAAACTTTTAATAAGATTTTTTTTACATATATAAGATGCAATATAATTATGATAATAAGTAAATATTTTCTTACCGATAATTTTAATATTGACTTAATTAAAGTAAGTTCGAACTCATCAATTATGTAATCTTAGGTCCATCCTTACAATCTCTATATATTTTAGATACAAGTCGTTGGTATGAAATTGTTTCATTTACTTTTATTAAAACAATTATTGAGATAGTCTTAATTCTAATGTAACACAAACCGAAAATGTTTAAGATTTGCATAATGACTATATGCTTTTTACATTTAATCACTCTCCAACATCTGCTTTATTTATGTTCTTTAATCTTTCACTAACTCATAAAAGACTCGATGTTGATCAAAATAAACAAGTTATGTCGTCCAGAATTTCCAAATCCTAAAAACCATTGTTGTTATCTATATGTTTGTTATTATGAGGCAACCATTTCTTTTCATTGGTTATTGTGAAATATTCTTTAAATACTAAATGACAGAATTCTAATCATTGAGACGTTTTTTGGAGTGATGATCGAATGATGCTGCTATAATTAGTGGCGAACTCGCTTTGGGCAAGAATGTATTAGTAACTTATATGCCATGGAAACTAAACAGTTATACAATATTTGCCTTATGTAACATTTTGGATAATTAAACCTATTTCTCAATTCAATGTAAGTCAAAAGAGTTAAATAGGATCCTAAATCCAAATAAAGAACTTTAAAGTTAAGTATATTCAAACTTAGTCAATCCTGTGATGTGTGACCTCTTGAGAAGTTGCGATACCAAGTGATAAAACTATGCAGCATTCCATGCTAAGGTGAATAATACCTCCATGATAAGAGTTTCGATTGGGTCGTTACAAATGACACCAAAGCAATCTACTAGCCAAGAAGGTAGAGTTCTTACTTAGTGGTGATCCTAGACTTGTGTGATAAAACTGATGAAGACGTTAGTTATGTAATGGGATGAATTGTAATACTCCTCAAATGTTAGGTAGCGGAACTTTAATAATCAAGGTACCTTTTAGTGTAACGGTTTTGAGTTCATCAGAATTTCGAAGTTAAGCATGTTTAAATTTAGTTAATCCCAAGATGGATGACTTCCTAGGAAGTTATTGTACCAAGGGTTAAAACCGTACGATATTCTAAATTAAAGTGGATAATACCTCAATGGAAGTAGTTCCGGTCGAGTCAATACTTATTATGACACTTAGGTGTTAGTTTTTAATTTGTACATTTAAGGGCAAAATCGAGTAGAAAAATCCATGTTACTCAAGGTCATTACAATTGAATATAAGCCGAAACGCAATTCGACATTGCTTGCTTTTAAGTTAAAACCGAACATATAAGCTGAATGTAGAATGTCTCATGTTCAAGGATGCCACTTGGCAAGGGCTAAAGGGTACGCGTGGATTGCAGTGCTTTGACCGTTGGCTTTATATTTTACTGATTCTTTCCCCTTCTTAATAATAAAATATTAATGATATAGAGATGATATTAAAAATACTAATAAAGATGATGACATGATAACAACAAAACAATAATGATAATGATGATGATTATATGTATTTTAAAATTAAATATATCTCTTATGACACGTGTCTACATTTTACAGATTAATAGGATTAATGTGTTTAATGGACCTTAACAAAGTTAGTTGAGATAGTATAGATAACCTTGAAATGTTTAATATAGTAGTGAATTGAACTTTTAAAATTTACATACTTATTTATAAAAATGGCTAAAGATAGGTAATAAATGTGATATAATATATATATATATATAAGTACAATGAGTTAATCCATCTATCTAGGTAAGGGGCAAGCACTTACTAATTTGATAATTGGTACAATGAAGTAATCCATCTATCTAGGTAAGGAGCAACCACTTATTAATTTGATAAAGGAAAAATATGAATGCTAGCCATATGTGGCTACCCTCTCATGATTTTTTTCCTTTTAAAATTTAATTGTTAGGTAGTGTTTAGTTAGTAGAATCGGACAATACTATACAAGGAGAATAAAACAAAATAATTCTCTTGTACCATATTTGGTGTATGCAATAATAAATATAGATTTTTCAATTGGAAAAATTAAAAAGTTTCGAAATTGTTATTTATTAATATTGTAAATTGTAATAAAGTTTAATATTATAACTTGAGAACTTGGTGTATGGCTATCTTTTAAATTTTAAAAATTCATTTATTCTACATTATAAAATATATGGTGCAAAATTTTTAATATTAGTTAAATACTTCAAGGCCATTTTGTCTAGTGACTTTAGACAACAACAAAATCGAATATTACACTAAAAAATTTGTCCCATGCTATATCGTAAAAATATGACAATTAAACGGTACATTCATGTTATTTGAATTTTGAGTTTTACGATTATATGTTTCTCTTTGCTTTTGGTAAAAGAAGAATTATGAATTTCTCTGAAAACCATCTCAATACGAGAAACTAAGGAAATCGATAGAATTTTTCATAAAAGCAACAAGCCATAGTGATTTGATTGCGCATATTTTAAGAGGTTGCATAACTGATGAAATGATAGGTTTGAATAATTAAAAAGTTCCACAATTCAACCTTTTTTTTTTCCATTCAGTTTCCATTGATATTCTCATTTTTTCCCCAAGTCTAAAGCTTATGTTGGTGCCTTTCAACATCTAAAAATTAATACTTCAACCTTTTAAAACAAGTAATGTAGTAACTCGTCAATATTTTCCGTTGGCAAACCATTAACTTTTTGTTGATGTGACTTTTTCTTTCTTTTGCTAAAGAAGAAATTGATATTAAATTAAATTGTCAAATACATAAAAAATCTTCAAACAACAAGAACTATCATAAACATAACTAGCATCAGAACAAAGAATATCTACTAATGAAAATGGGGATTGAAAAAATCAGTTCTTAGGACACATCTTCAATCTTGCATGATTGATTATCCAATCAATAGCTCCATTAGCATGTCTCCTTATCAAGTGAAGGCTTGCCTTCTTAAAACAGAGAACAAGAGATATTAAATCACGAATAAAAGCAGACATATTTCAAGGTGATTCATCATTACCAGCTAGAAAATTATACGCAACGAGAGAGTCCACTCTAAGCATAATGTTGACACGCGATTCTCGTTCGAACCAAGGCTCAACAAGTGAAGCTCATTACGAGGGACACTAGATAGTGTGCAACCAAATAGTGACCCTACACATTACATTGCAATCCCTTCGTGAGGCCAAGTGCTCGTGCCAATGAAGATGTAAGCTGATGGTACGCCTATCTTTGACATCGCAACTTACCTAATAAGCCAAATGACAACTGTTTGAGTAGGTCACCTCCCAACTATGGAGTTAGCGACCGTTGATCATCTGGTAGAAGCTTAGGGCTCACTTCGGCCCTATTAAGCATCAGCCAACCCTTCCTCAACATCTTGGCCTGGCTTTTGTCTTTAACGCTTACTCTCTACTGTAGTTTATTAATGAGCATTCGACATCCGTAGTATGGCTAGCACACTTGGCAACCCTTGCTCTTGTCAAGTCATTGACTTATAGATTTAGCTTTTTGGTTGGCCACAATATCACATCCATAGCAAGGCTTAGTCTCAACCATGAAATATACTACCTATCAATAGATAGTATGAGCAAATCACTTATTGCCACGTGTTTAAGTAACCCACATAAAAGCCGTTAGGTACCAGGAAGTAAGAGGATTCTCACTTCAGAACTCTTGGAACATACTTGGTTTAAAAATGAGGTTCTCACTTTGTACTCTTTGGGGGCTTTTTCTTCTCCCTTTCTCTCCTGATCAAAGTTAAAAGCATCACCTACACGCCAAGTAAGCACAATCCCTTAGGTCCCTAATGCTTGTCCCTTTTCTTCCTTGATCCTCCTTGCTAACTTAAGTATCGGAGAGCCAGGTGACTATACCTATAAGGGGCTTTTTGCAAGTATTGAGGAGAATGAGTTGAAGCTAAAGTCCATTCAAGCCAAACTCTACAAGAGCCCACACATCCTAGTTGATCTAACCATAATCAACATTTGGGCACATACCGTAGGGCCACCACAACAATGATGGCTATAAGCAAAAATAATAACCCGTAAACTTCTTATGCGAAGGATACCAATACCTCCCAACAAGGTAGAGGTGATCAAACACTTTCCACCTCAAAATGAGAGTATTAAAGTCTAACAACTCATGTTACTCATCCAGCATGTGCTAGAAGAAAATAGAAAATATCATGAATCTATTATAGCTTTGTACAAAATGCGATATTACTCAAAAGTGCATTTCAAAAATGTCTAAATGAGGAGGCAATTGTCGACTTCTCCTCATAATTGAGCAAAAATGATGACCTATGCAACACATGCCTTATGCATTTAAGCGATTAGATTCAACATAATCACCAATTGCATGAAGACTTGTGCAACTGCTGAATGCAACCACAACAAAACACATGTGGAAGGCGAGCGTACAACGACAAGTAAGCTAATTAATAGCCTATCACCAAGGCCATCACCAAAAGACTACAAAGACATGAACATAGACAAGCTCAACAAACACATCCACTACACTTCTAATGTGCGTAATCAAAAGAAAGTTGAATCGTCCATACGAGTGTTGCGCTTTACACCAACAAAAAGCCCATTCATTTCCTCAATCCTTGAGGAAACCCTCCCTACTGGTGGAAGGCTGCCCCATCTATACACTTACGATAGCTCTACTAATCTAGACGATTACCTTATACACTTTTGAATAATGATGAGCTTTCACAACTTCTCATATGCCATCATGTGTAAAGCCTTCCCCAGCATACTGGCAAAAGTTGCTTTGCTTTGGTTTAACACCCTCCTCGACATATCTATCACTTTGTTCGATGACTTAGGAAGTAGATTCCAACAACACTTCCTTAATTCCCAAGTCTTACTAAGAGACTCCTCCATCCCCTACAATGTTAGGTAGCGCCCCAACGAAACCTCACGAGCATACCTTGAGCACTTTAACTAAACAAAGTTGCAAGTTTCCAAGTTAGATACGAGAGCTGCCCTTCAAGCGCTCCTCATTAGGATAGACCCTAATGGAAGGCTTTCCAACACTGTGTCCTTAGATAAGCCTGAATCCTTAGATGACTTCATAAAAGTCGCTAAGGTGTATGTAGCCTAAGAAGATGCCATCAAAGTTTGTTTTGAAGTGGAAAATAGCACATGCATATCAATAGAGGATCGCTTAAGACCCCGTGATCCCAGACCATAACCCCTAGCATGAGAAAAGTGTGATAAGCAAAGGCACAAATTCTAAGACTACACCTCATACACCACCTTTGATGGGAATTAACCTCCAACTACATCTAAGTCAAGGTTGACCTGTCTGAAGCCGACGTTGACCCTCTAGAAGAAGATGCCAACTTGTTCTAACCTAAGGCTGAACAGTTCGAGGATGAGGTTGAACAGCTTTTATCGAGGCCGAGCAATTGATAGAAGACTGAAGGGAAGAAAAGGAGCCACTCTACAACAAGTTTGTTGTCTACCGAGAAGACGAGAGAGTTTACAATCGAGGATTGGGGACCAAAGAACTACTTGGTACGGTCCTAAGAGACTAGTGTCAACTAATTTTAGCACTTGACAATTATAAGCTGACCTTTCTAGTATCTCGACCAAACACTGCAAGACTTAGGAGATTCCTTCCCGAACCTGCACATCCAACTGCTAACCTCGTCCGATTTGGATACTACTCCTTCTAAAACATGCCGAGTGACTGCATGCTGATTCCCCTTGTAAAATGTACAGTTTTGTAATTCTTGAACATGTTTTCCTTTATTTTATTTATGGGCCCAATTTTTTAGGGTTTAAGGTAGTGTACATTATTTACAGTTTTGCCACTAGGGTATAGGACTTACTATAAATAGCAACATCTATAAACATTATGGACAGATACAGATAGACATCAATATTTGAAATCATACAAAAAAGTAGATTTTTGCATTTTTGGAATCTTTTCTTTTTTTCTAGTAAGGATACTCTTAAGCTAGTATTTGCCGGATTATTGAGTATCGATTAAACTCTTTAATCTTTCCTACATTTTTATCGATCTTGACCCTGAGATTGTCGCGAACCCCTTCATTTGAACCAGTTAGGGAGTTGCATCTAACATTCATTTGAATCTTGAGCAACATTTAGTGTTCGTAAGTTGTATCGAATCCTATTTCCAACTCAAACCCCTGATTGTGTTTGTGTCTTGGTGAGTTATATCCATTCACATTCACTATCAAAACCAACCATCTCACTTCCTGTTTGTTAAACCTATTCAACCCATTTTACCTTCTCGAGATCCGCTCCCATTGATCCTTATCAACTTTGACCCGACCATTCGGCAAAATCATGTTTAAGGTCTAAGTGTAACTGCCGAGACCACCAAGCATTCGTGAAATGTTAGAAGCGATGCACTTAGGAAAATACTATGACTACCATAAGGTACACGAGCACAATACCGATAAGTGTCACCACCTTAAGAATGTAGTTCAAGGCTTAGTTTACAAAGGCTGTGTCAACTACTTCGTGGTAGACGAGAAAAACCAAATCTAGTAGCCAACCCAACAATGCCGAGTGGATAACCAACAACAATAGTACAATTAGCATGCCAATGCCCCAATAGATGAGCAGAACCACAGGGTACGGCAAGGCAAGATCAACACCATCTTTGGCAGCCCTGATCTCTTATCACACGACATGACCATAAAAGCTAAACACGAGCTTCACATCATAAGTAATAAGAAGCTAAAGATTGACACTGCAATCACTCTTATTGATATGGATGATCAGGGAATCAAGCTACCCTATAGTGACGTACTTATCATAAACGTTAAAATCGGGTACTTCAATGTCCCAAAACATTCATTGATAGTGGAAGTTTAGTAGACATACTCTTCTACAGTACCTTCGAGCAAATGAAAAAACAACTTGATGAACCACTTTAGCTGTACAAACATAGCCTAATAAGGTTTCGAGGTAACAAACCAGTCCTTGCTAAGGGAATTATCACCCTATCGGTTTGACCAGGTGATGATGAACATGTCGCCATATAGTTAATAGACTTTGTCGATATATGGTCACCATATAGTGCCATCCTTAGCAGACTAAGCATTACGAAATTCAATATGCTCATCAGCGAATGATGCCTTAAAGCATAGTTCATGACACTTACTAGGGTAGGCGAGGCTAAAGGCAACTAGGCTTTGTTTAAGACTCTCTATCTCAAAGCCCAATCTAGAAATAATATTATGAACATTAAATCCACCAACTCTTCTGCTTCCCCATCACAAGAGAGCTTGTTGAAGAGATCTAGGAAATGAAGATATCCGATACCCCTAGCATGGTAACCAAAATAGGGGCTACGCTGTTAGATAGTGATAAAGCTGAGCTCACAAATTTCCTTAAGGAAAACTCAAATGTCTTTGTATCTAACCTAAAGGGCATGCCGAGAATCATCAACATCCCCAAGGCCATTCATCACCTCAATATCAATCTAGCCATCCGACTTGTAAAGTAAATGAAACGACACGTCATCCTAGAACATTGGCTGTAATAGTGGAGGAAGTGTAGAAGCTCCTTCGAGTAGGTTTCATTCAACAGGAGAAATACCCAGCTTAGCTCACTAATATAGTACTTGTTCAAAAAGCAAATGGAAAGTGGTGCATGTATATCAACTACACTAACCTCAATAAGGCATGCCCTAAGGACTGCATCCCCCTACCGCATATCTACTAGCTTATCAATTTGACATCCGCTTAGGCTTCATAGATGCTTACTTCAGATATAATTAGATTTGAATGCCTCCTGAATAAGAAGTTCATACATCCTTTATTATAAACTTCGAGACCTATTGCTACAAAATAATGCTCTTCAGTTTAAAAAAATTAGAGCCATATACCAAAAGGCTAATCACCTACATCTTTAAGCCACAAATAGGCAAGAACATTGAGGTTTATGTAGATGACATGATTGCCAAGAGAAAAACTAGAAAAGATCATATCGATGACCTCTATGAGATCTTCCAAACACTCTGCCAATTCCAAATGAAGGTTAATCCCCAGAAGTGTGTCTTTAGAGTTGCTTCAAGTAAGTTTCTTGGTTTCGTTATCACAAAGTAAGGAATAGAAGTGAACTTGGAAAAAATCAAAGCAGTCCAAGACATGCAAGCTCCGAACAAAATCAAAGAAGTCTAGTGACTAACAAGAAGGGTAGTTGTGCTCAATTGGTTTGTATCCTGAAGCATTGATAAATGCACACAATTTTTTAATTTGCTCAAACACTTTGTTGAGTTCACCTTCTAAGAGTTGAATAGCTTCTTAGTGACCCTAACCATACTGTCCAAACCAATATATGGAGAGGAATTATACTTATAACTTGCAGTTAGTGACAAGGCATTATCTTCAGTACTTGTCTAAGTAGATGGCCATGACCACCGACCAGTCTACTATGTTAGTCATGTCCGCCAAGGGTCGAAGCTCAGATACACTAAGATAGGAAAGTTTGCCCTTGTGGTAGTCATCGCAGCCTAGAAGTTAAGAACCTGCTTCCAATCATCATATTAACAAATGTACCACTTAGAATGTACTGCAGAGGCCCGACACTTTGAGCTGAATGATGAAATACTCACTTGAACTCAACGTCCATAGAGTCTAATTTCACCCTAGGTGGGCAATCAAGGTGCAGGTCCTCATAGACTTTATAACAGGGTACACTAAGCGGGTGAGCCCCCACTTAAGTTCACCATACTCATTTGGATGCTTTATGTCGATGGCTCCTCCACTAAGGTGGGGAGTAGAGCTAGTATCACATTATAAGGCATATATGGAGCAAAGATCTTCTAGGCCCTAAAGTTTGGCTTTCCAACAAGTAACAACAAAGCTAAATACAAGGCCTTCATCGTTACCCTGAGAATTATGAAGGACATCAGGGTAGAAAAGCTTAGCATACACTTAAACTCCATACTAGTTGTGTAACAAGTCAAAGGAGAATACGAAATGAAGGGCAAAACAATGGCCAAGTATTTACATTTAATATGGGAACTTCTTGTGGCATTTACTTCTTGGGAAGTCAATAAGATCTTGCGAGCAAAAAATGCAGAGGCGAGTGGACTATTCAGGATAGCCTCATCCACCATACCTACATTGTATGACTGCAATAAGCCGTTCTTCATATAGTACCTCCCCAAGTGAAGTACGGAGGTATAACAATAATAAGTCATAAAGACGACAAAACTAACCCCATAACCCTCTTAGATGGACCCTCTTACACAATACCTTAAGATCGGAGTGTTAAAAGAGGACCGAGAAAAAGCAAAGTAGTTAGTTTACATTGTAGCCAACTATACATTGATCAATGATGTACTTTACCGACGAAGACATAGCATTTTGCTACTTAAATGCCTTTTGAACAAAAGAAGGC
The DNA here is from genome assembly GCA_024138005.1 of Lumnitzera racemosa. Classification (NCBI taxonomy): domain Eukaryota; kingdom Viridiplantae; phylum Streptophyta; class Magnoliopsida; order Myrtales; family Combretaceae; genus Lumnitzera; species Lumnitzera racemosa. The sequence goes on from JAMXBC010000010.1 coordinate 26,352,821, forward strand.
ACCCGAGTCCTTAAGGAGCTCCATGTAAGAATTTGTAGCAATTACATCTAGTCCTAAGAACTATACCTTAGAGAGCTCAGGCTAAGGTATTATCGACCCACAATGAAGGAAGATGCCAAGACCATGGTTTAGAAATGCCACTCTTGCCACAAGCATATGTTGATCACTCGCGCCTTTAGTTCGAAGTAGCACCCTTTGATAAGCCCATGGAAATTCACACAATGGGGATTAGACATCCTCAACCCCTTCCCGAAAGCCCCAGCAAGCTGATAATTCATTCTAGTGGCACTGGATTACTTCACCAAGTAGGTAGAGGCATTAACAATAGCCACCATCATAACTCGGGCTATTGAAGGGTTCGTATTGACCCACATACTATCCTGCTTTAGAGTATCGTATAGGTTGATCATCAACAATGGGAGGCAATCTGACAACGATCGCTTTAGAGATTTCTGCAACAAGCATAACATTAAGCTACATTATACCTTGGTAGCCCATCCTCAGATTAATGGCTAGGTTGAGGTTGTCAATAAGATATTCCTCAATAGTTTGAAGAAGAAAGTAGAGTGAGGGGAGGTAGGTGAGCTAACGAGCTTTCCAACATACTTTAGGGATATTACACAATGCAAAGAACCTTGATTAGAGAAACCCCATTCTGTCTTATGTTTGGAACAAAAGCCTTCCTCCTAATTGAGTTGGAATTCTTGACTAATAGAACCTAACACTTTAACATGAATACCAACCCATGGCCCTACAGGCGAACCTTGATACCATTGACAAAGTACACAATGTTGCATGAGCAAGCACAGTAGCCTATCAACAGCAAGTTGGCTGATAACTCTTATTTTAGATACATTTCACATGGTGATTTTATAGTATTTAACTTACATCTTTGGTTTTCTTTAAAGAAATTGATACTTAATTGAGTAAAATTTTGATTTCAAGGCTTGAACGCGTTCTCGAATTAAAAACGAAGAAAAGGAATCAAGTTTCACTCAATTTGGAGTTCAAATGAATGAGTTATAAAGTTTTGAAGTTACATAAACAATAGGAATTGTGGTTAGAAAGTTACACAGTCTGGGATGCAACTGTGTCCCCAGGTTGTATCCATCTATGAAGATTTGCCAAGGTCAAAAAGTTATACGACCTGGGGACACAACTGTGTCCCAGGCTGTGTCTAGTGACGAAAATGGAAACCTTACAATACATTATAAAAGGACTTACTGGGGTTTCGCACGTAAGTTTGGACATTCAAAAGAGAAGAGACTTGAAGAGAAGAAGAAGAAAAAAGTGAAAGCAACACTTAACTTCAAGATTAAAGAGATTTTTCATCAACAAAAGGGGTTTTTCATGTTTTATTTATTGATTTTGTTGCAATTCGTTTCTAGTTTCATTATGATAGCTTAAGATTCTTGTATTTAGGATTATGGAACCTAGGGTTTCATGTGACTATTAGATTGATTGATAATTTTCCATAAAGTTTCTCTTTTTTCTTGATTCAATTATGTTATTTAATTGTTAATTAATATTTATAGAGTATCAATCTATGATATTATGCATGATGATTGAGAAATCACATATGTAATGAGATCTTGACACAATTGGAGAGAATTACATATGTACTTAGAGATAAGATACATGTTTCTTCCGAAAAGTTGTTCTTTTGTGTGAGAATTCATTATACATTAATGCGATTCTAAATTATATTACTAAGTGAAGATATTCTGGTAAATAATTTAAGATCAAGGTTAATATGCTTGAGAAAAGTGTTAACTTTAATTGTGAATCTTTCCGGTTAAGAATAGTAGAGATTAAATTGGATACATTTTAAGCTGTCACATGTTAAATACTAGGAGAAATAATTCCTAAATACATTATTTGCATTCTTGAAGTCATTCTTAATTTTATCGCTTTCTAAATTACTTAATCAAGTCTCATAATTAGGTTAGTTTGTTAATTTTAGTATTTTTAATTCATTCAACTCATTACAATTTTCCGGTTAGATAATAGAGTTAAGATTAATATTAGTACTTGAAATCTCTAAGGGATCAACTCGGACTCACATCTGCTATATTAAAATTGATAGGTGCACTTGCTTTGTATGCTACAACTGTAGCACTTGACACAAAGCTTTCCACCTAGGAGATCAGGTGTATAGAAAGCTAGAGGCCACTGGTTTTGAGGAAGGACAAGGCAAGCTTACCCCCAATTAAGAAGACCCGGTATGAGTAATCGATGATGTGGGATAAGGTGCTTATAAGCTTAAGACGTTGGAGAGACAACCCATCCCCAGGGTGTGGAATGCCCAAAATCTAAGGCCTTACTTTCCTTAAGTGCATTGATGACAACTAAAAGCACTTGTAACTATAGTTGAATGCAATGAATTAGCGAAGTTTCCAGCATATGCCTCTTTCCTTCTCCCATGCCTCATAGCTTTAGGTTGATCTCCATCCTCGAATGTGCTTTCCCATATTAGTCTTTACACTAAGACGGTAGAAACATGTAGGGGCATCGATCTACATTAAGCCCTTAACCTTAGGTCGATTCTCATCCCCAAGCTTTGCCCAAGTTAGTCTCTTTGATTTATATTGAGCTCCTAACCTTGGGTTGATCCTTATCTTTAAGCTTTGCCTAAGTTAGTCCTTATACTAACTATGTGAGCACCTCCCTTGGGCATCGATCTACATTGAATACCTAACCTTAGGTCAATTTTCATCCCTAAGTTTTTCCTAAGTTATTTCCTACATTAATGATGTAAGCACTTCTCTTGGTTATCGATTTACATTGTGTCCCTAAATGTGGGTCGATTTTTCATCCTTAGACACTCCACTAGATCGAAGGAAGTAAACCAGTAAACAAGAGGCAATGATAAAAAGAGAATAGTTTTATTTCACTAATCAAATGAAGTACAAGGTTTAATGAGTTGACATATTGAGCCCAATTACATAATGATAGAAAACTGAACAATATAAAGGCATACAGCTGCTTCCTATACCATGGCTATACCCCTGACTCGAATGACCACTCTCAGCTTCAACTCAGCTTCTCACTTCGGAAACTCTTCTCTAAGAAGCACTACTCTCAACTTTGACTCGACTTGCTTTCATGTTGTGACTACATCCCTAGATTCTTACATGTTCGAGCCTTGAACTGCAAATGCCTTAGTGATACTTAGCCTCCAAATGAAGGTCCTTACTTTACCTTTGAAACCCTCTCTTCTACAGTTACTCCACTCGTGACACTGAGCTCTAGAGGCCTTGCTAGTGACAAAGGAAGGTCGATGCTTCACCTAAAGTGATCAGAGGACTTGAAATGCAGAGGATTCCCTACAAATGCTTCAGTCAACAAGTAAGGGTGGAGAAAAGACCTCTTCCTAGAGTTATTTGGAACAATGTGTGTAAAAGCTACCTAAAACCTTGTACAAATGAATACCCTTGCGATGAGGCCACTATGAACAAGTGATGTGTTGTGCTCAATGATATAAAGAAGGGTAGACCCTAAGGCTACGTACGCCTCCCAATCATAGCTTGAGATCTAACCATCAGTACCGAGTAGCTATCCATGCCTAATGATCACAACCCAAAAGAAGAGGTCAAAGGTAACCCCTTTTCTAGCTCGGATACTCTATCCCTCAACAAGATCGCCATGGACGCACTCATGTTAGCTCTTACATATACTCCACTAAAGTTATTTGGATGTTTGGCATGGCTAAGTGAGGACCCACTTACCCCTTATATAGGAGCCATGAGACGTCCCCAACTGTAAACATGCTGACTATCATGCAACCTTAATATGTTGGGAACCTAAGAGATGCTTAAGGAATTAGTGATGCATCGTACGCGCCTTAAACATCTTCTAGAAGGCACTTTGCCTGAGGCACTTTACCTGCCAGGGATATACGTTATCCGAAATGAACTCTGTTGAGAAGATATGCCTATGTTAGTAAAGATCTACCCTAACAAAATTACCCTACCAAGGAGATTTCATGACGTCATTGTAAGATCTACTCTAGTAGACCCATAGTTCTATGACATTATATGCTTGCAAGATTCCAGTGAAAGGTGGGACACCTCAACCTATGAGAGCACATTGTCGCAAGTATAAAACACTTGAACAAAAAATCAAGGATCGGTGTTGAAGGCCAGCAAATGGGCAAGCGAATAGTCCCACACAAAAATATCTATGAGCAAGCATAGACAACCTTCTTAGGGATAAAGAACTTAAGTAGCCTTACAAGGAAACATAGTGTACAGGTCTGCTTGAGAAAAATCCTCTCCGGTAGAAAAGACCTTAAGTAAAAATAAATGGAATTCAAATATGCAGCCAGAGTAAAAATACAAGAAACGGCAACTAAGGGAAACAAAAAGGAAATCAAAGCCAATTAGGGGGAATTTCATTTACTTAAGCTTTCGATTCGTTATATGATGGGAGGTCGACACTCCGACCTCCATATAATAAGATTACAGAAAGAAAGATAATAAAAGGGTACACATCACCTACACTAGCCACTAGAAATGAAAAACAATGTTTGAAGATGTTCCTAGGCATCTTCAACTTGCTGCTCCTGTCCAACCTCACCATCACTACCTGCTTCCCCAAGGCCTACATACAAGCCATTACTAAAGGCTCTTGATGAATCACAAAACGACTTGCCACCTAGACCACTTCTAATAGCAACCTCGGGTTCATTTAGTCACCATAAGAAGGATAAGTCCACATCAGGCATGTTTTGTCGAACTTGTTTCTGCACTTCCTCCACCATTGCATATCCAACCATGGTGATAGCCTTCTTGATCAAGGGGTTATCCAAGGTTTCCATAAAGATATCCTACTTGACTTTGGTCAACAACCCTCGCCTTTCAAGAGCTCGGAATCCCTCTTAGCAAAATCGGCTCATAACTTCTCCAGCTCTTCTCCCTTTGCCCTCAGCTTGGCATTTAGCTTATCTTCAATACTTTTGCTAAACTCCTTAACCACCTTCAGGTCATCCTTCAGTTTGCCCACTTGACCGAGGACCTTCCTATTCTGGTGCTCCAAGTTACTAAATACGGCGACTAAGTCACCATGCACCTTCTTCTCCTCTTCTAATGTCTCTTGGAGCCTCTCAACCTCGGCCTTTGCTTAGCCTCCCTCTAATTGAAGGAGTGATTGATTGTATTGAAGGATGAAATCCAACAAGTCATATAGCTAGAAGCATAATATACAGTCAGTAATCAAACTAAGACTATGCACTCTAACAAAAGCATACTAGCAGCTTACCTCATTATACCTCCTCAGCAACTCCGTTGAGGCCTTCACTTCATTCTTGCCTGCCACTAATTGTCCAAATCACACTTACAATTGCTCAAATCTCTGGACAGGCCATCTACAAGCTAAATGAAGGTTACTCGCCTCCTATAACAGACCAATGGTTAAATGTATTCATCATCGAGAATCTTAATGGCATTTGTAGTGGCATCTTTAGGGGTTCGCTCCAAACTTACTTGCTTTACATCCACTCGAGCACCTACTACTACAGGACCCCACTTATCGACCAAAGCCTTAGCCGAAGCCTCCTGAACCATACCCCACTAGATGGCCTCTTGAACCATACCCCACTAGATGGCCTCTAGCCAGCCACTAAAGTACCTAATGGTACCCCTATTAAAACATCGCTATTTCCTTATTGAATAACCTCGAGTAGTATTTGTTGCCTTCTACTATTCTTCTTCGACTTTATTGAGGTGCGATGCGAAGTCTCCCCCTTTCCTTTTAACTCATGTTGCCTTCTCTTCTCAGGCCTTGAAGCACCCTTGAGCCACTTACTTTGTACAAGCGATGGTTTTACCCTCACCTTCTCTATAGCTAATTCCAAAGCTACAAAAGAACAAAGAACTCCTTAGGAAAACAAACTAAAGCAAAGATAAGGTGCTTACTAAGCCGAGGATAAGAAACCCGATGTCCCCCACTCCAACAAGACAATGTGGTATAGTAGACAACTAACCCCCCCTAGTCAAACACAATAAATACCTATCTCCATCGTAAACAACGGTACTCCATCCTTATACTTGTCACACATTGGCAAAGGTTTGAGCTTTTTCTACCTTGCTAGATTTAAGATCTTGATACTAACCATCATGTCCTTATCCCCTTAGACTTTTAACTTCCTACCCCGAATGGGCCATCTCCACTCTATGGAAAATCGAGTGGCTCAAGAGCATGAACACAATAAAAGAACTCCTTCCACCCTTCTACCTTATATGGTACCTTACCAATGATGGTTAAACCCTTCCCTTAAGTTGCAATGTAAGCCCATTTGTCGACCACCCCTCTTACAAGGAAGAAATTCCTAAACAGTTACATAGTTGACCACCGAAGCTCCAAAACACATGGTGCCTTAAAACTGAGCAATTGAATCTACGTATTTGTATTGAGATTGCTCGATGCAACTTTGAAGTGGCGAAAGAACTCCAATAAGAATTCTGAAAAGGGGAGGCAAAGATTGAGCTCGAATAGCTTCGCGTAAATACCAAATGATCGGTTATCCCTTATGTCATAAGCTTGTTGCTAATCCATGGGCTCCTCTACTTGCTACTGAGGTACTGCTCCCACTATCCGATAAACTAACCTTAACTTTTCCTCACTCGCTACATAAAAAACATAGATACATATGTGCTTGTTCGTGTTGGTTGTTTACAACAACTGCCCAATTTTTCCCTCCTCACCATCTGGTGTATACACATCGCGAAGCTGTCATTGTGTGTGCTCCCTCTCTCCTCTTAAGACAATATTACCCTATCTTCCACTCTTACTGCCACCATAGTCATTTCGAGGGGAGTAAGGCTATTACCCCATGCTTTGAACAAGCTCTCATAACCTTTATCTACTTCTCTTGAAATAGAAGGATGGGATGACGCACTTTAATTACTAGTTGTGTTTTGATTAGCCATTGTGAATGATCAATGAGGAATGGAAACATTTGGGAAAACGCAGTTTGCTCTCGGGAAAAATTTTGGGCAAAGTCTCCTTTAAGGAACAAAGCAAAGTGAAAAATAAGGGCTTAAGGCCCCCTTTATATAGACAAACAAGGGGAGAAGGCGAACGATTTCCGCACTCTCAGAACATGAACCCACTATAGGATGTATGCTAAATCTTAGCAATCCACATGCTTTACTCCTTCAGCTAAGGGCTACAATTAATCCTTGCACATGGATCCATGATGTGGTTTGATAATGGATTACCTCATTCACACAGTCATTTTTTGCAAACTATTGATACGCGCTACATTTCTTAATGACAGCCATCGTTACACATCGAGCAGCTTACTGGTCACATTAATGACGCAATAATTGATGTATGGCAAAATGAGCCTAACTAAAGGTGTTGTTCGCCACAACCAAAGCAGCAGAATTGGCCCCTTACTCAAGGGCCTACGCTTGGTCTTGTCACATCGGATGTATTACTCTCCTTATGTCTTGAATGTTAAGGAGAGAGGGGGAAAAGTGTTGACACCTGATTTTCACTAAAACCAAAGCCCAACAGGTGTAGCCCATTATGAGAGACACTAGATAACACTTGAGCAAATAGTAAGCCCATGTATTATCCTGTAACCCCTTTGCAAGGCCAAGAGTTCATGCCAATAAAGATGCGAGTCAATGGCAAGCTTGTCTCCTACACAGTGACCTGCTTGAGGAGCCAAATGATGACTATTTGAGAAGGTCACCTCTCGACTGTCAAGTTAGCAACCATTGATCATCTAGCGGAAGCTTGGAGCTTAACTTACCCCCCATTGAGCATCGGCTAACCGCTTCCTTAACATCTCGACCTAACTTTTGGCTTTAGTACCTACTCTTTATTGTTGCTTATTAGTGAATGTCTGACATCTGTAGTACAGCTAGCATACTCGATAATCCTTACTCTTGTTAGGTTACTGAATTGTAAATTTAGTTTTTTTGGTTGGCCACAACATCACGTCTACAACAAGGCTCAATCTCAATCGCGGAACTCTGTACTTGCCAGCAAACAATATAAGCGAACCTCTTATCATTACATGTCCAAGTAACCCACATAAAAGGTGCTTAATGCGAGGAAGTAGGGGGATTCTCGCTTCAAAACTCTTAGAACACACTTGGTCTAAAAAAGTGGTTCTCACTTTTCACCTTCTAGAGGCTTTTTCTTCTCCTTTTCTCTCCTGATTAGAGTTAAACACATCACCCATACACCAAGTAACTATAGTCCCTTAGATCCTTAATGCTCGTCTCTTTTTTTCCTTGGTCCTCCTTGCTAACTTGAGCGTCAAAAGGCTCCAGTAACCGCACTCATAAGGGGCTTTTTGCAGGTATTGAGGAGGAGGAGTTGAAGCCTAAGTCCATTCGAGCCAGACTCTACATGAGCCTCCACATCCTAGTTGATCTAACCACAATCAACACATAACAACATCTTACCTAACATGTCCACATGCTTAACCATATGGTTAAGCCTAAGTTTCTATTACTTAAAAAGAACCAATTGTACAAGCTCTAAATGCTCTACTGTAAATACAACCATGGGAATTTCAAGCTTAATACAGATTTTTTTTTTTTTTTGTGCCTCTCAACACAAGGAATTGGTTAAGACATGTTGTTATAGAACATTGGTTTTGTCGAGCTGTTCTTCTATTATGGACCCAAAATTGGTATTGACAATAACTTCAACATAGTACGACTGATGTTGGGTGATCAGCATTGTTGTTGTCTACTACACCAATCTCATTGCATATAGTTACTTGATCCAGTTTCACGACAACTAGTTGAGAACCGATGTTGGTTGGTGATGCTTCAAATTGAACCTACTGTTGTCTTGATGTCTATTTTAAGGTAACCAAGTCTACATTAGTCACATGCAATAAATTTCCATAATGAAGATGTAGAGCATTTTCATATTCCAATTGCCAATCTCTCTTAATGCTTTAGCAACTTAGAACCATTGAGTTTATGTCCAAATTCATACACCTAAAAGCAACATTACATGCTTTCCAAATACACCACATTACCACACTTAACTTTGCAAACAATATAACCATCTCTTTTGTACTTCCTACCAAATCCATTTAAGCAAGACATCAACTAACGATTTGAAGAAGTCACATATTACATTTCAACTATGATACCAAGTGTAATAAACCATAGAGGCTTCCAAGAGCAACATAATAGCAACTATTTAATATAATAGATTCATCTTAATTACAAAAGTTGCAACTCATTAAATTAACAACACTTCATTTCACAAGTTGCAATATTTAGGTATTGCATTATTTAAAGCTTTCCACATGAAGTGTTTACCTTAAGCAAGCAAGGGAAACCTCATTCATGATTCCAAATTACTCTCCCAATATGATGAGAAATAAAAGCATTCACATAAAAGGTACGAGAGTTGCACCTGATAAAATTGTATGCAGATTCTTTGATAAGGCCAAATAAGCTAATCTTCCATATTTGTATATGAAATATGTTCTAAAATGGCTCTTATTATACCCTATTCATGCCATTTGTGAAGTCTATGCACTTTCCAACATCTTGATGGAGGTTTAATCAGATTTAGAACTCTTAAGTCCAATAAGATAACATCTTCCTTAGTAATCGGTATATACTCCTTTAGATTTGGAATCCACCTATGCATTCCTACTCGAATAGATGAACTAACTCCTACTTGCCAAATTGTTCCCTTTAACAATTGATGTCTTTCATACAAAAAGCTTGCCTATCCTTAGAAACCTTGGGATCCTCTAGTTACCTCTAGAATAGTGGAATTTGGAAATAGATGTCTTTGAGTACATGCACACAAAAGGCATCTTCATTCATAAGGTATCTAGAGCTAAGCTGAAATCATCAAGGTTCTTGAATCCAAGATGACCTTTTTTTTTTATAGAAGTGTTAATTTTTTCCTAACTTAGCTAATTTTGCGCAGCTATGTATCCCAATCAATATTAAGCCACCATAGTGTTCACCTCTCTACACCTTTTCTTAGGAAACTTGAAACAAATCATGTATTAGGTTGAAATTACAGCTGCTACTAACTTAATAAGAATCTCCTTACTAGCACTTGATAATAAGCATCTTTTTTAGTTTTTCAACTTGGCTAAGACTATGTTCTATACAAAATGTAAGGCTTCCATCTTGATCCTACCTTAAAGAGTTGGTAAACCTAAATTTTTACATAGATTGGTTGAGATTGAGACGTCCAAAGCTTCATGAACCTCAATTATACATTATGATGATGCATTTTTCAAAAAAGAAGCTTGGTTGGCTTAAGGCTCTAAAATAATCCTATAACATATGTTGATGGGAATTAAGCTACTAGACCATTAACCCGTAGCTATGGCCAAAGACTAGAGGGGCTAGCAAGGCGAATCCTCCTACTAAGGCCGACTCCTGTTAAGGTTAAGTATCTCCTTGCTGACCAGTTCTGTATGCTGAGCCGAATAACTACCTATTTCTCAGAGATTGTGTGCCAAGAAGCAATATGCGGAGACAACTGCTAATCCTTACTCTTTCACACTTATGCCCGAGCTGACCACCTACCCGACTTCTATATTGCCGAGATATCTAGAGAATGCCACCGGACAGATCCTTAGCCACCCTTGCTCGAATAAGCAATCTGATTGTACACTTTTGTCTACATTCTCCAACGGCCTTGCCAATGTATCTCCGCCACGCATACAGGGCTACATATAGAATTTAGCACACTAATCATTACTTTTCTTAAATATTAATTTTTATCCTTTTATATTCTAGTATATTACTTCTTTAGGGTAATATCTTTTTTGTCTTTTCCCTTTTAGGCAAATTGTACTAATTTATTGGGTATAAATACCCTTATATTTGTAGCCGCAAAGATCAGATTATCATCAATATAACCGAATATTCTTCCTTAATGTAAACATTGCTTGTTTACTCGTACTACACTCTTATCCTAATCCTTAAGCAAGGCTAGGTAGCAAGTAACCTCATCGAACCAATTCGTATATCATATCGAGTTATGCTGTGAGTCCTCAGAAATTTCATTGGTACGTCATATCCTATGGAGCTGTTCGTGGGTTTTGCTTACTTTTCATTCACTTTTCTACTCTTTTGCACATTTCCCCATCATCTCTTCAAGCTTTTGGTAAGATTGGACCTATCCAGCGACCAACCTTATCTATTCTTGGTTACGGTCTACATCATATGTTGTAGCACTTATACATTTGTAACAGTTATCTCAACAAAGAATAAGGAGTTGTTAGCAAAGAGAAGATGAGATGCATTAGGGCTCGCCACTCTTAGTCTTAATCCCAAAAAGGTGTATATCTAAATGGCTTTCCCTACATTTTGTGACAATACATTTGCTATTAAAATGAATAGATAGCAATAAGAAATCGCCCTACCTATGGCCTTTAGGGCTTAAATAATACAAGTAATTTTACCATTAATTAAGACCGTGGAAGAAACTGAAATGACATATTTCATTACTCATTTAACCCATTTTATCGCAAAACCAAGTTTAGTAAGGATTATTCTTAGAAAGCCATATTCGATATAATCATAAGCTTTATTCATGTCTCATTTTAGGGCACCATGCATTTTGCTACTATTGCTTAATTTGAGGAAGTAAAAGGCTTTGTGGCCAATCATAGTATTATCATAAATGACTTGACCTAACATGAAAGCACTTTGAGGATTCAAGATAAGGCTCTAGAGAATTAGTTTTGAAAAAAACAATTGAATAAGCTTAAAATGATTTCAAAAAGGAAAATACATGGATTACTTAGACAAAAATGCTCGATCACTTGTGTCAAAGAGAACCTAAACTGTATCAACCATACTTACTCCCACAATATGCTGATAACACTAACTAAAAACCCTTAAGAAGCCATTTAGACTAGAGGCTTTGGGAACACCAAGCTGAAATTTAGTAGCTTTGATCTCTTCTACTATTGTTGCTCTACATAAAGATTCATTTATGTCATTGGTAACCAATGTGGCAACTGCATATAAGACTGCACCCTAATCCTTACCTTTATTACAATTGAAGACATTAACGTAAAAATTGTGAAATGATTCCATAATTATCTACTCATCTTCAACCTAGTTGCTATTACCATCCTTTAACCTTAAATCTTTATTTCTATTTTCAACACATTATCGTCGATTGGTTAATAAATATAGTATTTTGATCACCATCTTTCAACCAAATAATTCTAGAGCACTGTTGCCTCCTCTTTTCTCCCTAATAATTTAAGTTTCATAGTAATTCATTTTCAAGATTTTTATCCACCTGCCCTATCTTTTGGACCTCCTTCAACACATTCTGATTTTTCCTTAATTTAATTTTTTTATTTGGAAATGTACAATGATTTCACTCTTTCAGAATTGTTTTATAATGCTTTAGCTTAAACCTAAGAGGGTACAGGTGTTTAGTAGATGGGTTCTCACTCTAAGCACTTCTTATGGTATCACTGCAACTCCTTAATGTTGTCTACACGTTCTCAAATTTGAAGTGTTTCTTACCTTTTTTATCCATAAAGCAAGAATCTATGATAAGCACAACATGGTCAAACCTTACTATTTCACTATACATGACCATGGATCTCCGATATTTAAGTAGCCATTCTTAAGAGACCAATACTTTATCTATTACTCTAGAACCGCTCTATCATTCTCCCTCTTATTTGACTTAGTAAATCTAGAACCTTAAAAGCCCAAATAATGTAAAGTAGCATTCAAAATCATAGAACAAAATTGATCCATTAGTTTGTTAAGTGTACGGTATGCATCCTTCCTTTTCATGGTTGTACATAATCTCACTAAATTCACTAATACGAAGCCATGGTGCATTATTTTTAGTCCCTTCCAATTAGAGATCATGCCATAAGTCTAGACGAAAGTTTGGATATGAATTAGCATAACCCAAGCGACATGAGAAAAAAGAGACCCATTTATCAAATTCACTATCATTCTAATATGATTCTTACTAAATTCCAAAATTTGCATTTCCACAACATCAGTCCACGATAAAGCTAAATCCCTTAATAAACTAGAAGGGGATACATAAAATTCATTATTAAACCTCAATCTTCTCTTGATGTTGAAAATTTTGCTACTCTTGCTTTTTTGTTTCCATTAAGAACACAATGTTAGAATTGTGTTTGTAAATTAGGTCCCATAAATATTGAACTATTGAGCAAGGCCTTAAACCTTGACAATTTCTGCTAAAGAGAATCATGGTTTCCGTATAGCTAATTATAGCTAGCCATCATAGCTACCTAACACGTTCTTAGAAATGGTGATCACGACATGTTCAACAGAATTAGAAGATAACTACATTGGATAAGGAGAGGATACACATTAGACTCTTGAATGGCTGTAAGTTGGTTTAAAGTTAATCGAGAAGAGGTAGCAAGGTTTGACGGTGTAGAAACTTGTTGGGCAACTTAAGTTCTTTCAAAAGGTGGTACATAAGGTATGGAATGTCCTCACCCCACCTGTCGATAAGATGAAATTTCCTCTAACTCGCTCCTCTCACTTCTAACATCTATTTCAGAAGTACATCACTGGATTCAAAAGCTATAGCTTCCGTGGAAGATAACTGAGTAAGAGATATAATAATAGATCATCCATCACCTTCAAACCAAGGCTCGACTGAATTTTTCCTTGGCTAAGAACCTATAATTCTAACTATTGGTCTCACTTTTACATCATGCCATCAAGTGGCCCAACCTTCCACATTTGAAACAAACATCATGTAACTCTTTGTACTTGCAACTAACAAAGTACCTCTCTCTTTTATTCTTGCTCTCCCATGTGCTTGAAGTAAGCAGGAGAAACCAATCTATCTCCATTCTAACCTTGAGAAAACTTCTCATTGCACTGCCCTTCAAGTTTATAGGTTCACATTTAGTAACCTTTTCCATGCATGTAACTATTTTCAAGGCACTATAATATTGTCTTTATGTTTTGTGCATATTTTGTTTTTCTTTTCCTTTAGTTACACACATAGTAAGTGTGGTTTCATCTAGTAACCTTAAAGAATGATAATATCATGGAACTTTTTTTATAATATTGTACTTACTCAATATTTTGTAAAAGTATATGTTGGATAGGATTTGGATTTTTTATTTTTAAAAAGATATAACAAGTAAAAAGAGATAGATAGACACATTAAAATTACATGGGGAAAAAAACAATTAACAAGACCAAATTAATCCATTATAATATAACAATAATTGAACAAAGATTCTCTTCAAATTCCAAAGTAGTAATTCCCCTAAGGAAAAATGCCAAACTTTGTACTTGAATTTTATCCATCTTTTTAATTTATTACCTGAAACTCGAAATTATTGATTTACTATCCAATTCAACTTTTTGAGGTCATCTATCTACCTTAAGTAACTCCTTTTATAGCGGTTAATATACATAGAATTTTTTACCAATTACTTTATACTTTGTATTAAATATTATTAATTTAATAAACAAATGTCAAGTAGGATGTATAAGTGGAATAAAATGAAAAAATAATTGTCCATGTAAAAAGATAAAATAAAAAGAAGGCACAAGAAACCCTAACCCATATTCTAACCACATTATCTAATTGATAGTCAAAATAACCTGATAATGCATTCCAAACCTCCTTTTGAATAATGTAGTCAAAACCTCGCATTCCAGTCAAAACCTCGCATTCCAATCAAAGCCCTAATTACAAAATCCTAACCTCACAATACGTCGAAACCAAACAAGTTTAGAATTAATTTGTGATTCTGTAGTTATTATCAAATAAAGGACTAAAATTATCATCTCCATTTTTATTCTATTCTATTTTATCCTATTTTACTTTAGATAATTTCATTCTACATTATATTTACATATCAAGCATGATATAAGTTCAATTACGATCCAATCAACATGTAGTTTGGTTTTACCTATCAAGATAGCTCTCACTTTAATTGTCAAAATCGATTCCGTTCACTTGAAAACAACGGACTCTGTCGAGCAGATTCTATTTTATCCATGCTTGGCTTTGGAAATTTTTGTCTAGGGCAATGGAGAACCTGTAATGATATGGAAATGAGAATCTCCAGCAGCAAGCATTAACCATCCCTGCTCAACCAGTTGGTAAGTTCCAATGTGCTCAACATTTATCTCGATTGAGAACGATATCCGATATCGCGCTTGTGGAAGCAGAGTTTGGGAAGAAGAGCCTACCATTACTGCTTCTCAGGGTCCTGACTTCTGAGCAATTGGGCATAACGTAGGATCAGCCCCAAGGCAACCCCGAAAGCGACAGAGGGAAGAGAATCTTGTACTCGGCCGACTAGCTATCTCCATTCCTGATTACCTGCTTCTCCATACATAGGCCAGTGTCTCTGTCCCGGTAATTGAAGTCCCATAGAGCAGAATACATAGGAATCAGCTATTACCTATTCTCTTGTTTTCTGACTCCGGTTAATATTAGACAGCTCAGAAGGTAAAAAATAGGACTGAGTCAAGCTCTGAAAGTTGCAGTGCCCAAAAACATGCCAAAGGAACTTCTTTCCTTTCTAGAACCCTATTGGCTATGCCCTCTTTTCTATTTGTTCCTTCATGGTCAAAACTCCTGCTGTTTCACTTATATACTCTTGTCTGTTATATTAGACGTTATATCTTCGACATTCAGACCATATCTATTTTCTACGTTTCTTTCACTAGACTTAGAGAATGCTTAATTTTTTTGATATCCGACATATCTGTATTTTAGCTTGCTTTGTCACTTTCAAGACGATGATATTATTTAATGTGCTTATTTAAACTACATAATAAAATTATCAAAAATCACCAAAACAAAAATAAAAAAAATGGCAAGAATAAAGAAAAAGCAAAACCCCTAGAGCCCTGGTAGGCAACGCTCTCCAACCCTCCGAGGTGGTGGCTAACCATTCCATACTCCTAAGGTGGCCAAGCCAAGACGTCCAAACTTAATAGGTCGCACAATTCACTTATTATTGTGCAACCCATCAATTATAGTAAAAAGTCACCCACAACTTTAGTATGTTAAAAGGAAAAAAAAAAAAAAGAAAAGAAAAGAAAATTGTTGCTACTTACCTTCAACATAAGTTATTATTCTTTATATATATATATATAAATGATAGATTGAGATGTATATGAAAGGAATTGATAAATTATAGAAGAAGGAAGATGCAATATTAATTTTTTCTTAAATAAATATCATACAAATAAAACATTTCTCCTTAAAGAGAATATGTCCAAACGATATATAATAAAAATTCTATCGCATTTTGTAAATATTCATTAAATTCAATTGGATCATTACCGTTATTATCTTTAACTTGTTGAGACATTAAAAATTATTACCAAATAGGATTATTACAATCTAATACCCACATAATATATAGATAAAAACTTTCTAAAAATTCTACAACATTATCTAAATATTCTAAAAATTCTATTAAATTATCACCATTATTATCACATACTATTTAAGACATAACAAAATTATTAAGCTACCATTTACAACCATAAACCATTAAATAATACCATTCCTAACATTTTATAGCATTATCCAAAAAGTATATAAATTCTAACAACTCATTACCATTATTATCTAAAGTTTTTTGAGACATAAAATTTTAGACAAACATAAGAAAATTTATATCATTAGTCCCCTAGTAAGTGGCGTTGTATTACCAAAAGCATAAGATTCCTTTAAACCCCCTTTGGACCAATAGCCCGCAGCCTCGGGTTCCAACCAATATATTTTATTAACTAATTAATATAAATATTCTTAAAGCATCAACATTAAACAAAAGATAAAATTATTAGAAGAAGTTGAATATTAAACCATCACAGGCAACTGAGACAAGACTAGTAGAGTATTATGCATACATAAACATTAAAGAACACTAAAAGTAAACCACTACAGGCGGTTGAGCTAAGACTAGTGAAGTATTATGCATACATAAACATTAAAGAACATTAAAATTAAACCACCATAGGCGATATAACTTGCTAATTATGAGGTTTGATCTTAAACATAAACATATAAATATAAAGATAAATCGTATAGAGTTACACCTACTTAATAATGTAGATTTCCCTCATAAGATGAACATAAAAGACTAATAAAACAAAACTTTCATTTCATTAATTTGAAAAGTATTTACAAAACAAAAGTATTACACGTAGATCATTTGCTCAAAAGGAAACCTTCAAGAGAAACATTGAAGGTATAAGAAGGAATATTAAGATATGATCTTATACCTTAGGACAGAAGCATATGTAAACTTCTCTATTAGAAGAAAGAATGTATAGGAGATGAGAGGAAGGTATAGGAAGAAAAGAGAAAATTCAGATGGAAAGAGAAATGGAGAGAAAAGAGATGTAAGGAGTGATGAAAAGAGGATGTGTCAAGCGGAGAAATGAGGGTCATTATATAGAAAGAGAGGTCAACAATTCGCTATTCATGAGTAGTGTAAAATAGTTGACATATCACTGTAGAAACAATGAAAACAGGAGACAGTTTATTAGAGTAAATAGTAAAAAGTCATGAAAGAATATCATTATTTCAGAAATGGAATCTAATGTCATTATGACATCATTGTGATGTCAATGTGCACTGTGACACGTGTGTGAGTATATTCCTACGACTATTTTATAGTGCAAAAGTACATAGATTAAAAATTTATTGGAATACATTCAAGGATCTCTTAGATTTATCCCGTAGCAATCATCTTCATTAGTGTCGCCGCTGTGATGAGAGCTGGACATTGAATTTGAGGTTGATCCTTTGGTTGATTTATTGAGACTTGCCAGTGCCTTTTCTAGAACCTGCTTCATTTGGTCTAAAGAGCTTACACTTGCTAAAGAAGACATTAAAAATCCCTTATCATGGAAAAATGGGATTGGAGCATTTGTTAAAACAACTGAAGAATTCCTATTGTGAGTTTTAATCCAAGTAGGATGGATTCTTCTCCAGCTTTATTCCACATCTTAAAGCTATCTCACCATTTTATCTTAAACCTTCTAATTAAAATGGTAGAATCTGTAGCATCGTCAGTTTTGTTGTCAAAAAACCATGTCATTACACATGAGACACTGATATGCATGAAATAAAGCACATCCAATTTAAAACATTTTTCATAGGTTAAAGGTTTGTAATTATTAATGAAAACGTTAAATCCTTTACGGGCATTTTCATGGAAAATTTCATTTATGGCTCCAAACTCTCCCCATTAGTTTGCAAACCAATAGGGTAAGTTGTTTGTGAAACAATTTTCAAAAAATATTAACCAAATGTGTGACCACTTGGAATTCATTTAGAAAAAAGCATTCCACTAAGCCTATTTATAATCATAATATTTATTAAGAGCTATGTATTTTGGTTATGGATCCATTAGAGACTTTTGAAATTTAAAGGGCATTATCAGATGATTACACCATTCATTAAGGTTTATGATCTTATGAATTCTGGCTATTGAATAATTAACCATCCCATCTTTTTCAAAATGTTTGAATGAAACGGATCTTATTTCACTCAAGATTCTCTCATAAAATTTGATTGGTTTATAGTAATCATATGAAACATAAGAAAAATCTTTAGTAAAGATTTTCCTTGCATATTCAAAAGGATCTTTTTCATACATATCATTTTCAATTGAAAAGACATTTGAAAGTTCCTTTTGTCAAAAATTTTGATTTTTGAGGAACAATTTTTCCTAACGAGGATGCTATCTCAGTAATTTCTATGTTTTGATTTCTTCTTTGACTGTCCACGTGAATTGGAATTGTTTCTTCTATTGGTTAAATCCTTGGAATCATTGGGAGAACATTCTTTGGTTGTAGAGCAATTGAGAGTGATCTAAGGAATTTAGATGTAACTGCAACATTGGACAGTTCAGAAGTATTTTCGTTAGATTGTGTTTGGAATTCTATACATTTTGATAGATAATAGGTATCATTCAATTGCAGGGTATTTCCTATCATTCTAAGGAAATCTATTTATGATTTATTATTAGGTTTTGGCATTTGACCATTCTTAGAAGGCATTGAGGATGATGATTCATACTTAATCATTAATGAAGCATTTGGGGTTTTTTTTTTTACAACTTCAAGCCACGACCGAATGATAGGTACAAAATTGCTTTCACTATTCCATTTGGACAATATGAATGGAATGTCATGCTATTTGATTAGAAAAATAATTCCTCTGAATTTCAGAGAATAATAAATTATCATTTTGAATTATTGTTAGAATATTCTTGAATGATCATTTTTTGTTTTAATTCAAGAAAATATTTTTGAAGTTTGCTCAGAAATTCAGATTTTGGCAAATTCAAATTAATGAGAATAATATGTACAAAACTGCCTTCACTGTTTTATTTGGACAATATGAATGGAATGTCATGCCATTTGGTTTGAAAGATATTTCTTTTGAATTTTAGAGAATAATAAATGAAATTTTTAATAATTATTCAAATTTTATAATTTTCTATATCGATGATGTTTTATTATTTTCGTCTAATATAAATCAACATTTTAAACATATTAAAATTTTTATTAATATTGTCAAAAAGAATTATTTAGTTGTGTCACCATCTAAGATTAGCCTATTTTAAACTAAGGTTAGACTCTTAGGATTTAATATATACAATGGCACCATAATTCCAATCCAAATATCAATAGAATTAACATATAAATTTCCTAATGAAATCAAGAATAAGAATTAACTTCAAAGATTTTTAAGAAGTTTGAATTATGTTTTAAACATTTTTCCTAATCTTAATACTTTATGTAATCTCTTAATATTTTCCTAATCTTAATGTTCTAACAATTTCTAAGTTTTAAGGAGATTTGTTAAATAATAAATTTTTTTAAAGAATTGATTGTAAATTTGATAAAAATGTTTTGTTAAGAGATGATCAAAATATTGCTTCAAAATGGATTTTTGCTATATGGCAATCAATTTTATCTGTTTTCAATTTCGAAATGAAGCATGTCAATAGATCTTCCAATTCCCTTCTTAACTTCCTTACTCATGAATTTTTGTAGAGAGATGTCTCCCAAAGAAGACAAAGGAAAGGGGAAGGAACCCCGAAAGAATGGCCTGACCAACATTCGATTATGGCTTGAAGCTGCACAAAACCCAAATGCTTCATTAATGATTAAGGATGAATCATCATCCTCAACCCCTTCTAAGAATGATTCAATGCCAAAACCCAATAATGAATCACAAATAGATTTCCTTAAAATGATAGGAAATACCCGCAATTGAATGATACCTATTGCTATCAAAATGTGCATAATTCCATACACAATCCAATGAAAATACTTCTGAAATGTCCAATGTTGCAATTACTCCTAAATTCCTTAAATGACTCTCAATTACTCTACAACCAAAGAATGTTCCCCCAATGATTCCAGGGATTCAACCAATGGAAGAAACAATTTCACTTCAAGTGGATAGTTAAAGTAGAAATCAGAATATACAAATTACTAAAATAGCATCCTCGTTAAGAAAAATTGTTCCTCAAAAATCAAAATTTTTGACAAAAGGAATTTTCAAATATGTCTTTTCAGTCGAAAAGGATATATATGAAAAAGATCCTTTTGAATATGTAAGGAAAATCTTTACTAAAGATTTTTCTTATGTTCCATATGATTACTATAAACCAATCCAATTTTATGAGAGAATCTTGAGTGAAACAAATTTGTTTCATTCAAACATTTTGAAAAAGATAGGATGATTAATTATTCAACAACCAGAATTCATAAGATCATAAACCTTAATAAATGGCATAATCATCTTACATTGCCCTATTAAATGTCTCCAATGGAACCACAACCAAGATACTAAGCTCTTTATAATTACTATGATTATAAACAGACTTTGGAGAATGTTTTTTTCCAAATGAATTCCAAGTAGTCACACACTTGGTTAATATTTTTTGAAAATTGTTCCACAAACAACTTGCCTTACTGGTTTGCACATTGGTGGGGGTGAGTTTGGAGTTACAAATGAAATTCTTCATGAAAATGCCCATAAAGGATTTAACGTTTTCATTAATAATTATAAACCTTTGACCCATGAAAAATGTTTTAAATTGGATGTGTTTTATTTCATGCATATCAATGTTTCATGGGTAATGACATGGTTTTTTTACTACAAAACTAATAGTACTACATATTCTACCATTTTAATTAGAAGGTTTAAGATAAAATGGTGGGATATCTTTAAGATGTGGAATAAAGTTGGAGAAGAATCGATCCAAACTTAAATTAAAACTCACAATGGGAATTCTTCAATTGTTTCAACAAATGCTCCAATCCCTTTTTTCCACGATAAGAGATTTTTAATGTCTTCTTTAACAAGTGTAAGCTCTTTAGACCAAATGAAGCAAGTTTTGGAAAAGGCACCAATAAGTCTCAATGAATCAACCAAAGGATTAACCTCAAATTCAACATCCAGCTGTCATCACAGTAGCAACATTAATGAAGATGATTGCTATAGGATAAATTTAGGAAATCCTTGAATGTATGTATTTTGTATTTTTTGAATGTATTCTAATGAATTTTTAATCTATGTACTTTTACATTGTAAAATAGTCATAGGAATATACTCACACATGTATCACAGTGCACATTGACATCACAATGGTGTCATAATGACATCGGATTCCATTTCTGACATAATGATATTCTTTCATGACTTTTTACCGTTTACTACAGTAAACTGTCTCCTGTTTTCATCATGTCTACAGTGATATGTCAGTCACTTTACACTATTCATGAATAGTGAATTGTTAGCCTCTCTTTCTATATAATGACCCTCATTTCTCCTCTTTCCTCTTTTCATCACTCCTTATGTCTCTTTTCTCTCCATTTCTCTTTCCCTCTGAATTTTCTCTTTTCTTCCTAAACCTTCCTCTCTTCTCTTGTACATTCTTTCTTCTAATAGAGAAGCGTATGTATACTTTTGTCTTAAGGTATAAGCTCATATCTTACTATTCCTTCTTATACCTTCAAGGTTTCTCTTTAAGGTTTCCTTTTGAGTAAATGATGTATATGTAATGCTTTTGTTTTGTAAATTCTTTTCAAATTAATGAAATGAAAGGTTTGTTTTATTAGTCTTTTATATTCATCTTATGAGGGAAATCTCCATTATTAAGTGGATGTAACTCCATAAGATTGATCTTTATATTTATATGT
Organism: Lumnitzera racemosa; assembly: GCA_024138005.1. Classification (NCBI taxonomy): domain Eukaryota; kingdom Viridiplantae; phylum Streptophyta; class Magnoliopsida; order Myrtales; family Combretaceae; genus Lumnitzera; species Lumnitzera racemosa. The sequence goes on from JAMXBC010000010.1 coordinate 26,375,011, forward strand.
TTATGTTTATGATCGAACCCCATAATTAGCAGTTTATACCGCCTATGGTGGTTTACTTTTAATGTTCTTTAATGTTTATGTATGCTTAAATATCCCGTTAGTCTTGGTTCAACCGCTTGTAGTGGTTTAATATTCAACTTCTTTTAATAATGTTATCTTTTGTTTAATGTTGAATGCTTTAAGAATATTTATATTAATTAGTTAGTAAGATATATCGATTATAAACTCGAGGTTACGGGTTACTAGTCCAAAGGGTGTTTAAAGGTACCTTATGTCACGCTCCGAAGAGGTAGAGTAGTAACAGCCCCACCGTGTAAACCATTTTAAGATATAAGTTGGTCTTACAACCGCTATCTTAGACCTGATCTACACAAGGCGTTCATGACTAACTTACTTTGAAGTAAACAGTTTGTAATTTAAATAAATCATTTGCCTAAAAAAAAAGTGAAAAAATTTATATATATACACTATAATTTAGTTCTTACATTATTAAAAAATGAAAAATTCTAAAATAAAAACTTAGACCTTAAGAATATATGTTTGTTTTTCAAATATTTTTTCTCACTCCTCAGGATCCAGCAGTTGCTAGCTTCAGAGTAGTTGTATGCCGCTTCTTAGCTAGCACCTGCACGATATCTATAAGGATGTGAGCAACCACAGCTCAGTAAGTTAAGATGGAGGACTTAAAACTATACCACAAACATAACAACGTTATCAATCAACTTATTAGATGCAATGCATGTTCAAGCAAATACCATCGCACGACGTTGTCTAGCTTATCGTGAGATTAGAGAAATTGCGCCCGCTCTAATCCTAGTTGAGGAATTGCCGTTAATGTAATAGCTTACGACCAAACCCAGGCTTGTACAATAGAGACATGGCTCCTCCTGTGACTACCTTTGAACCATTAACTTCACCCTCGCTGCGACCTCCTCTCCTATCACTTAGTTCGACTGAGGATGAAGAAGGGACCATTTTGCAATCCTACGCTATCCCTTTCGAAGGGGTCGGTATTTAGCCGAAGAGTCCTAAATTCCCCTAATAGGTTGCCATGTAGATCTAATTATGATTATAGGTCGTATATTTGATTAGGCTCAATTTAGGGTAATCAATCATTTCACATAAATTATACAATACAAGCTAGAATAACAGACAGAATTATAACATTATTCATAATCAAGCATATGCCTACAATCAACTATCTAACAAGCATAATCAAGCATGATCTCAAGCCTCCAAAATACGGAAATGTGTTAATCCCAACTTACCTAGACTCCTCGCTCACTCATTCGAGGTCTAACTCGCTCGGTCCAACTCGATCATCCTTATAACACAAACGTGGTTTCAGTTTTTCATATAACTATTATATGCTCGTTTTATCCTATAACACTTATTGTTATGTTTTATTTAGGGTTTAATATACCTAATTATCTAGGTTTTAAGTCTTTTACAATTATTCTAGGTTTGGGGTTAGGTTCGGGTTCGATTTCTGCATCGATTTCTAAATTAGGTTCTAGTTCGATTTCTAAGTATTGTTTTATACTCGAACCCTAGAAATTCGTTTCGACTCATAATGTGAAAAAATCATATTACTTCTAGATATCTTAAATACTATAATTACCCATAGACAGTATTTTATTATATCCAGTACACTTAAATCCTTAATAGTGTACCGAATTTATTCCTAATGTAAGAAATTTTTACATGTTTCATATAATTACATAGTTTCCTATCAGATTTATTGTATATTTTTATTATTATCATAATATTAATTTTTATTCTAATATTTTCTATTTATTATATTTCTAATAATTATGTATTTATATTATCACCTATTATATATATAATACACATATAATATTTCTAACACTCTATTTACCATCTCCCAACATCAATTATCATTTCAAAATTTATAAATTTATCCTAAATCAAATTTTACTCCTAATTATTCTAATTTACGAAATTAACTTAAAATTTACTATTTTTTCCTATTACTCATTTACTACATAATTAACCTAATAATTACATCTAACACCCTAAATACTACAAGTATCATACTTGATCAAATTTCAACATCTTAAAACATATAATTAGTCACTAAATCGGTAATTAACCATTTAATTACTCAATTAACCCTAAATTACCCATTTTATGCCTAATTTTAAGGCCTAAAAATTATCTAAAATTTTAGAAAATTAATTTTTGAAAATGGGCTTCATAGCACTATTCTATATTATCTAAGTAGTCTATACAAAAATTTTGGATTCAAAACTACACTCTTAAGTTCATTTATTTCTAAACGGAAATATGTTCGGTTTTGCATGATTTCTTAAGGACCATATATCATGGGACATATTTTCATCAAAATAATATTTTTCCCAAAAACTATATATAAAAATATTTCAGAATAACAAGTTTCATAATTTTTTAAGAATATTTACTATTTTTACAAAATTACACAAAATTGGGATAGAAATCGAAATCACCGATTTGGGTAACTCCGGCCACCGTCGGTGGCCATGAGTGTATCGACCCACCTAGGCGCGACCGCCACTATGTGTTGGTGGTGGCGGTCTACTCCTAGCTGCTCGTCGAGTCTGGGTTCTCCTTACAAGCCTTAATTGCATAGTTTTTTCTTATTTTTTTCCTAACCCTAATTTGTCTCTCAATTTCACCTCTCCCTATTTTTCTCACTCTCCAAACTGTCCAAATGAGCTTCTAAGAAATTTGGGGTATTTATAGAGCTTTGTGGTAATTAATGTGTATTAAATTGGGCAAGATATTGTCCAAATCCCTTAATTTTTTTCTTTTGTGTTGCTCTAATTTAATTGACTGATTTTTTTCTTATTTTCCCCAGCTGCCACGACTATCTGGATCATTCCTTTTTTTCTTATTTTTTGTTATTTTTCCTTAATTAATTATGAATTTTTTTAATTATTTAGTATTATTTTAGCATATTTCGCTTATTTTAAGTAATTATGCGTATTTCTATATATATCTAAATTCATATATAGTAAAAATAAATATTCTTAAATATTATTTAGGTCATTTTATGATTTTTAGTATATATATATATTTCATTTCTAGCGATTTATTAATTTTCGAGATGCATTTTATGCATTTTCGATAAATAACGAGTTATATACTTAAAATTTGGAATTTTTATATTCTTTTATTTTATTGCTTATTTTTTTAAATTCAAACTTATGGGATCATTCTACTAATATTTCTAGCTTTACTTATAATTTAGGCTTGATCGGATCTTTCAGCCGATCAAAACCTTGAGTGACTGGTTGTGGGGCTTACACCTTATACTTTTTTTAATACAACGCCACGTACTGGAGTATTGATGATATAAATTTTCTTATGTTTGTCTAAAATTTTATATCTCAAAAAAACTTAAGATAATAATGGTAATGAGTTGTTAGAATTTACATACTTTTTGGATGATGCTATAGAATTTTTGGAATGGTATTATTTAATGGTTTATGATTGTGAATGGTAGTTTAATAATTTTGTTGTGTCTTAAATAGTACATGATAATAATGGTGATCAGTTAATAGAATTTTTAAAATATTTAGATAATGTTGTAGAATTTTTAGAAAGTTTTTATCTATATGTTATGTAGGTATTAGATCATAATAATCCTATTTGGTAATAATTTTTAATGTTTCAATAAGTTAAAGATAATAATGGTAATGATCTAATTGAATTTAATGAATAGTTAAAAGATGCAATCATATATATACTTTTCTCAATGGTAAGAGGCTATCCACCATCTTATTGCTTTGCCCAAGGAATAACCTTGACTAGAGGGCAGCTGATCACCACTTGTGGATTGTAATTTTGAAAAAGATAAGTTTATAATTGTATATATTAACCGTTATATATTGTGCTTTTGTTCTATGCTAAATCTTAATTCGTTTTCATTGGCCGTGGGATGGCTTTTAAGACCCTTACCCTTTGTTCTATTTGTTTTTAACCTTTTTTATAAACTTTTAATAATTTATATAATGATATGTAATTAAATATACACATCTAAGACACAAGTATGCAAAGTGTCCAAAATAAAAATACAAATATACAAAATGTCAAAAGCAGAGATATATAATATATAAAGTATCAAAACAAGAAAAAAAAATTAGAGTAAGTAAAGTGAAATTCACTCAAATTTTATTATGGTGCATAAAAGTAGAAGAATGAGTACGCACTAAATTATATATAGAAAAATCATTGGAGTTCCTTATTTGAGAACAACTAATAAGAAGATTTCCTTCAATAGGGAACTTTTTAAGTGCAGCTATCTCATTTTTCTTAGGTTGTACTATGTTTTCAATTTTCAACGACTTAAAAGTAGCACTTTATTATGATTGGATAAATAGCAAATTGATATCTAAGAAACTATACATACTTCCAACGAAATTGAAAGATTTCCGGTTAGAGTTATTTAAAGTGAAAAAATCGTCATTTACAAGTGGATATGCGTATTAGGAAGTAAATAATTAAACGAATAAATTATTCATATAGATCATTTGAATAGATACGATATTTTATGTGAAAGTTATCATATATCATGTAAAAACAAACACATTTCTATAAAATAGCTCCACGAAACTTCTCTCCTTGTGTAACTTCTTATACCTTACTTTTTTGAAGAACACCGCATGTCCTTTTTTTTTAACTTCCCTAATTGTGATTTCTTTGTATTCCTTATTTTATATAAAACATTACCATAATATTTTAGAATATACTAAAACCATCTTATCTCCATTAATAATATAATAAATATTTGAGTTTTTGGACTTGTTTTTTTTTTTTTTTAATGTCTCAGCTTTATTAGCTTTCTGTTTGAGTTTTTCTAGGTATTTCTTGCACCATTTTAAATCTACTAAAGCATGTACTTCTAATTAGTTGAGGGACACTTTGACACGTCATAATTGTCTCACCTTTTATACAAGAAAATTATTATCGTAGACATGAGAAAAGAACTTTTTCTAATAATTTAAAAGACGGAGTATTTCAATTAGAAAAATGAAGATTCCACGGCAAAATGTGAGCTAATAAAATTGGATTAACATTTGTTGTCCCATATTTATTATTGCAAGCGCCAATCACATTCAAATATATATCGAGATAAAAGATTAATATTTAATTAGAAAAGTTTGTTATATTAAAAGAAATACACATTTGACATTAAAATTGCAAACAATAAATATTTATCATGTAAATTTAATACCTTTTCCATGATCCAAATAAACCACTTTGGGTTTGAGAGAGGGAGAGAGATATGTGGGATGGAAGAAAAACGTAGATGGATCAATAATCTATCGGTTTTTAAACTCTTTAAGATAAAAGTATAATATATAAAATAAATAAAATTATATAATCTTTTATTTAGTAAATATATGATTTCATGTTAGATCGTTAAAATAAGTAAATCATTGATTTAACTGGCTAGGAGCACCTAGTACCGGAGAAGAAAGAAGGAGGATCCGATGTCACGTCAGAGAATCAGAGATCACGGGGGCCGAGAAATCCGGCACCGGCGGAGGAGTCGTACGAGTACGAAACGGAGAGGAGCGGATAAGGGGGGAGGGAGGGAGAGAGAGAATATGATTATAGCTTCGAGCTTCCATTTGTTTTGTTTATTGGTGCGTGTGGAAACAAAGCGTGCAAATTACAATGAGAAGAGCAGCCAACCGAATTATTGCTTCTCACGCTGCCCGACATAATTGTGTTGTCGGGACTCTCCTTGTCTTTCAATTCCTTCATATTCCCATCTAATTGCAAATGTGGTTCATTCAATGCATCTCAGAAATCGTGCACTAGACCTCAACTTTGATTTCCTACGCCTTATCTTGTTTCACTTAATCCTTCTATAAATCGAACCATGTACTATGGATTGCTAGATCGAAGATGTTGTAAAGATTGGCAGTAAAATAATCAAATGGATGTTGTTAAAAGATGAAGCGATGAATCCATACTACATCACGTGTTAGTTTTGTGTAGGAATATACTGTAATGAAAAGCTTTAAGTAAATAATTATAAAACTAAAGTTAATAATTAATTAATAAAGAATTAAAGAAAAATAAAGGAGTTTATTATTTTCAAGTTTTTATATAATATGTAGATAGTTGTCAAGTATTAGATGCAATATTGTTTAGGAAAAGTTTAAACTTTCCATTAACTCCATTTCAAACAAACACATCTTTTTCACTAAAAATATTACGAGACTTTTTTAAAAGACTTGCAATTCTTAACTTAATCTCAAACCCTAAATCCCTAATCAAGATTTACGTTATTGAAAGGGAAATTTAACAAAAATTAATTTTTCTTTCATATTCAAGTATTAGGAGTTACGAGGAATTGGATTATATTAGAATATGGGCTTTAGATATAGGATATATATTTGATGGATATATGTAATAGGTTAGTATATAAACCAATCTAAGTGAAACTCAAACTTAATTGTTTTGCTAATTGTGTTTGACTTCGACTACCTTCTGATTGGGTCTAGTGGTATTGGTGAGGCATCTATTGATATTTGTGTGACGCTATTCCGTGTGAAATCTTATATTGAAAGGACCTAGGTAAATTTAGAATAGTTTTTGCACTCGAATGTTAGGGAGTATCCAATACCAATACTTATATAGTACTTATATATTGCATGTTAGAGGTCGTGAATAACCTCAAGTTTCATGATGTTAAAATTGTATTGTTTGTAGACTTAAATAACATGAATAAAACGGTAGTCTGTTGCATCAACAGTGATACTCATGTCGATGATTAATTAATTACTTATGTTTCACGCATATTCGTATGGTATCTTGTATTGTACGTTAGCTTACCCTATGGGTTTGTTGTTTTTCACCTGTAGAACAGGTTATGAAATATGCGATGAGGTTTGTGCTGATAATTCCAGTTATGACTATTTTTATTATGATGAGGAGGGAGACTACTACTATTATAATGATGTAGTTGAGACGCTGTAGATTAGTTTTAGGAGTGAACTTTGAGGATTCATGTTTATTTTTGTTGTATTTATTTATTTATGAGACTTAAGTGGTTATGAGGTCACTTGCGACTCAAGTTGCTAGTTTTTAGTAGTTTAATTGTTGTCAAAATTATGAGACTCTAATTTATGAGTTTAGTGTTTTTTCAAGTTCTAAGTTTTTGGAGTTACGATAGTTTTACAGTAATGTTATTATGCTTGGCATTGGAGATTGAGTGATTGACATCCTATTCTAGTTGCAAGTTTGAGGTTACTACTTTTGAGTTGGTAGGTTTAATGAAAAATATTAGATTATAGACAGGTACATGACCCTTATATGCCTTAGTGTATTTGCCTCTAAGGCTGATACACAGTAAAGTTGTGACACCTTAGGTTCTAGAGTGCTAAAATAATAATTATTTCCCAATAGTTTTTTGAGATTTTGTAGCTAGAATTAGAAATATGCTAAAAATGACTAAAGAATGGCTTATTTTATTTTATTTACTAAGGAATAGTAATGTTTCATTTTGCAATTGTTGATTGTGGAATCAACTAAAGTAACTGGGTGTAGATGATTCTTAATGTTATACATACTCTTTACTTGCGTTCGTGAAAACCCTTCGATACTTAAGTTAGTTAGGAGAGATTGTAATTATTATGAGGATGTATGTGTTAAAGTGTTTTGGTGTTCTTAGGGAACCTTTATGAGTGTTCGAGGTGATGTGTGTATGTAGAAAGCTGAGAGAACCAAGAGAAAGATGATGTACCTTTGGCCCCTTGCCCTATTTATAATGTAAGGAGGTTACCTACTAAGGATGCATGTTAAGTTGAGGTTTGGTCATTCTTGTCGTTTGTAAGGGATATGCGTCGTAGGGAGGATAGAACAACTCTTCAGGTTGGTTGGCTGTTAATACGTTAGCAATCATGTTTGAAATTTGGGAAGCTGATATGTCCAAAGCTTCTAGGTACGTTGGTAGAGGCAATTAATGAGGAGAAAGAGTGAGGAAAAGGACAAAGGTACTATCTAGGAAGGATGTTTCCTAAGCTCCAAGCTATACATGGGTCCTTCGCTGTGTACTCGTAAAGAAGTAGGCGACCTTAGCCAACTAGACCCGCATCAAGGGGTCGAAGAGACTCTGAGGTGCTTGAGATGGCCATGGTGTTCGGATGGATGAGCAAGTGGCATCACTTAAGTAGGGACAAAGTGCTCGGTCTTATCAAAGTGCTCAAGCTCTCAAGTAGGCAATTCAAGGTTGAGTAGAGCTAGTTTGATGGGCTAATTGGGTGCATAGAAGGACTGCTTGGGGTACTCAAGTAACATATGGTCCTTGGTTCGTGCTTGGACTAAGCCTTAGTAGCTTAAGCCGAAAATGGTCTATCAATAGCAACATTTTGGGCCTTATTGATGGCACAAACAAATTAATTCCTTTTAATCCAAGCATAGACTTTGCTTTTTATTTTCCCGATCTCCATAAATCCTTAGTATAACAAATATGCGAAAAATAAGATAATACTAATGTGGTCATATGTTTAAGCAATCAAATCCAAGTATCTAATTCAAGTTTCCACATATAGACCACAAGCAAATGAAGCTAAAAAATGTTGGCCATATTCTTAGATGTGTTCTTGAGGAAGAGGAGACATCAGAGAGATGTATATGGTCAATGTACATGACCTTGTTCTTCAATAATATAGGCATATTCTCTATCTACATGAGTGTGTCGTTTATGATGAATTTTGTAAGTTTTGTTAGTTGCAAAGTAAGTTTTCCTTATTTGTAATTTCCCCTCTATTAATCGTAAATATACTCTATTTAAAGGCTTGTAAACAATATTGTAAACACTCTTTGGTTGTTGAATGTTTGCATAAAACTTTTTGTCAATTGCTTTGTGTTATCAACCTATGTTATAGATTGTGCCTATCAAGCCTGATTTTTTCCTGGTTTTTATTCTTTTCCTTAACATGGTTAGTATTAAACTCTAACTTGTTTAATACTAACTCTCGAGTAAGAGTTAAGAAAAACTTAGTTTTTCTTTTGAAAATGGCTCGGAGTTACAATTCGACCAGAGTCGGGAAAAAGAGCAAGTTAGATTAAATCGATTGGGTGGATCGATTTAACTTAATCACTGGTCTAATTAGAAAACCAATTTAAAAAAAGTTTTGAAAAAACAAAGATTAAGTTCATGGGCTAATCTTTTAAACTCTTATGGGTACTAATACTAACTTTTTGAATTTAGATTTACTTTTCAAATATCCTATAAGGAATTTAACTAATTCACTAGTTAAAAAAAAAAACATCTATTGAAAAATTATCTAAAGTAGGAAAAATGTTTTTTTTTTTCTTTTTTTCATATTTTAAGTCACTCCGTAATTGTTTCGAATGTTTACATACTTACTATTCGGTATCAAACTTTCATAGTTCATTTAGAAAATATTAGCAGGTTAGTTGATTTTAATTTTAGAAACAATCAACTATAAGTTCTTTAGCCATTTTACTTTTATTTAAAGAAATTTTTTTGAAAAAGGGTCATAATTTAAGTGTTTTATTTTCATTCTAAAAAATAGCCCTAATTTTATAAAAGGGTTAATTATTTTTATTTGTTTGGAAAACAATTTTTCTAAGTGATAAAATCATTTTTTATTATTTTATTTATTTCATCATTTTCTTTTTTCTTTATGTTTTATTGATGAAATTAAAAATGAAGTAAACTTGCCCATTTCTCTCTTTTTTTCTTCCTTTTCCCCCTTTCCTTTTTTTTTTCTTTTTCTTTTTAGGATTTTTTATAGTAACAATTACAATAGGTAAATAAATTTACAGCAAAAAAAAAAAAGTAAAACAAAAGAAACAATAAAAGGGTTGGACTAACGAAACAATAAGAGCGTAGGTTAGAATTGTGGGCTCAGGTCGAATCTTTGGACCTAGTTTGGGTCCTCACGTGCATAGCATGTTTATCAGGCAAGGAAGCTCCTAGGCAGCAGCGTAGCTTGTCTTAAGTAGTTCCAAACGGCGAATCAAGCGAGGAAGGTGGTTTTCATGTGTATTTGATTGGGCTTAGTGGGTATAGGAATGGCACCATGCAATATCGTAGTTGTTTTGGTGGCTAACGAAGAGTAGTGGCGGTGGTGGTGGACAAAGGGTTTAGCTATTGCTCCTATTAGCTATGAAGAGGGTAAAAGAGAGAGAAGGCGACGGTGTAGGTATCATAGTCGTTGGGTTGGAGAGAAAGAGAGGATCGGGGTTGGTGTCATGGTCTCTTACTATGTATGTTGTGTTTTTATGTATGTTGTATGTGGTGGATGGACACGCGGTGAAGAAGTGGCTATTTTGGTTAGTGTCGAGTTTAGTTGCTATTGTAGTAGAAGTGATCAAATGGAGTGTAGCAGTCACAGATGGTGAGGTTGATGTTGGTGTATAGTGGTTATTAGTCTCTAGAGTCAAGGGCTTGCTATCTGTAGGTTTGAGTGATGAAGTTGGGGGGTTCATTGTGTTGTTGGGTGCAGCTGCTGTTGTTTGGTTTTGATGAGAGAGAGGGTCTAAAGAGGGTAGGTAGATGATGGTAGATGGGTGCATCACTATGCATGGAGCTTAAGTGGATGGTAAAGAGGAAGTGATCGTCAGTGTTGGGTCTATTTACTTAGTTCTAGTTTGGTTGAAAAATTGGGGTTGAGGATAAAGTAGATGTTAGGTTCAATTAGGATTGAGTTTAGTCGTGTCGTTAATTCGAAAATAGATTGTTTTTTTTCCTCTGTGTATGGTGTGAGAAAGAGGATGGTTGATTGTAACAATAGAGCTTAGTTGAGTGAGAGAGGATCAAATTTGAGGGGCTGGTCTCTATTGTGCCTTTGGTGTGAAAGGGAAGATGGTTGATTGTGACAGTGGAGCTTGGCCGTATAAGGAAATGGACATTAATGGTAGATTTACCATCAATGTTAAATCTCGAATCTTCCTCTTTTTTTCTTACTTTTCATTATCAATTTGAATACGAAAACAAATGAATTTGGACTCATTTTTGCTCTTGATTTGAAGAAGGCTATGTGGAGTGTAAGATTAGATTAGTGAATCACGTGTTCACGTAGGGCGGATGCATAAAAGATCAAGCTAAAGTGAGAGGTGTAGACTGAGTTTGTGTAAGACTGTTGTGGAAATGAAGGGAAAGATGGGGAAAGGGAGAGAAAGAGCTTACTAACATGGCTGAACCATTGCGTGCCATGTATCATGTATTGATACCTAGCCTCTTGCTATGTATACTCTGCTATGAGAAAGAAAAGAAAAGAAAAAAGGCACTAAGTGTTCGTTAAGAGATTTGAACCCAAGACCTCTAGTGCCAATACTAAAGTTAAGTCCAAGTGTAGTACTGTTAAGTCGTTTACATGTATATGTGTAATTAAATTACATATATGAATCAAGTTAGCTTAGATTAAATTTAAATTTAAGCTCAAGCCTAAAATCCTCTTTGTTATTTTTATTATTTAACGCCTAAAAAAGCACTAAAGCTATTAAAAATTTTTATTCTTAATTTAAACTACCTCCTTTTTTCTTTCTGTCTCTCTCTCTTTTTTTTTCTATTTTTTTTTGCATTTTCTTTAAATTTTCTCTCTTATTTTGTATTTTCTAGATTTTCTATCTTTTTTTTTTTCTAAATTATATATATATATTTTTTACTTTTCTAAATTTTTTATTTTTTTTGTGTTTTTTTTTTAAATTATGATCCTTTACCTTATTCCTAAAATTCTAAAATTATAGGAGGAAAAAAAATGAAGTGTCTACAATGACAATAACCCTTTTTGTTTTATTCATTTGTGCATTATATTAGATGTGTGATTTGAAAACCTGTTATTGTAATTTTTAGTCATATTGCATTATAATCGCGGATCGATTGTTTTCCAAATCTATAAGTTTTATCAATTCTAAGAATTGATTAAAACCATTTCGACTATTAAATTGGTGTTACATAGTAGACTTAATACTTGTTCATATTACTTATGTTTTCCCATTTACATTCATATAAAAAACCCCAAAAGATATTTCCTTTCCTCTATTTTAAACCCTAAATCTACAAAAATTGAGCCTTTTGATTTGTTGTGTGATACTAGTGGATGCTTAGACTTGATCACCAAATCTAAGTCACATCATTTTTGGTATTAGAGTTTTGGTACGATACGCATAACTGTATAATCATTAATTTCGCTCTTTGTTAAAGTTTTAATCTTTGGAGATTAGGGTTTGTGGTATTATTATAAAAAAAAAAAACTATCATGAAGATTGTTTGATTAGTGGATTAGGTTCATATCTTTAATTGATTCATATATGGGCATTTTTTGTGGAATTTGAGAAATGGCTATTGGGAAGTTTTATATACATAGCTAGATTAGACGAGGAATTTTATTATTCCAAATTGTGGACTATCTAGTTAATTTGATCTTGGAAGTTGTTGTTGGTAGATTAAGTTTTGAAATTATTTGATTGTCCATACCCATATTAGCTTGTTTATGATAACAAGGTTATTTGGGTGATGAAGCAAACAAGAGTTTCCTTTCTATTGATAATAAGTATTACGATGAAATTTTGTGTGATATCATCGACATTGATGATTGTTATAGATGTTTAGGGATCCTTGGAAGTCCAAATATTATGTATAATGTAACTGGTCCAATAATATACATTATTTATCCATGGAAAGATAAGTTGTGATATCCCCAGCATTTGCTAAGAGAATTTAAAGGGATTTGGAGATTGTTAGGAATTTAGTAAGGTGGTGGAGAGTTGAGAAACAGTCTTATCACAAGATCGGGAAAACTCTAGGCTTAGGTAATACTAAATAGAATCACAATGAAGTGAAACTTGAAGTGCAAACAAAAGCCAACCAGAGAGAACTGTTTTAGGTGTTTAGAGCATGGAAACTATGCTGTTCAATAGCCAAGTTGTCAAGTTAAAGGCCATGCCATGAAAGGAGGTATAAAGGTCATAGAAGTTCCAAAAGAAGATAGGATTCTATAGGAGAACATATAGGAAGTCCTTTGCAACAACTAAATAGAGTCAATTTACATCGTAGGACAAACATGTAAAGAGATTAAAGAGGAAGAGAATCTAAACTACCATCATTCAAAGTACGAGCTTCCATTAGCCTAGTTTCCACAATTTCCATTAAGTTAAAGGCCACACTCTAGACATTATGTTTATACAGTTGAATTATTATCACATAACTTAATTGATTATGATTGACAAAGCCCATGATGAATGGAAAGAGTGTTAGTAGAAAATATTGTTTCAAATCTACCTAAGCTTCTTTGTTTTGTTCATTTTGGGATTTTACAGGTTAATATTTGATTCAGGAGGATTACCAATCTCAGGGAGAGGATGATGCGATCATTGGTCCAAATAATCAAATCAAAGATGTAATTCAAGTTTTACAAATGGACCATGAGAAAAGGAAAAAGAAAAAAAAAAACAAGTACAAAAAGGTACACAGCCTTGCTCTTAGGTGCGTTAATGTACATGGCCATGTACACAACCATGTTCCTTAGGTGTATTCTTAGGGAGATACAGTCAATGTACATAGCTATGTTCTTTAACAACATGGTTGTATTCTCTATCTATATGGGTGTAAGTGAGTAATAAATTTTGTAAGTTGCATATTTTATTTATTTGCATTATAAAGTTTCCTTGTCATAATTTATCCTTTGTTAGGCCTAGCTATAATTTTTTTTAAAGGTTTGTAAACAATATTGAAAACAAACTCTTTGGTTATCGAATGTTTTCATAAGACTTTTCTCAATTCCTTTATCTTATCAATCTATGTTGTAAACTATGGTGACAACCCATTTTGTTTTATTTATCCGTGTGTCATATTAGATGTGTGATTTAGAGCTCATTATTGTAATTCATGAGTCATATAAATTACAATTGTGGAACAATTGTTTTCCAAATCTATGAGTTGTATAATTTCTAAGAATCAATATCAAAACCAGTTCAACGGTTGAATCGGTATATAATATCTGATTCAATGCTCGTTTATATTCTTTATGTTCTTCCATTTACATATAGAAAAACCTCAAAAATATTTCATTTCCTTTGTTTTAAACCATAAATTTACAAAGATCAAACTTTTTGATTTATTGTGCGACACTGGTGAATGTGCGGATTTGGCTACTATCATATACTTTCTCTTTTTCTCATCGCTTAGGAGGACTTAGTAATAACATCTTTATGCATAGTCATTTCAAATGAGCATGTGATACAATTTGTACCAGCGTCATAAAAGCTCTATCTAATCCTTGGTTTAAAACTCTCTGTGATGATATATATAAATGAACATAGAAAACAAGTATTTATTCCATAGTTCATAGACCCCTTACTATAAATAAGTTGCAAAACCGAAGGATGAAGCATGAATTTCAGAACCTCTTTTTAACGGAATTATTCATTTTACAAGTACAAAATCCTACTAACATCACTTCTAACATAATTAACTAAGATCAAAGTAGTTTTATTAATAGAAATCTTAATTCTACATGTCAGGAGCCATGTGTAAGGGGAAAAGAAAAAAAAAAAAAGGATACCTTACAAAAGACTGAATACAAATAGTAACTATGTCTATAAATAACAGTAAGAGCTAGTCATTTTCAGATTCTTGATCTTCAAAACCATGAATTATACTTCATAAGAATAGAGTTTCTTTATTTTCTTTGCTGTTTTGTTTCTACTAACAACTATGACATTAATTGAATAGCATAACAAGATGTAATTAAAAGTTAACTTAAAAACCTTAACCTTATATGGGAAAGGCATAAACTTAGTTTTTAATGTTCCCACATTTTCTATTTAAATCTTCAACCTTTATTTTTTTTCTATTTGAATCCTCCAAATTTACAAAAGTTTCCAATGTGAACTTTTATTAATGGTGTTAAGTTTTCTATCAATTAATGACACACAGCACAATTCTATTAGTTTATGTAATAATATAAAATAAATATAATAAAAAATTAGAAAATTATATATGAATAACAAATTCAAAATAAATTAAAAAGAAAAAAAGTAAAAAATATGGAAATAAAATATATACATATATGTATCAATAAATATTAATAAACTAAATAAAAAATAAAAATTTTTGAAAAAAAATTAAAAAAAAAAAAGAAACAAAAAAAAAATTTACTCATCACAAGATTAAGGAGTAAACAAAATGGCCATTTTTTGCTATTGAGTCAAGATTGTAATGAGTGGATCATTCAACCTATTAGTGATAGGGGCTAAGGGGTGGCGGGGCGATGATGGGGACAGGGTTTGCATGATCCACTTATAGGAGGTGACACCATTTAATAGAAAAAAAAAAGAAAAGAAATAAGTAATGAAACCTCTAGCCACAAGGTCACGACATGATGACCAAAGTGGCCGTTTCGACCATATGAAGGTTATAAGGTAGCTTATAGCCACATGCGAAGGGTCGTGCAACCCCTTTTAAGTGGTCGTTGGTCACTCCTTGCTATCTCTTAGTCTTAGGGTGATTGAAAATAATTTTTTCATTTTTCCTAATTTCCTTTTCTCCTTCTTTTTTGCAATTTTTATTTTTTAAATTAATTTATTAATATATATTTATTATTATATATGTGTATTTCCATTTTTTTACATTTTTTTCTTTTAAAAATTTCTAAATTAATTTTATATAATTTCTATAATTATTTTATCATATTTATTTTATATAATTATGTGAACCAATAGAATTGTACCATCTATCATTGACAAATAGAAAAGTTAACGCTATTAACAAAAACCCTCATTTGCAAACTTTTGCAAAGATGGAAGATTTTAATGGAAAAAAATAAAGGTTGATAACTCAAATAGAAAAAACAATAAACGTATAGGACGAACTTAGTACTTTTCCCTTTCTTTATCATTTATAACCCATCATAAAAACAGAAATTAAATTATGGGTCCCTATAAATTAAATAAGCCCGAATTTTTATTAGATGCATAATACATAAATTTTATATTTTATCAAATCACTTCAATTATGCTTAATTTCTAAATTGCCTATGCACATCAAATAAGCCCATAATATCAGATGTTTAATGTCTTAACTTTATAATTTTTTATATCACTTCAATTAAGCTTAACTTTTATTATAGCCTACAATATATAATTATTATATTATATGTAGGTCCATAAAAATATATGTGACTATAAATAGCAATCTGTCACTTAGATCCATTATCTCACTTTACCATTGTGTATCATAATATAACCCTATGAACTTAAAATTTGTTATCATTAGTTCATTATTAAACTTGATCAATTTTCAATAAAAGCGACTTTTGTTACATGTAATGTAAGTAAGATCATCAAAGATTACATATCTTAAAATAATAGACAACATGGATTTAAGCACTCATGTGTAACATGGAAATTAAATGCAATTCTTAACATGCCTATTTGTAACCAGTCTCACCTTTTAATGGGATGAAACTAACCACATTTAAAGTGGAAAATAAAATCTAAACTTTATTTTTGTAGAGAATAATTATAAATTGTTTATAACCATCATAAGTGTCTACAACTAAAGAATATTAAAATAAAACTCATACTAAAATTATATATTCTTAAGAAATATGAAACCCAAATGCATATAGTGTGCTCGTGAAAGACCCTAAGAAGTAATCCCATAGTTAGCAAATATGGAACTCATGGAGTTTGTCCTAGTCTATTTTATATACACATGACACTTTGTATTCTTTATTTCATTGTTGGAACTTGGTGCTTATGTGCTTTGACTTTGACAAGCTTCTATTGTTGTTTGAATACAATATTGCTGATTTATTATTATAAAATAACTCAAGTACTCTTTTAATTCCATTCATAATTCGTAGCCCGGTGACAAAATTTCTTACACGTATTGTTTTGCCACATACTAGAAATTCTATTATTGTAGTGAAGAAGCTAGAACGTCTACATAGTACTCCTCAAAGGTATAACTCCTTTAATTAGCAGGAAGATGTGGCTTGATGTAAATATTAGATATCCTACTATCATAGGATTAAAGTTAGATTCAAAATACTCAATGATCTCCAAATCATTCATTTTCCCATAAGTAAGTATGTAATATGTTGTTCTTTGTTAATATTGCATGACTCATATGGCTACCTTTTCATGATCTACTCTTAAATTACTTATCTGCTTAGCATTTAATTATATATGCTACATGTGGGCCATATAGACTAGAGAAAAAACTGAACTCCCTATAGTCGGTGAACATTTGGGATCCATTGTATCTCACTGATTTCATGCTCACTTTCAGGGCCCTAATGAAGACTTAATTTGTTTCTCTTGCTAGTAGGTATATCTCTTGATTTATAATCCTACATGTCAAATCTTCTCAGTATCTTCTTAACATTGCTCTTTTCTGACGAGAAGCAAACTTCACTAATGATCTTAAGCTATTTATATGCCTAATAGAAGAGGCATCCATAGAATCCATTACTTAAAATTTCCTTGTAAGATTTCTATTGGTTTAATGTATTAAGCATGTATAATTACCAGTAATCGATATGTCATCAACTTATAAAACCAAAAGAAAAAATGTTTATTCTCATTAGACTTATGATGCACATTCATCAACAATAATGTTCTCAAAACCAAATGATATAAGAACTGTTGATAGGAGAAAACCCTATTATAGATACCCATGTGGTTATGTACCCCACATCTTAGGTGCTCGAAATAGTAAAACCATTGTAACTTAGTGTTTCATGCTAAATAGGAGGAGAACCATCATTAGAGTAGAACGAATCTCCTTTTTTGATGATATATTTATCTTTGGGGAAATCTTCAAATCGGGTTGGTAATTGGTGAATATTAAATGTATAGCTGAACATAAAAGGTACTTTTATCTTTTCGAGTGTTTTGGAACTTAATGTATTTTAATTTATTTGAATAGAAATCAAATTAACAGTTGCGTCTACATAAAAAAGCACCAAAATTAGATAAGAAAGGAGAAACTTATAGCTATTCTAGGGGTAAGTTGGTGAAATGGACTATAAGCACATGCATGTTTACAAGTTTTGTACGATCTTATAAGTAATGTTGAAATTAAGTGTATAAATATGTTATAGAACTTGGACACATATACTGGGACTATATTTCATGCCCAAGTGAGTACATTATTATTAGTAGTGGTTTTCAACACAGGCCTTCTCAAGATAAACTCGGCTTATGGTGTATTCACCCGATATGGAGGAAGTAAGCTAGCCAGGTTTAACAAACTTTCTTTCCTAGTTCCAAGCTATGAAAAAGGACCCATAAGATCCTTAGAGCCTAACAAACTACCCTTTTATACCTATAATTAAAAAGCTAACCCTTTTGATAAAGGGATCCAAATCTAGCTACTTTTCTCAATAATTGATTAATTATTCTTGACCATTATTATTGACTTAAGCATCAAGGTCCACATAACTGAGTCACCTCTAGCATATCTCAATAGCTCATGTTTGTTCTTTGTATAGGCCTTGTTAAGCCTAACCAAACTTGACATTATCTAAAAACTAGCAATAGTCGAAAATATCCGATTAACCCCTATCTTATTAAATTGTAAATGGCATCATAGATGCATATGCATATGCATATGATTGCTTGTTAATTATTTAGATGTCCTCATAAGTTCCCTTATGGGGAACTACATTACTTGAAACTATATTTACCTATTGAAAAATGACTTAAGTGATTGATGAGTTTGTGTAATATGGTGTCAAGTGTAATTGAGACTTATTCTTAAGGCCCCCTTACTATACAATGTCTATATGTGTGTAAGTTTGCAATCGTGAACCGAATTATACAACTCAACCATGTATTAAGAGAGCATGTTATGACAAATATAAGTTAGGTTTGCACATGCATTCACCTAAGCAAGAGATGTACTTAATAGTCTAGAAAGGATAAGTTAGCTGCGATATACTTAATGCATGGCCTAAGGGTTCAACATCATAGAGGAGTTCAAGTCGAACTTAAGGGTTAAAAATTGTAATGCTCGGACCAAAAATAGTCAATAGCCAAGCCAACAAACATTAATGAGCTCATTTCAACTACTTAGCCTAAAAATTGCAATCATATGCTGACAAGGTATTTATTACCATGACCTTATAAACTAGTACCACAACCTCCTACAATCTATGTAAGATATGCTTGACCATGAGGTATTGCAATCTCTCCCCCTTAAATATGCAACGTCCTTATTGTAAGAACTTACAATTGGGCCATGTTCTTCCCCCTTTTCGATATACAATTCAAGTTACTTATTACCTATAAATCATCTTCAAAGCATGTTAGGAATCACCATCCTAATGACACTCCCCATCCGATTTAAGCCATTCACTACTTATAGACCATCTTAAAAGCATACTATGAGTCACCATCTTAATGACGCTCCTTACTATCTTTAGACCTCCTCTCTAAACTGGAGCCAGACCAAAATCATCCACCTACTGACAGTAGGTTGACTTTAATACCATTTATAACACCCACATTAAAAGTAGTGAATAGCCAAGTCAACAAACACTGATGGACCCATTTCAACCTTTTGGCCCAGAAGTTGCAATCATATGTTGACAAGGTATTTACTACCATGGTCTTATAAACTAGTATAATAACAACCTTTTATAATTCATGTGAAACACTTAACCATAGGTTATTACAATAATAGAAGAGTATAATTGCCGTCCCGCCTCGAATAAGAAGAGTTATAATAGTCCCGCCCTGTAAACTAATCTAAGATAGAAGTTGACCTCACAACTGTTATCATAGATACAATCCACATACGGCGTGCACGACTCAACTAGCTTAAAGCATCCGTTTTAATACCTATGAGTAATCAAATCTATAGTATAGCTTTAAAAAATACCTGTTTTATATAACATGTTATCTCATAACATAACACAATAGTACTAACATAAATGTTTTACATCCAAAGTTATAATTTATAATCAAAGTTAATAAAAAAAAAGCTACAAGTTTTGCAGACTATTTATAATAAGTTAGGAAACTAGTAGACGTCATAGGGAATTCCCAATTAGTTTCCTCAAAATTCAAAAGAAAGGTCAAAAGTCTAGGTTCAGATGATTCTTTGTCCCTTACTTTCCCAGTCAATAGCACACTAACCTGGGGTTAGTGGTATTTGAATATCCTAATCCTCACTTAGTACTTGCAAAAGAGTCTATGGGGATGTAAGCATAACTAGCTCCATAAGTGCGACAAAGTTAGAAGAGTACCATACAATCGCAAGTAAGGTTATTAATTATGATGAAATGCAATGCGATTAATCAAATGAAATATCGCACAATATTATCCAGTTCACTATGACGTTAGAGAAATTACATCAGCTCCAACCTGAATTGAGAAGTTTTATTGCGACTCAAATCAAACCAAACTTAAGCTTGTGTAATAGAGAACACCTTCCTCCTATGACTGCCTTTGAACCATGGCCCTTACCTTTGCCACAACCTTCTTGCTTGTCACTTAGTTCAATTGAGGATGGGGAAAGGACTATTTCAACTATTCTCATCGAAGGAAGTCGGCATTTGGTCTGACACTTTTAATCATTTCCTCTAATTGGTATTATGCATGTTCGATTTCATTTTAGTTAAATAGATATTAGTTTTAATTAGGGGTGGCTAAACAAGTTCATACATTACAAAAACAATGCGAACATGCAAAACAGTACACTAAGGAGTTCAATCATATACATACACAGCATGTGTATAGTCAACTAACTTCAAACGCAGCTAGAAGTACTCTTGGGTCTTCAAATACTTTAGTACAGTATCTCAACAGGCGGTGAAGTCATAATCCCAACTTACTTGTTCAGACACTCACTATGACTAACTTGAGTCGTCAACAGCCTGTTCATTGGAAGATCCTATATACATAGCAAACTCAAATTCAGTTTTCATAATAATTATAAAAACATTAGGATTTGATCCAAAACAGATATATATATATATATTATTTCAATAATATATAGTTTTATTATTATATATCGAGTTAAGTTGTTAATTATCGATAATATACGTAATTTATACTATTACCTATTATATATTGTTTCAATTGTATTAAAATGTAATTTTAATTTATTAAATCATATTTTAATTCTGGTAGGGTTACCGAAATATGCACATTCTAGAATATGATAGAGTTAGAGGTTATATTACCTAAAATTGTCTGATTTTTATAAAATTAGTATCATTGGGTTCATATAGATCTAATGATACGTATTACGGGTTCTGTTCTTAGAGATGACTTTTAATAAGTAGTTTGGGTTTTTAATACAATTATACATATCTATATAACTATTATCTTATCATACATAATTTATGTTATTAAATTGTATTTTACTAGATTTGTCTATATAACATTATAATATAAGTATTATCTAACCTTAATATACCTATAAAGTATCCCAATAAGAAAATATCAATAAATATATTAAAAATAATTTTCTTTATCTAATTTGATCAACAACCTCATACATAGTTTTTATTTAACTATTTAATTCATTTTAACTTATTCTTACTAAAAACACGTCTTATTTTATAATTTAAATCATTTTACTACAAAAATTTATAATAAATAGTTCGAATTACCAAATAATTCATTGAAAATTTCTATAGACTCCTAAAAATATAGGAAATTCATTTATTATTTGGTTTCAAGTTTTCAACCTATCGCTTATGTATTCGTATTTATAATTTTGTCCCCGAATTATCTTAAATTACTCAATTATGATCATTTTTACACCAAATTGATTTCAATATGACCCAACATTGTTTTTATTCATTAGAGATTAGTAAGATCTATTTCATTATTTAATTTAATAATTTCCTATTTAATTTAATAATTTCCTATTTATTACACAATTTCAACCTATTTTCAAGCCATTTTTAGGCCTAAAAATGTAATAAATATAAAAAAATATTCAAATCAAAATTCAGACTACATGGAAATTATTCATATATCACACATATCCTACACAAAAATTTTCAACTAGAAACAAAATCGTATAACACATTTATTTTACGATTCAAACTTTGGATGAATAGTAGATTTCTTAAGAAAGTATATTAAAAATTATGAATTTTTCAAAAATAAAAATATCACATGAAAGCATGTTCAAAATCACCTAATTAAAAATTTTTTTCATAATTTTCTGGGTGATTTAGATATTTTTAAAAAATTATTGAAAAACATGACAGAATTTTAACTTAACTATTTGTGGTAGCTCCGACGACCATAGGGTGGGAGGGGTTTGTCGAACGGCCAAAGCACGGCCTGGATTGGTGGTAGCTGATCGAGTTGGTCGTTAGGTGATCGTTTGGATCAGGTAGAGATAAGGTACGGTGGTTCTCCTGTTTTTTCTTATTTTCTTTCTAGTTTCCTACTATTTTTTTTATTTATTTCCTCTAAGTGTATCTGGTTTGTAAAGTCAAGAAATGATGTGAGGAATCCTATTTATACTTATTGGAGTCGGCTACTGGTATTGGATTTTTCTTTTTAGTTTTTTTCTTTGCTTTTTCTTCATAAATGCAAGTAAGAGGTAGCTAAATCCTACAAACTTGCTTTTGAATCAGCATCCTTAAGTTTTTTCCCAACTTGCCATGATGAAAATCCAGACATTCCCAACTGTAATTGAGTCTTTTGGATGAGATTTGTAATTCTTCTAACATTTTAGGTATAGTTTATTAAGATTTAATTATTTATTAATATACGAGTATATATCCCATATATATCACACGTAATATATAACTATACTCATATAATTAAGTTTCCAACATATCTTTTACTTTGAGGATATGTTCTCATAATTATTCACATGAATTCAACACATTATAAATATAATTACATAAATTAGGATTAATTTATGAGTATAATTATTATTTATACCGGGTATATTTATAAAGATACGAGTATATTCATATAGTAAATTATACTAAGTTATCTCATTTTGTAGTTTAATTAACTTATCTTTAAGTTCTCATCGCATTCCAAACTCGATTTTAGGGATTTTGAGTATTTTAGTGTTATACTAAATAATCCTACTTCTAAGGGAAAAATTGGGATTTTGAGCTATTATTTTTAAAATCTAACTTCATTGTGTTACTTCGTTTAACTTTCTATCTTAATTGTAAAGTTTGAGCTCAATTGGATAATTTTCCTTAAAGGCCCTAAATCTAGACTCGATTATTTTAAACACAACTTTAGAGGCTTACAATTACTTTAAGGCTATTGTGTGGTAAGAGTATATCTTAATTGTAAAGTTTGCCTCAATTGGATAACTTTCCCTAAAGGCCCTAAATTTAGGCTCGGTTATTTTAAACACAATTTTAAAGGCTTACAATTACCTCAAGGCTATTGTGTAGTAAGAGTATAAGAACTTATTGATTAATGTTTTAGTTTAAGGATTTGAGGATCATAATTCATTAATATTATATGGGTATAATTTATGTGTTAACTTAAGTTGAATATAGACATTTAATATGTGAACTAAACTTAGATCAAGAATGTCAATTAACCTTTTAGTTCAAATTGGATTAAATAAATGGGTTTAGTTTGTGATATAAACTCAGGTGAAGTATATCAATTAACTTGTGAGTTAGACTTAAGTCAAGTTGGCCAACTTGTGGGTTGGAATCGATCAAGTGTATGAGTCAACATATTTATTGAACTTAGTTCCTTTTTTTTTTTTTTAACCAAAGGAACTTAGTTTAAGTATATGGATTATCAAATTTCATACATTTACCTATTTGTTAATCCAATTATAAGTCACTAACATAATATACTCTAGATATTCCAAAGACGTAATTATATAGAGAATCTTAGCAAATGACATATATATAGCCATACATATTATTCCATCGCAATTCAAAAATTGATCCATCCCTTCAATTCAGTATAACACATATTTATAACATATAATCATTGCATTTCATTTCCAAATAAGAGTATAGAAAAGCAAGTAGTTAATTATAAGTAATACATGGCTTAAGAATATTATAAACTCTAATAAGCATACATAACACAACATATCAGAGAGGTGCATTCACCATGGTATAGATACCAATCATCATGATTCTCAATAGACACGTCTACCCCATCTGTGGAACCTATTTAGATGGTAATACTTGAATCACATATTGTCACTATAGTAGTATACTATTTTTGCTTCAATTTTTAAGAGAAGAACTCCCACCTAACAAATATATTTTATTTTAGGTTAGAATTTACAAACTTTTATATCTTGCGATGTTGAAGAAATATAATATCTATGTATGGTTAGTGGTTTTCACAATT
The DNA here is from genome assembly GCA_024138005.1 of Lumnitzera racemosa. Taxonomy (NCBI): domain Eukaryota; kingdom Viridiplantae; phylum Streptophyta; class Magnoliopsida; order Myrtales; family Combretaceae; genus Lumnitzera; species Lumnitzera racemosa. Next base: position 26,399,332 of record JAMXBC010000010.1, read on the forward strand.
TAAATGACCAAATTGCCCCTTTTACGTTTAGTCAACTTGAAATTAAACAAGTCTAATTCAAACCTAACATGTAACTTTAGACAATAGCTTTAGGAAGTATAATTAAGATAAATCCATGAGATCATCGACAAATCCAAGCGAAAGCTTTCCATGCAAATTAAATTCAACTCTTAAATTTTCAATCACCAAACTCAATTTTCACCACTATTATAATCACAATCAGCCACTTTATTCACTAAATTCACTCCTTAATATTAATAAATAATAGTTACATGTAGAGATTAAGGTCAAGATCCACAATTTTTTCTTTGGAAAATGATAAAGGGAAAGAGAAAAGAAGGAGTTGAAGCAATAAGGAATCAATTAAGTTGTTGCAGTAGTTGCTTGAGAAGAAGAGAAAGTAAGGTGATTAATAATGTTTAGTTGAGTATGTAGAGGCCCTTAGTGGGGAGAGAGAAAGAGAGAGAAAAAGAGAGATAGGTAATTGATAATTAATTGGTGCAATTTAATTATGAATTAACTTACCTTTGGGTTGAATATTAGACGTGCATTAATTTAATGAAGTTAATGGAACACTTGACTCTTGTAAACTCAATGTATTTTATGTAGCTGTAAATCTTTCTTTGAGTTTCATTCAATTATCATTAAAAAAGTTCAAATTACCATCTATCTATAATAAATTATTTATACCTACTAAAATTATATTGTATAGATTACAATAGCACTCGTAAAAATTATTATCATGTTCATAGAAAAACCTTAAATTTCTAAAATATTGCAAATAAAACTCTTGAATAATGTTACACTTGAAATTTTTTGTCTAATGGAATAATGAATCATTTTTTTGTATAAATACATACAAACACACTTATAAGTATACATCAAGGCTCCCAAACTAAAAATTTGTGTTGAAATACTTACATCTTAATTCTACTACGTGGTGTTTGAATGATGCAATGCTTAGCATATGGATAGTCGGGTGAGATTTGAATTTGGTCACTTTTTCACCATCAAGCATCTAGACAATAGAAGGGTTGGCATCTAATTGCTACACCATGCTCTTGAAACTTGTTCTCTAATCAATTTTTTGGGTCCTAGAGTCTAGATGTTTACCAATTGCATCTAGACATTCACTATTGAATATGTAGCTATTATCTCCTTGTTACCTTGCATAGTTTTCACCCAATTACTACCCAACTAATAACTTAATGAAGAATTAATAAAGCCTTTCTAGGGCTTGTAAATGTACCTTAAACATATCAATGAACATAAGCTCCTCCTCTACAAATTGATTTGTTAATCATCTCAATACTAATTTCTAAAGTCCCTTAGCTTTAGCTTAAGTAATGGGGCTAGTAAGGAGTTAATTCCTACCAACCTTTCCTTTCCTTTTTAATAAACACTGTACAAATATAATTAGGAGGTTGAGATATAAGGTAATATTGGTCTTAAATCTTTGCTGGTAGAGTCTTTGGATGAGTGTAGATCCTAGAGTGAGCTCATAGACTTGTGATCTACCTAGATGGGCTTGAATAAGGAACACACAATTAAGCAGGCACCAGAGGTTACTCTAACGTAGCCACTCTAATACCTAGGTCAGTTTATAAGTAACGATAAAGCCCTAAAATAAGTAAGAAGGATATTTTGGCCATTGGAGATTAGACTAACTAAAGAGATCAAGAGAGTGTAATTGAATATAAAGGAATTTGGACTTTTATATATGGAGAGCTAATAAGAGGCAACACAAGGTTTGCTATCTTAAATGTAGTGCCCTTGGATAAAGGACTTTCTAATAGGGGTATAGGTGTAGAGGTGGTCATGAGGCCTTGTGCCTTCTTTTTCTATGTGAGGCTTTAGGGGTGTTTTATAGCCTTTTGTTTTTAAGATGCATCGTAGATCGAATGGTCGTTAAAATTGTGATTCTATTGCTACCTTGAATATAGAAAATCGTTTAAATTATACAGAATCGTATAAAACTGGTAAAATTGTAAAGTTATAAAATTTTACATCAAAATTCATAGTTTAAACAAAAAACTATACGTAAATGATTTTATATTTATTTTAATTAAAAAAATACAATAAAATTATAAACTAGAAAGTTGTATTATAGAATTGCAATTTTAATAATTATGAGGATCATGTAATCAAGATTATTCTTGGTTTCTCAAGTGTGGTGATAAGTTTTTTGCCTAAACTTTGGAGAGGTCGCTAAGCTTGCTTGCCGTTGATATTTTGTTAGGTTGGGCTTGGACTAAGCCTAGTAATCAATAAGTGGTAATTTATAAAATTGTTAAGTCCCATATTCAAATGGATATAAGTATTGTTTTTATAAGGATTGTGTAATTTTAAATTTCTTTTCATGTTATGATCATGAGAAAGTGATCCTTTCCTTAGGTTATTCGCGGATCATGTAATCTTTATTTTGTGAAATTTCAGTAATTTTATTTACATGAATTTCCTTCTATATCATTGGTAATCAAAAGTTAGTGTGTTAGCATAATTGTTTCTAGCTGTATATGGGGAATCAAGTGAACGAAAGGATCTATGGACCCGATAGAAAGAACCTTCATCCAACTGCAAAGTAAAAAAATAAAAATTTGGAAAACAAAACACAGTCCAACTGCCACGTAACTCTAAGCCAAGAAACATCGTACCTACGGGCCACATACATTCTATTCGACAATGATACAAACAACAGCTACCCACCGCTTCTAAATTTTAAACAAATTCCATCTCTTTTTATTCTAAACTTCCCAAACCACACCTTCTCTTCTCAACATCAAACCATTCCAAACCCTTACAATAACTCCAAATCTCTCTCTCTCTCTCTCTGGTCACGTCTTCTCGCGTCTCTTTCTCCCCCACGCCCCAAAATCCCTCACCTGAACTGACCAACAGAATCAGCACTACTCCCCTTTCACTTTCACGCACTTCACCAACCTCAAAACCAAACAAACGAAACCCCCAAAGAAAAAATAAAATTGCAACACCAAACAGCAATCTCTTTACGTACAACAATGCCTTCTGACACGACCACGACCGACCAGCAGCGTAAACTCCCTCTTTCTCGTCCCTCCAACGCCACCCACGCGCCACCACCCCACGCCGAAGCCCTCCCGTGTCCACGCTGTGACTCAACCAACACAAAATTCTGCTACTACAACAACTACAATCTTTCTCAACCTCGTCACTTCTGCAAGTCCTGCCGCCGTTACTGGACTCAAGGCGGCACACTCCGCAACGTCCCTGTTGGTGGCGGCTCTCGCAAGAACTCCTCCAAGCGCCACCGCTCATCCGCCGCCTCAACTATAACTTCGACTATTAGCTCCACCTGTTCTGACTCGGTTCAAGATCACATCTTGCCACCAAGTGATGCGAAAGTAAGCGAGGCTAGTGTTGGCAGTGTAAATGGTGTCACGGGGCTGAATTCGAGTAGTGGGGCTTTCATGAACTTGCTCAGCTCTCAGGGGGCAAACAGTAGTAATGGGTTTTTGGCACTTGGTGGATTCGGGTCAGGGTACAGGTTCGGGTTGGATGAAATAGGATTAGGGTTCGGGAAAGGTGTTTGGGCTTTTCCTGAAGTGGGGTTTGTGGATAATGGTGGTGGGTATAGCGGTGGAGGAAACGGTGGTGATAGTACCATGGCGGTGGGGAGTGGCGGTGGGCCCAACACGTGGCAGTTAGGGATTGGTGAGAGTGGAGTTGGTGGATTGGCTGATGGTGATGGTTTAGCTTGGCCTGAGCTTGCAATTTCCATGCCGGGTAAGGGGCTTAAATGAAAAGACGAAGAAGTTTCTTGGGGACCATTTTGCAAATTTGGTATGGCTAAGTTATTCTTGAAGTTGAAGTCTTTTTTGGCGTTTTGGGTATGTTGGGTTGGTGAAAAGTATTCTGGGTGATGCATGGACTTCGGGTTTGTGTTTTCTGGTTTTTGGTGGGTGGGTATAGTATTATTAGATATAGGATTTGCATAGAACATATGACTTTGTGAAATTTTAGTCCTGTTGAAGCAAGGAGGTTTCTTTATCTTATATTTCCTCGAGTATCATGTCGTCATGTCCTTCATGGCTCTTCTATGTACATCTTTGGTCCGTTTTTGAGGAACAACGGGAAGGAAAAGAAAAGGGCCTTTTTGGACATGTTCGCTAGTAAACCTTAACATAACTGGCCTTTGAGCATGTTTTGCTTTAATGCCCTATCAACACTATGAGACAAATTGTTCTATTTTAGTTCGAAGTGCTACGCTTTTACGCTTCACATACTTGTATTCTCTCCTTAAACATGATACACGCTTAAGTGAGGATTAAAAACAAATGTTTGAGTGCCAATCTTCTTAGCGTTGTTAAAAATAGAACCTTTTTTCCTTTTATGTATACGGTGGTGTTCTAGTTGATGACTGAAATTGCAGAAGAATGGCATGTAATAATGTGAACACTCATGAAAGTGTGGCTTCAAAGAAAGCTTAATTTGGTCCAAGAATGATGTGCAAGAGTCCAAGGTGGTCGGGCGACAGAACCCGAGGAAAATGGTACACTTTTCCTTCTCACATCCCTTTCGCTTTGAACGAATAAGATTATGTGTATGACTGAGAAGGGGAGTAAAATTAAAAGAACCAACAAAAAGCGTATTAAGAAGAGACTTCGCATACAAGTCCTCCATGTGAGTCTCATAATGGTATGCACATGTCAGGGCAACTTTAGGGATTGTGAATAAAAGAATCTCTTTGTAATTTTTCCTAATATTCATTTACAAACCCACAGGCCACAGCTACAGCTTTCATTTTGGTTGAAGTCCATATTTGTGATAAAGCGCTTACCACTATAAATCATTGCGAGTGCCTTTCGGCCCTCCACCACGGGTGAGATGATGATAACACCTGTAGCAGCAATTTCCATTGCCACGTCTGGTTGCTGGCAAACTTAGGCTACATGGAAGTTATAATAGTGATGGTAGTATTCGACTTTAAGTTTTCGCTGTATAACAGCCGGAAGGAAATGCTTGCTTAACCATACTTTGGTTTAATCAGTTTTCATTATGGGCACGGTGCTAGCAGCCTTTTTCGAGAGGAAATTTGATTGCTTGTGACGAGTCCAATGCGGCAAGTTTCATGCTTGTCTAAACAATTTACAGAAAAAGGTAAATTTTTAAATGGATAGAATAGTGAAATTTTTTATTCTTCTCTAATATCCATTTTTTTAATGCCTAATACCCCATAAATAATTGGAATGGTAATCAATTTTAGCTCAAATGGTTTGTAGAAGAAATTTACCTTCTTTGATCCATTCAACATGTAAGATTTCTTTTCATCGATACTCCCTACAATTTGCACTTGAGTTCCTTTTGTATCCACTCCTTTGGTTTATTCAATAGCCATTTTTATTAATTTGTAAAATGAGACTCAATTTTTAATTATTTATTTTAATAATGAGGTTTGAGTACTTTTATGTCATATTTAGTAAGCGGAAATAGATTTGAAATAGACTCGTAATTTGGGGTTTTATTTCATTTTCCATATTTGGAACTGCTTTTTAAGGTTGGAATTACTATTCTTTGGAATCCATAATTCTTGTTATTAATAGAAGATTTTGGATATGAGTGTTTTAAGCCCACGCTAACTTGAAAAGGCCTTAGGTTAACCTACTCAAGTCCATAGCCAACGTCCTCCTCCCTTGAGTGACTATCCTAACTTGCATGAAGCTGCAATAAGCGAAAGACGGGACACTACTTCAAGGATGACCTCTTTAGGCTAGGGACAAACGAGGGGCACTAACAAATAAGGCTCTTTGACTCAGTCAACAACATAAACCCTAGATTCTCAAGGCATGATTGCCAATATGATGTGCACTTTCAATGCCCCCTTTCCATGCTTAGTAGATGCTTCAACGTAAGGACATACATTATATGTTCTCTCCCACTCTCTGCTATAAATAGATACACTATATTAACGATGCACGCATGCGTATACACGTATGCACACACAAACTCTCATTAGCATTCTTGTTTGTGTACTTATTTTCTCTCCCTAAACACTATCTAACTCAAGTATTAGTATCGGAGTGGTTATACCAAACAATACTATGGTGTTTACCATGTCTTGTTTTGCAATACTTAGATACATTAAGGTCCAATTTCTCTCACTTTATCGATAGAATCCTAAAGACAACACTTGTTTTAGGGGAAATTTGATTATACCTTTAAGAAGGTGGTATCGCATCTCTATTCCACCCTTGTTATTTACATTAATTTAAAATTACGTATTTGACCTTTTATCAAATTATCACATGTAATAAGTAACGGTGTTTTCGATTAATACTGTAATATATTTATTCAATTCCACTCATTTTTCATTTCATTCCTTAGATATTTTCATATAAAGAAAAAGATTTATCATTTCAGTTTTCGTTCAATTTCAAACAGTTTTTACATACCAAATTGAACATAAGATCTTCGATCAAGATGTTAATCATGAAGTTACAATCTTATGTATCAATTCTATAAATTCTTAATAATAACCAATGAAACGAATGACTCCAACACTATGAATTAGGAGGTATGGCCTATAGGATGCTATTTTCGTTCATTCATTAATTTCATTGAGAAGAATAATAAATTACATTCAATAAAATATTTGTTTTTAGAATAAATAAACCAAATGTATATTTGGTGAGGACTTGACTTTGTGCCAACCTTTGCTCCTTCGTCCCTATAGGTAGGCACATACTTGTTTCAAGAGGCAGGCCTAACTCGAAGGAGCAGAAGCTACGTGAAACTTGATGCACATAGGACTAGGTACATAGTCTCTATTCACTTTTAAACATCTAGATCCTAAAAATTGTATCCAGAATAATTAAACGGCATACTAATTCCATTTTTATAATTATTAAAATATCAATTAAAGATACACTTAATCTTATAAATATTAAATCCTCCCTCATTTTTAGCCTACTTAGAGAGAAGGGATATATATATATATATATATTATATTTTCGCTTCCTGTACATAAGAAAGAAATTTAATCACTTATAAGTCATGCATTGACTAGGTTTGACTTTCTAGTACTTTCTCTGTAAGGACTAATTATTCTTGCAATGTTCACACCACATGTGGCATGTTCGAGATAACGCTTGAAGGAATGAACGTTCACGCTTGGCATACCTTCGGTTCACCAACTCCTCTTCAACAAGTAAAAATAAATTATAAAAATATGTAATGGGGACATTGTGGGGGCCCTTCTGTGGAGCAACGATCGTATAAGACAAAGGTGCGGAATGAATGTCGAATCCCGAAGCGGGTAAGTAAATGACCTGGTAACTTCGGTGACCCGCGGTGTCTTAAAGTTTTGTGGGCCAAGCCAAAACATAATATCGTTTCAAAGTTTTTTGAACTTCCAAAACACGCTCGAAGACTTGGCATCATTATCATAATGCTGTTGTTCCTTCGCCGAAGTTGCTCTTATGCAGTTTTTTTTTTTTTTTCTTTTTTTTTCTTTTTTCAGATTGTCCTGATAAGGCTCCTTGACTAACGTTGAACCGTAAACTTCGCACATATGCACCTTCATGCCCGGTCGAGAGAATTTCCTTTCCCTATAAACGTAATAATTTGCGCATCATATATACTAAAGGGAGTCTTATTACATACGGAAAATTGCGTGACGGATATTATGTCACAATTTGTGATGGCTATGATCCAAATGAATGTGAATGCGAGTAAAATTGCAACTACGATAGATAACAAACACGGGAAATATTTTTCAAAAGAGTTCACTCAATGCTCATGGCAATTGAAAAAATAAAGTTCACTTAATGCGCTGCACGATATAGAATACTTAATAAAATAGACCTCGTTAGGAAAATTATAGAGATAAAGACTATACGAGTGCCGATTGGACATTTTAATTATGGACTCTAGGTTCTGACCAACTACTTTAAGGCATAAACCGAGCTCTAAAGATTTATCTAATCTCGTCTTCCAAGTTGAGGCTCTTGGCAACTTAGATGCCTTCTACAAAGGCAAGAACAAGTCATGAGGAAGCCTTACCAAATTCCTTCGAGTCTTTAAGCAAAGGTTTTGACCAAACTAAAAAGAAGATCTTTGAGAACTTGGTTTAGGTACTTAGGCTTTTAAGCCAGTTAGGCTTAGTTCGAGAAGCTCCAATGAAGTTGCACAAGAATAATAGGTATACATTCTTAAATTTTAATTTTTGGAACCAGAATCTATTTTGTGATATAATTAAACCATTATGTACCTCATATTTAGTAAAACTTATAAGATAAATGGTACCCTATTTAATCTATAATCCTTTTTTTCCTTCTAAATCTTCTTATAAATTTTGATTGTGCTTCTTTTTTAGTTAGCAAATTCTAGTTATATATTTTCTTTTACATGCCAAAAGGTTACTTTATAAACATTGCATGAACAAGATGTCAAATGGAACCCTTTATTAGTAAAGTAATTAAATGACAAATATACGAGAGTGCATGAACAAAAGTTAAAAAAAAAAGGTTCCTTGAAACTAATGATATTACCTTTTTAAAGTTTGAAATTACTATTTTTAAGTTTCAATTATTAATTTTAGTTACCAAAAAAAAATTATTAGTTTTAGGTTTAAGTTCTATATTGAGTTTGATACATTTCTTTTTAATGTTGATACAATATTATTTATATGCTTTTAGTAATATATATATATATATATTATTCATTAATACATATCATTTTAATTTATGAATTTTAAAGAATAGAAATAGGTTGCCTTAGAAATTATACCTAATATATGAGTACAAATTTCGAAATGTATATAGAATATAAATACCTCATTACTCATATATAAGAGTATATTTTTTAAAAATACTATTAGAAACCTACTTTATGAGTCTTAAAACTCCTTTCCTCTTCGCACTTTCTAGAGGTCAATTCACTTTTCATGTAGTTTCTTGGCCGATCCCATCTCTTTTCTTGCCAAGGCTAAGACAATTATTGATTGGTCAAGCCCTCAACCGTATGGAAATGGTAAGTGGAGTCTCGGTCGGCCTTTATCTCTGAGGGTGTGACAAATAGAAAAAAGAGACATATGGATAAAAATGAAACGAACCATTTTCTTACGTGTCAAAGTTTTAATGGAAGTTATTAATAATATATGATTTAAAAAACACCTATTTATTTTTCCTCGACCCTTTTATTGAGCTGAGGCTATCATTGTAAATTGATTACAAAATCAAGTCCCATTTATGAGATTAAAATTTTCCATAGTTTTACACCGTATGACGTAGAAGAAGCCAAAAACTTCAATTTTAAACGATAAGCATTAGTATTATATATGTAGGAATTGGAGTTGCATTCATTAATCTGAGAACAATTGTAATCTATGACAAATCTAAAAATCGTTAACAATCTTTTTACTTGTTTTTTCTTTTCGAGCAAGTGTGTATACAAGGTTTGGTTCTTCTCCATTCTGTTAAATTCCAATAATTTCAAAATCAATTGTCATGAATTATCTTGTTACATTATTATGATATCATATTCATTATAACAATTTTAACCATTAATTAATTATGCACGATAATATTAAAGGGACAAGTTGATGAAAATATAAAAATGGATATGGGGGAGAATCCAATTATATGCAAGCGAGTGAAAGATAATGGATTCACGCCCGCCTAAGAGGTTCACAGGCAAAAAAGATTGCTTTCTCCCACTCTGCATATAGATTGAACCTGAATCAATTAAGCAGCCATGTTCGATCAATTGGACTGCATGGTGTAATATCTTGACAATTGAAGCGGACCCACAGCATACTTTCGTCGAAGTCTTGACAATAGAGTTTTGAATCTTGTGCAGGCCCTATGACCAGTAGCCCACGGGGTACACCCCTATGTCTTTGTACGGATTAAGGATTAAATATATAATGGAGATGGCAATATTAAATAATAAATGCTCCACGAAAAGGAAAATAGAAAAATGGATGAATTAGCTAGTGTTCTTAATAGTATTTGGATAAATTAATAATTACTAATTAAGACGTGTCAAATTTGAAATTTAACTGGCTTCTACGAGGTGGCGTGGATGAAAAAAAGAGCATATTAGGACGTCTCTTTTTCTTGAATCTAGATAATTGCTTGGTCTCTTTTAGTAAATTTAAAAATGTTGGTACTTTATGTTTTGTATTTGAACAATTTTAGATTCATTAATATTAACACACAATATAATTTGATAAGTGATTGTTAAGTATTAATAATATTTAAATACATAACGATAGTGAACTCATGTATTAATTTATTAAAATTTTATTAATATTTATTTACCACTTATTAATATTCATAATGTGTCATGCTATTAAAACTTTTTTAAAAAGGACTTTGCAAGAAAGATGAACCAAGTTACTCGTAGATAGTAGATGTGTTTTCCACTTTTTTTGAAAGTTTAATTTGAATATTAATGCACTTGGCTGAATAACATATAGCTTAGCTTTATAACTTCTTATTTAATAAACGAAAGAAAAAAAAAAAAAGGAAAGAAATTGGAAGTAGTGTGAAATATTCGTATGGCATGAGCTGAGTTTACCATAATACCATGTTTTGTGTATGCAATATAGTATACAATTCTTTGTGTTATTTGCTGTTGTGTGCAAGTACTATGCTGGATATCGTGTTTTGATAGCTTTACCTATTCTTTAATGTTTATTTAAATATGTCGTTTTGAGAGGATATTTGACTTACATAATTGTATGCATTATGTATATCACTAAGTGGGACATCATGAATTTATTGCATATTGAAATGCATATCCGTAATTACAATAAATTTAGTATTGGCACGAACTATACATGTTAATTATTCAAAATAATAATGTTCAAAACCCTAAGAACTAAACTAATTTAAGAAATGATGCAACACATATTTTGATCTTAGTATCGAGAGCATCATAGACCATATAGGAACAAGATTGTCTATGACATATTATAAGCAAGTTATTACTTAAAGAAGTACTGATGCGCTCCTAATACACGAATAATGAACCACAAAAGAAGAAGAAGTTTAATCTTAAATAATTTCAGCTACAAGCAAGCATCAGCCAAACAAGCCCCCAAACTTAAAAAGTTGAGGTACTTCTTTTATCGTATGACTATGATTTGCTAAATAAATATTAGCCTATGTTCTCCTTTTTAAGTTTAAGCTCAATCCCACTAGATCTATTATATTATAGGTTTTAGACATTTGTATGAGTGCAGAAAAACTCATAAGTAACAACATAATCTAAATAACAATCGACATTGTTACTTGCTTAGACATGATTTCTCCAGATTACAGGTGCCAAAATTATTTTTAAGCTGCAAAGTAGGGTAGTGTATCCAAAACAAGTCACCACCCCCACGCAAAAACACATCCATATAAATAGGTAGGATAACGTTGAAATGCGAAATCATTTCTTCTCAGGTGGGCTCATCATTAATACAGTGTTGGTAGATCCCGCCAACCTATGACTCGGTCTTTTATCTTTTTCGACCTGTAATAATGCCACGCTAACTAGTGTCTGTTTGTATTTTACGAGGAGGGGAAAAAAAAAAAAGAAAACAAAAGAGAAATGGAAACTTTGAAAGCGCACGGTAATCTTTGCGGCTTCCTTTCCCGGAAGCATCCATAATCATTGCTCTCCAAACGCACCGATGAAAGTGGTGACCACGGTGTTCGCTTCTATGATGAATTGCAGGTCTTTTATGTATACAGTGTGTTGCTTAAAAATACTTATTAAAAACGGCTGTTTGAAAAAATTATTACGCTAGTAAGGTGCATAGACTTTAGACCTTATTTTCCTTTGATTAGTTTAGATTATCAGTCATAGATTAAAATTTTATATTCTAATAGTTACTTCGTGTAACTTTTTTATAGAGAATATTTATTTTAGCATTTACTTTATTCATTAATTGTAATATTAAGTTAAAATTATAATAAAGGATATTAATATATGCCTATTTGGTCATCTTAGAATAAGTTTAATCTCGCATTTAGTATTTAAATTTTACTAAATTATTCAATTTACTATACCGACTCTAAAATATTTAATTTCTTATTTAGTTAAGCTTTTTATGATCATTTACATTACTTACTCTAACTTTGTTAGTCTCCATTTGTAAATGTGGATGGAATAAACATGTACCACTATGAACTAAGACGTAGCACTTGTTGATATGACATGAAATGCCATGTAGATCACTATGAATTGACATAAGTTTTTACATATGATACTTACTAACATGGCATGCAACGCAGTAATGTCATGAATTGATAAGAAGCACTTTTTGTTTATTTAGAAAAATGTTATCTTTTGAATAAATAATACAAAAATCAACATAACTTTAAGTATAGACCATTCCATGCACATAGCATGTTTTTCCGCTTAACACTTTGAATAACCTATAATATATACAAATCTTCTTATCTTTAGCATTTCATGTTAGACATATAACTAGAAAATAAAGGGTTTAAACTAAGGCAACCAAAATACCTGTAGTTTTAACTTTAAGCAATTTAGTGTCTAGATTTTTTTATTTTTTTGCGATGTAGTGCTACTTCTTTTAGTTTGATTTCAATTTAGTGTCTTTGTAACGACAAAGTTAACAATCATTATAGTTTTTTTTTTGCATTTTAATATTTATGCTTAAATTATGATTGCATTTTGATATTTATACTTTAACTTTTATACATATTAGTACCTGTTTACTTATTAATTTATTTAAAATCAATTTTTGATTTTGCTTAATTAATATATCATTTTCAAAATTAAAATAATTTGTTTATATCTAATAATTTCATTCGTGCATGATTTTTACATGTGATGTTTAATTTTAGAAAATCTTATGATGTTAAAGTTTTAAGATCTACTTTTATTTGTAACTAAGATCTATTATGTGTTGGGCACACAAATCAAATCAAATTTTAAAATAGTCATAACTTGTAAATCAAGTCTTGTTTGACCTTATAATACGAATTCTCTAACTTACCGAACAATTTTCTTTTATATAATAATATTTTGTTGTATGGTGGTGTCTGAATACTGATTTTTATAACTTTGCAATCTCATAATCTATAAATTAAGTATTGTACAATTGTAATTTTCTAGTAGTTGAAAAACTTAAATTATGTTCTACCTAAAAATTGTTATTTTTTGGTCAAAATTATAAGTGTACTTGTATAAATCTTTGCATCTTTCATACACTACAATTGACATTATTTTTATGAATTTATTTATTTTTATTTTAAATGACCTGTATATGTTAAACATGTTTTTATTATATAATTTTACCAAAAAAATTTGTAATAATATATTATTTGTAAATTTTTATTACCCTGAATGCATTAGTTTGCCTTAAAATTGTACATTTAAACAGAAAAATAAATTACAATATAACTATAATTATAGATTACAAAATTTGATTCTTTGGAGTATAGTTACCAAACAAAAATATGAATTACAATATCATAATAATACAAAGAAAAGAGACATAAGTCACAAAAAATTGAAGATAAAAACATGGTATTGTCAATTTCAATTTAGCATCAATACGTTCAGACAAAAATTTTCAAATTTGAGATTAAATAGTCAAGTAGACATAGAGATAAATATTTAGTGCAAGTGACCATTATGATATTATCATTGTTGTAAAAAAATTTTAGAGCGTACATTTGCTTAATTTCCCTTCAAAATTTGAATCAAAACACCGTATATAAATTGCATGCATCAATCCTTAAATTATCACCATCTAAGAAATTTCTTCAAATGCTTATTATTTGTTTAGAGTTTTATTGAAACGCTTCTACTCTACGCAATATACTTTTGTTCAAATTTTTTTTTAAAAAAACTTTTTGTGTTAAATTCTAATGAAAAAAATTTTGCGACCAACAAAAAATTTTACTCTTTGCAATAGTTACATTTTTTTTTTTATGTAGAATACTTTGTGCACAACTTGTTTCTTTGTTTGCATCTATAGTTTGCACATGTAAGAAAAAAATACAAACGGATCGCTTTTTCTATTGATCTTCCTCTAATAAGAAGGATCGAAGGGAAAAGGGAAAAATCCTTAGTTCATTGATGTTAACGATTACAATGTCCAGCATAACTACATAAGTGAATGAATTGAGGATTTATTAGACTTTACAGCAGTTCCTCCCAGTTTTGAGCAATAAACATTGTATTAGTGTGATCATGCTACGGAGGGCAAGGAAGTTGCCAATATAGTTGAAGATGAAGTGGAAGAGTTATAACATGGCAATCTAGGAAGCCCTTACACCCATGAAGTTAGAAATTTTTATTAAATATTTTACTAAAATTATAGATCAGAGAGGGAATTCCAGCACACTATGCAACTACTACTCTTTAAGCTATGCATGGAAGAGGGGGCAATAGAAGAATTCATTGAAGTATGGTATTGACAAATCCTAACAACAAATTGCACGTTCTATTAGTTCTCAATTGTCCACACTATTTCGATATGACATGAAAAAGTAGAAGATGACCCTTATATAGCACATTGCAAGCATGCACCTCAATGCAAGTCCCAATTGTGGTAATAATAAGAGTCGTGAATCAAAACTCATGTACCTTCGGAAGGCCAAGTTAAAATTGTACCACAAGGGTAAGCTATAGCTGACAGTAATGTTCAATTCTTCATATAGACAAGTATCCATTTATGTAGATATATGGAAAGATAGATGGCAATAAAATTCTTATATGGCTTTAGAAGGAAAAAAAAAATTACATGGGTACTATATGCCACTGGATAGATAATAATAGTAGCTTAATAAAAGACTTTTGACACTTAGGGTGTTTAATGAGCAGCATGCATCACAGGCCATATATAGAATAATAACTATTATTCTCAAAGAATATAACTTGCCATGAAAAAATTTCTTCATAAGTTCTAATAATGCTAACGAGAATGCTATATCAATACATGAACTAAAAAATCTCTATCAATCTTACCTAAGTGGTACCTTTTTTTCATATAAGATGTACATGTCACATATTAAATCTATGTGGTAAAAGGAGATGGAGGTGCTTGAGACAAAGTGACGCCAATAAGGTTAGCGGTTAAAATAGTTGTAGAAGGCCATCTCTACATAAAATGTGGAGGGATTACTGCATACAAAACAGGAAAAGGGGCAAAAAATTTTAAAAAGTCAACTATAAAGATTTGTTGTGTAATTTTTGTTTGCATAATATATTGAAAGTGGAGATTTACACAAGAGATGAGGATGTATGTAATAAGATGTTGCAAGTGCTTAAAGTTTTCCATGATAACACAAACACTTTTTTGCATGTTTACAAGTTAGCATACATTACTTCCTTATAGCAGTTGTTAAAATTATTATAGCTCTTGTAGATGCATGTAGGGATGCAATCTTGCAAAGTTTTGCGATAGAAATGGTGGCCAAGTAGTTGCAGGAGAATTCTTTCTATTTAACTTATTGCAACAATTTTAAACCCGCATTTTAATGTAGATATTCTACTGAACTATCTTAATATGTACTATCAAATATACAAGATTTGTATAGTATAAGTGTAGGTAATGAACTTTGCTAAGCAACCGAGGAAATGAATGAACTATTTTAACATTTCACCTATGTGTATTGGGGCCAAGCTACTGTTACTCCGACACTACCCCTGATGACATATAGTTTCTCCTTTGTAGGAGAAAAATTGTTTGCCTAAAAATTAAAGAGACAACGATTTAAAGGGCAACAAATCGTACTACAACATTATCTTAACGCTAATTTTGAGTTAAAGGATAATATTGGTATTTAGGATTTCAACATCCTAGATTGATGGAAGTTGCGGAGAAAGATATACCCCATACTCTCCCGCATACCACGTCAAGTCCTCGCTGCTCTAACATTAATGGTTGCTATAGAGGAGGCGTTTAGCATGACCAACCTAATTCTTAATGATCGTTGTGCATCACTAAGCGTTGTCAACGTAAAAGCTACCACCTACAATGAAGATCGGTAAAAAGTGACAAGTAGAGAATAGGAGTCAACAAGAACATCAACCGAGGAAGATGACTATTTCAGCGACTTGGACTCTTTTGGAGGGAGTCAAGGCTCAACCCCAAAATAGAGTGGTCTATATGGTGATAGTGATTGAATGATAGTTTTTTGTTTCTTATTTTTAGGTATAAAACATTTTATCACTTTAAAAATTGGTTTTAAAAAAAATCTAATTGGTCATTGATAAAAAATTAGGTTAGATCCATTTATGATAGATGTTGATAAATCTGAGCTAAAAAAATAAAAGAAGAAACTTAGATGTTTTATAGTGTTTTCTTACAAAGCAAATATTTTGGCTAATAATAAACTGATTTTTTTTTTGGAATATTAAAATTAACTAATACACTCAATTTTTTTTTTAAATAATTATCGAATTACAGTAGTTTGATTCTGATTAACGGATACATAAGTAATCAATCATGCGATGTGACCTTAAAATCTATTAAAAAACAAATAATTTCATGCAAATTGTAAATTCACTATTATAATTTGTTATGTCTCATGTATGAGATGCTTACGCAATTATTGCAAAATCCAATTTAATAAAAGGTGCAACTTTACTATTATAATTTGTTATAGTGGCCGTCTATAAAAATTATGTACTTTTTAGCCCTTTTTCACAAATTTGAACTACTTGATTTTTTATGTTCTTGTTATAAAATTTCTTTGTATTACCCATTGTTTATAGAATATTCATTACCAATTATAAGCAAGTCCCAACAAAATAGTATAGGAAAAAGACAATGGAAGAGAAAGAGGAAAAGATAAAGACAAGACTTTGTTATATTAAATGTAGCTTAGAAAGAGACAAAGAGGTATGGAAAGAAGAGGATAAGTTGAAAGAGAGACGAGAAGACCATTGTTAGAAATGTATAGAAATGAACGGTGCTAACAAGTAATCTTTATGCTATAAGTTTTCCTCTTCACTATACATTTCACTCATAAAAAACTCACACATCCCATCATCTTAGAAAATAAGCTCTAACCTTTCATATAAAAAAAATCAAAGATCATTATGCAATTGCTTATATTTACCTTCAAAAAATGGATCATTTTTTCCTATGCTCCTAGTTCAAGTTCATGTCCCAAGAAGATGTGAACTAAACTCGGTAAGATCAAGATTACTAAACTCTAAGTCTATTAAGCGTTTACTGTTTACGAAACTATTCAACAACTTGAAGGAAGGAACCGTTGTAATTTTGAAGATGATATGCTTGTAGATGAAACTATAGAGTACATCTCAAAATGTGAGATATGCAAGCACGCAGACCAGTTGGACAAAAAAGAATTTAGAAGACACTTGAAACAATATCACCTACTAGCGTACAAGGCAGCAAACACATGGTTCTGCCACGTCAACTACTATAAATGCATAAGAAAAAATGAAGTCAGCATGTTATCGCTTGAGATTGCATGTGTTCGGTTCTCTTCCAAATCCTTGCCATTGCTTTTTAGCATGTGTTTTTTTAAGCTCTAATGTTATCGATTGTGCGTATGACTTTTATTGATGTTTGTTGTAGTGTATACATTGTCGCAAAATCATTGCAACTCGGTGTGAAGCATGATACATGCAATCTTTAATTTAACCATTAATGTGCTTTTTATTTTTTGAAATGTATTTGTAATAACTAACGGATTAGGAAATTGTTTTTTTTTTTTTATATTTTTTTTATAAAAAGTTAACAATGCAGGCTTATAGAATTTGTTAAAAGAAAATTAGAATTAAGCATTTGTTGCAAATTTTTTAAAAGAAAATATTTTGCATCACTTTGTTCATGAGTTGAGTAAATCAGCTTGGAACCAGCCTAAGTCGAGTTGGTCCAAGTTTAAGGGGAACCAAGCCCTTAACTAGGCGATTCCAAGTCAATTTTGACCCGACTCTAGGTTTACTAAGGAGGGTTTAGGTTCGTTCTAAGTTGGTTCGCAATTCGAAATTGGTCTTCACACAGGTCTGAGTATACTCATAATTTTCATTTAAAATAACAATTTTTAGATAACACATAATTTAAGTTTTTCAACTACTATATAATTACGATTACACTATGTTTGATTTGTAAATTATAAGATTGTACAATCATAAAAATCGATTTAGGACACTACTAGATACATAACAAGATATTATTACATGGAGGTATATTATTTGGAAAATTAGAAAATTCATGTTATAAGATCAAACAAGACTTGGTTTACAAGTCGTAACCATTGCAAAATTTTACTTGATTTATGTGCTTAACACATAATAGATATTTTCCAATAAAAGTAGATTTTAAGACTTTAATATTATAAGATTTGCTAAAATTAAACATCACATATAAAAATTATGTATGATTAAAATTATTAGATATATAAACAAATTGTTTTAATTTTCAATATGATATATTAATTAATGGAAAATCAAAAATTGATTTTAATTAAAGTAACAATTGAACAAATACTAAATACATTAAAATTAAAGTATAGACATCAAAATACAAAAAATTGTAACGACCGTTAACTTTTCCGTTAATGGAGACATCATATTTAAACTAAACTCAAACAAAAAGTACTAAATCACAAAAAATAAAAGTTTAAATAATGAATTACCAAAAATTAAAAATACAGGTAATTTGGTTGCTTTACCTCATTTAAACTAGAAGTTTCAACTTTTGTTAGAGAAAGACTTAAACTTTTACCTCGATTTTTAGAATACGGTATATTATATGGACATACTCTACAAACTTTTGAAATTGCATTTTTTTTAAGTCGAAGTGCAAAGACAGTTATAAGAATTAATAACGAGGCTGTAAACAATTCTAAAGATGTATAACATGGGATAAGACATATCCAAACATGCGGATCAAGTTTACCATAAAAAAATTCAAACAGATAATAAAAAATTTGCTTAAAGGCTCTCACTTGACATGGAAGAGAGATCGGTATTAATGTTACCGTTACTATTGCTGTTACTAACTATTGTATAGACTGAAAGCGCTTCGTGATAATAACGTTGATATCCATGTAGCGCTGAGCACAATTGGAAAGGCAAGTAGACTCGCTGGAGCTAAACTTAGCTCCCTCGAGTTCCCGTAATGCACTTGTCCCAGCACACACTCGTAACCTTTTCAACCATCTCATTCACCATTGCCCTCTCCTTTTCTTGTAAGATAAGATGTTGCAGCTCGGTGGAGTTAAGAGCGGAAGAGTTCATTGGTATCAGCGATCGTTAAGAAAGGTTCGATCTTTTTCTTTTTTTTTTTTTTCAAAACTTTTGATATTGTATGAAACCCTGCGTTTTGAAAATCAACTCACGTATAAACTTCTTTAAATAGTTATAAGACCCACTTTCTTATGATTTTTTTTCCCTTCTCTCAATTATATGTTGAGTGCTATATGTATTTTCCTACTGACATGGACAACATATGCAATATATTTAATTAAAAAATGTTAAAAGGATACTAAAAGTTTGAGAATATTAAAAAAAAAATAGAAAAAGTGGGAGAAAATAAAAGGAAAAAGTTCAAAATCCAAGGAAATTATAAAAAAAGAAAAAGAAAAAATAAAGTATCTAGCCATTGTCAACCGCCCAAAAGTACAGAGTGGCCAGCGACCATGAAGATTGGGGAGAGTCTTATCTACTTGTCCAGAAAGAATTTAATATCACGTTTGTTATATAAAAATATTAATAATAGATTGGAATGAATTAGAATAAAATTAAATTAAATTAATATCGAAATGATAAATTTATATATGTGTTTAGAAATGCACATGAAAAGGAATGGAATATGGATGCACTTATATATAATAGTATTTCTCATTATCACCTCTTAATTGTTAGGTATCGTAATTAGTTAAAAAATTGAGTAAGTAATTTTAATTAAACATAATTAATAAGAGTGGAATAAAATCATGATTCCATCCCCTCAAAAGTGAAATCGAATTCCCCTTTAAAGTTGGAATTAGCAATTCACATTAATCACAATTTCACCTTCTAAGGCTTCTAAGGCTCCGTTTAGTTCATTTTTTTTATTTTTTTTTATCTTATTGGTGTTTACTTGAATTTGGTATTTAGTAAAAATAAGATATAAAAAAGATGAAACTATAATTCCATATAAATCTATTTTCTAAAATTAAATACAAAACAAATCCCAATAAAGTTAAATTTTCTTAACTCTTATTTTATTTATACTTTAAAAAATACTAATTAAAATAATCATTGTTTTAACTATTTTATCTTAGAAATACGTAAATTTTCATTTCCTAATTTTGACACTCCAATTACTATTTTTATTATAATTATAAAATAGAAACGGATAATACGTAGATATGACAGTTTTTTAAATACTAAATTTTAAATAGATACAATATATATATATAAATAGACATAGATAAAATGATAAAAAAAATCCAAAAAAATCTAAAAATATTTTCAAATATAAAAAAGGAAATGGATTTAGAATCACAACCTATGTACATTCATTATATGATACGTGTATTGTTTTCATCTCACGTGCGTCATCATCCCGTACCGCGAGATACAAGACTTTCTGCCTGAAATCGATCCCTTTCTCATTTCGACTTCTGATGCCTTGAATCCAGTGCTCCTCACAGCAGGAAATGAACGATGAAAAATTGACTGATTATCTTCATGTGCCAACTCTACTTTTGAAAAAATACATTATGCGAGTCTGTGTCTATCGTTTCAGAGAGGACGGAGCTATTACAATCGCAGAGGTAAAGTTAATAGCGAATAAAGAATCAAGATTCACACATAGTACATAATTTAGAACATTATTGGTTCTCTTTTTTATCATTTATTAATTAAATAGTTTACAAGTGTTATCCACATACCATGTTCAAGGGAGAATATACATGGCAGACAACACAGAGAAAGATTGGGTCTCGCAAATGTTTTAAGCGATCTATATGTTCACTTATGAAAAAAAGTAACGGTCAATGCAATATTAGAAGCTTTTAGAAAATATCCATGTAATTTACCTTAAATATATATTTAAAGTATTAAATTTATGATAAATGATAAAATAACATACAATATATTATAACATTAATTATAACATTTATGTAGCATCTTACCCACAACATATTCTTCCTTTATATGGAACAAGTTCTATCTCGTATACGAACCTATTTTACAAAGTTTATGTACTATGTTACGTGCCAAATACATGAAGATATATACATAATAGATATATAAAATAGATTTATACAATATGCATAACATAGATTATAGAGATAATGTCATAAATGATGCCCAAATTTCGTCCAAATATATAATTTGCTATGGTTACTTTGAAAAGATTAATTTATCATCTAATTGAGGTTTTTATGGTTATTTTTATTATTTGAACTAATTGTATTAAATTCATTTGTTGTCATAAATATAAGGACGATTTACGAATTGTGTCACCCTAAAAGCTAGGGCGTAGTCAACTGCTACCCATATGGAGTTACATAACCCCACTACTCCTTGACCCTAGGGTAGTCAAAATGACAGTTTAAGACAAAATATATCACAATTCACTTTAAAAAGTGAGATATTTGACTCGCTAAAGGCTAAAGATCAATTCCTATTTCATCCTTTTATCTATTTTAGTAAACAAACTTAATTGAATTAGGTTATGAAGTAAAAATGATTATGAAAACTTTAAATAGGTAGTAAATTGATCTTTTAAAATATAGGTAGTAGCTTATATATTTTGACAAAATTTAAACACCATTTATAATATTAACCCTAGATTATATATGAATACTATAAACACTCCGTCTTCTTCATCTCTTGCATTGTAAACATTACCAAGACATAATTTTGAGAAAAACGTTAATGGTACTGACATTCAACGTGGATGGATTATTAATAATTAGTAAATATCAATATAATTCTAACAATAAAGATATAAATGATAGTTTTTTCTAAAATGTACCCAGTATCGCTAGTGTTCGTTTGTACCTTAACACATTATCAACTAAACTTTATAAAAATAAATAAATAAGAGGAAAAGAAGAAAGAAATCACCACCATGATATCATTGGAGGCCACCACCGCCCTCCGTTCCTCCACCACCACAAATACCATAAATACCTACCTTATCTCTATACTATTTCCATTTTCCATGTATGCATGTTGAGTCATATATATTATATATATGGATAGATAGACTAATAGTCATGTTGTTCAACTATCCCACTAAATTTACGATCTCTATATAATCCATGCTATGGGAATTGACCATCTTAACTCGTTAATAAGCTTTATTACTACCTTGTTTCGAAAAATAATCTAGTTTGTCATTAGACTTATTTAACGATAAGTAGAAAACTCAAAAGTCACATCCACTGTAGCATGTATCTTTCATTACTAATCTAGAATGAATGAATCTTTAGTTACGGATAAACAGACTTTTCATGCAACATTGATGATATACATGTGTTTAGGCAGCAGTGTTCTATTATACTCACCAATAGATTGAGTTTTTCTTAATAGACTTGTAGCATTTTTAGTGTGAAATTACTTGACCCTTGAAAAGATGTTCTTATATTCCCACTAATCACATATGGCCATGTATAAAGAATATATTAAGTACGTCCCACTTTTTGTATCTATATTCATACCGCCTGACGCATCTGAAAACAACAAAATTTCCTCCTATTCATATTTTTGGATTTGGGGGATTGCTCTTTCTATCATTGACCTCCGATTGCATTGGAAATTTGAACTCACATATTGCATTGCAGTTTTTGTTCGCCAACTGCCATTGGATCTCTTTGTGCACATTCACAAACTGCGATCTGAATGGGCAGAAAAGAGAATTACTTATTGGCATCGCCAACAACGATAGACACATGTGTATGATTCAAAACATCCTCGTCTATGCATGGAGCATCGTATTTCAAATCATCACCTATTTGTCCACATAATATAAGGATGATTTTTGCTAGAAAGAATATTAGCATCAGTTTTGTTCGTTTATCAATTCTTAACCATCCGTGACATTTTATGCCACACTTCGTGTATGACTTGTGACTAAGAAAGTCTTAATGTCGCATTTGTAATCTTAACTTTTGGTTAATTTGTAATCAAAATGAGAGTTTTTGATGTTTCAGCATCTACTAATCTCAAGTAGAGAGCAAAATCGTTAGCATCAAGCTTCAATTCGATATTAAAGGTTGCAGGCGATAAGTTTATGTAGTTAATTGTAATTCATCAAAGTTAAGATACAAAATGTGACGTTATTTATTCACCCCCCCCCCCCCCCCCCCCCCCCCCCCCCCCCCAAAAAAAAAAAAGAAAGAAAAAGTGAAATTATTTTACTTGTATATTTTAGCTGTCATTTATGCTATTGACTAACTTTTAGTAGGGGTAGGGCCATAAAATACTACCAACGCTGTGAAGAATCAAGAGAAAATTTATTAAGTTCATCCCACACTTTAACCAAAAAGCCCAAGCCCAATAACCATAGAAGAAAACCTAACTAAACGATCTCTCTCTCTCGTTATTTAATTTAGACTCCCCATGAGGTTCTGTTTCGGTTTTCTCGACTGCATGTGGTTCTCTTCATGAAACGAAACCCATAAACCATAAAATTTAGTAATCTCACTTGAGTTATTTTCTGATGTTCGTGGAAGAAGATAACGGATGAGCCACCGATTTTTGGGTCCGATATAAAACCGACACACTCAATTATATATTTCATTTGTCTTGCTTTTACTTGCTTTACTAAAGTCACTCATGAGATGAGGTAACATTAGTTACGGTTAGTACAATTATTGGCAAAGTTTTTGTTTTTTAGAAACTTATACATGTAATCTTTCAGCCAACTCAACTGAGCTTCTTATTAATGTTCCTACTTCCTTATAATATGTGGTATGACAAAATAAACAGAACACTTTAAAAAAAGAAAAAATTTTACAATTTTTTTTTTTTTACTTAGTACCTTATGTAAATGGTAACTAATGTAACACTCATATGACGATTTGAACCATATTCTTTAAATACATTTCATTATGCAAATTCATTAATGTTAGGAAATAACGAAAAGATACAGAAAATGAAAAGGAAAAAAAAAAAAAAAGAAGGGTTGCTCACAAGTGACTTGGCAACGGCCATGACCCTTCACTTTTATTTTTCTTTTCGTTTTCAATTTTCTACTTTTGGAAAAAAAAAATTATACAATTATTGCTTATGTTTTTTACGCTTTTGTAAGTTCATAAGCGATGTTTCTTCTTTAAATTTATAAGTTAAGGAGTATGTTACAGTTTCTATTTGGTCCACTTAATAACATAATAATATTGAAGGATAAATTATAAATACAACTCCTTTTGTTCATTACATGAGTACTTAGCCCTCTATATTTCTAAAGTTTAGAACTTAAATCTTTTTTCGTTTGAGCCAAATCTTTGAATGATTTACATTTAAACCATATTTTACTATTTTTCCCTTACGACAAAAGACTAAAGAAACACTAGAACAAAAAAACAGAGATAAAATTAAGTGCAAAATGGTCTTTCGAGTTGAAATGCATTTTTTAAAAAAAGATTTGGGATATAAATACTCATGATAAGGGCTTTTACAAGTGCTATTTTTTTTCAAAAAAGAAAATCATAATGTTGTTTGGCCATCCACGTAACTATTTGCGCTGTACTGGTGGCTAGTTGTCCATTGCCAAGGGGTGGTAAGCCATGGTTAGATTAGGGTTTGTTTAATATTTTAACCTTTGCTTTTTTAATTTTATGCATTATTATTATTTTTATTAAATTAATTAATTTAATATATTTAAGAATATTATTTAATTAAATGGATTGATTGAAAATTGACACATATCCCCCAACTAGCATTAATAGATGGTGATAAAATGCATATTACACACCCCAAATAGGTGGAGTTCTAATAGTGTTGTCATGTGAATTGACTTAAGATAGAATTGTTCTCTCAATTGCTATCGTAGACTTAGTTTACAAAAGATATACTCGACTCGACTCGCTCGCTTTAAAACAATCAACTTAGTATCGATTAATTATAAAACTTGTAATATAACTTTTCTAAATATATCTTCACCAATGACCTCTAGAATGAAACTTATGGCTTATAATTGTAGTTACAAGTAAGAAATTCATATAAAAAATTTCATTTTTAAGAGCAACTTTTAAGACCATAGATTAAATTTAAATACATTACAAACCAAGAGTTGAAAACCATTGGCCTGCCAAGAGAGACCCCATTAGTTTCAACCAAAAAGTTACAACAATTGTTAATAGAAAACAAAAGTCTTCTTGATTCTCACTCCCTAGCCTTGTTTGTTGTCATTTTGAATCAAAGAGGAATATTGTAATCTATTTTGGACTTGCAAAACAATATATTAGAGAATAAGCGACAACTCACTTAGTAAGTGAGATAGGGATAAAGATATGCATTCAGCATGAAACAATTACAGTTATCAACTAAGTTAGTTAAATAAATTGCATATATAAGCAAATGTTATCACACAATATTATCCAATCTACCGTAAAATTAGATAAATTCTACTCACTCTAATTTAGGTTGAGGAGTTTGACGTCATGCACTCACGAATCGAAACTTGTGTAATAGAGAACATGTAAGGCCTACTAACTTATTTAAACAAATACAAAGATACAAACCTCAAACCTTAGGTTCTTACAAATTCAATTACCAACTCTACAACCCTATACAACCCTAAAACATGAGAATTTACAAGGAACATCAACCTATCAGTAAGGACTACAGAGTTGACAATAAATTGATAGTATAAATTAGATTAGTAAAAGAAGAAAACTTAGGGAAACTAAGAATAATTTAACCTAACAATTACCAAGTAAATAAAGATAAAATTAATGTTATAAACCTATGTTTAGAATAAGTTGCAAAAGGTAGAAATTAATAATAAGCAGTAGAAAGGTTTAGTTATAATAAGATAAAAGGTTAAGAAATTAACTATACAACATTTATGAAGGATTGAAGATAACAAAAATTGAGAAAAAGACCAATTTTCCCCTAAAAATAATAGTAGGTAATAAAAAGTAAAAATAGAATAGTAAATAGTAAATTAGTAATAAGTAAGGTAAATAAATAATAACTATGAGTAAAAAGTATGATAATAACTCATATCCCTTATATATAAGACATCATCTTGACATATTCCTAAATAAAAGTAAAGAATATGCATAGAAAAGTAAATTAAATAATAAAAATAATTGGGTGGAATGCTAAAATATGATAAAATTACTTAATAAAACATTGTAAAATACTCAAGAATTATCAAATCAATTCTACAAATTTCAAACAACTAATAACATGTCATAAAAATATCCAACAACTTGTAAGGAAAGTAAAAAAAAATTTATAAAACTAGGAAATATCATCAAATTATTAAAATATGTTGATAACGTTTTCAAGAATTAACCAAAAATTATACAATTGGTGAACGATGTTGAAGAATTATCTAGACACGTGTCTTAGGGTTAAGAACATGTGGCAATTTTTCCAAGAGTTCATGCTTACTAAAAGATTATTAAAAAATTATGTAACCTTTTTAAAAATTTACTAAAATTTGTGCACTCGTCCAAAAAATCATGAAATTCTAATGAGAGAAGTCTAACATTTCGAGGAATATCCATCAAATTTTCCATTATGTTTAGACATGTATGCAATTAAAAATTAATTTTTGAACATTATAAATATACCTCTCCTAACTTCAAAAATTCATACCACTCAAACTAAGCCTCTCAACGTTGGAGTTGTGGTGGTTACTAGTAAGTGGTGATTTTTGCCAATTTGTTGGTTCTCACTTAAATAATTTTGGAGCCTCTAATTTATGCTGTTTTACTTGTAAGTATTCTATAATCATATATTCTTGTAATAATTTTCCTAGAATTAATTTTTTATTTTTGGTATTTTTATAATTTTTGCCAATTTCGAACTATTTTGATTAAAAATGCCCGTTTCAAACAAAAATCATAAACCTCTATCTAATGATTTCCTAAAATCCCCAAACCTTTTCCTATAGTTTCATGTCTCCAATAAGATTTTTAGAAACTATAGTTGCCATTTATTGAAGTACTTTCTAATTCTTGATTATTTGCCTTCATTTCATAATAAAATATTGATTTTCTATTAAGTATTATATTTTCAAAATAAAAGCTAATACTAAATTTCATATGCTTTGGCTTCTTCAACACTTACACTATAAGTTTTTGTACAATATGAAGCTTAATTACCAATTATTTTAACCTATCTTTATATATATAAACTCAACTATAATCAATTACAAATCAAACTCCTACTTTTCACAGCCTATATAATTATAACGTTTTGTAACTTTGAAAAAGGTTATCGTTTCTTCACCTTATTCTATATATAGAGGCTATCTTTTTGCCCATTCTTTTAAGACCTAACTCCTTTTACTTGAAAATCGATAATTAACATACAAACCAAAAGATTACTAACTAATGAGATTATCAATTTCACATGAGCTAAATGTTGCTTTCCTTTAGCATTAAAATAGGAATATGTTTCAAGACATCTTTTGCAATCCTATTCAAAAACAACATTAAGGAAATTGTAAGGGTTAACTCAACCTAAAACCTACTTTAGAACCTTACTTAGAGCCTTTTTGTTTTTTGAAAAAAAAAAACCCTTTTAGGAATATCCTTATTCTTACACAATTAACTTAAAAATTATTTGATAGGATCTTTTTGACCATTCATGGGATATCGAGCACTCAGAACCAAGGTAAGTTGGCATGCTTCACCACAATTATGTTGTTTGTAACAAAGAACTGTCGGTCATTATGCTGCTTGTGGTTGTAATTAGAGTTGCTTGTGTGCATGCAATATATGTGTATGATATGTTGTGCTATATTGGACCTCTTTTACTAGTGTGATTGATTGTACTATAACTTTATGCTATGGTTAATATATTGCTTGATCACCCTATAATTAGTATTAAGATTTTATTTGGCCTTAATCTATTGGTTATGCATTTCATCCTCAGCATATCAACATTTTGTTCTTACAAAATGTTGACCACTCAGTGAGGTATTAGTATTACTTTCTTTTGGTTATGTTGAACTATATAAACTAAAAAGGAGGTCGTAGTACAAGTAAAAGCTATCTAGAGATAGCTTGAAGTGGATTAGGGAGGACCAATGGTCTATTGCAAAAGCTTGGATTTAGTAAGAGAGCGTTATTTGTACAAACTCCTCGAAACCCTAATTAGGGTAGGGTTAATTTCTTTAATCTTATGATAGATTGGATAATGTCATGCAGATGGCATTTGATTTGTTACGTTGCACTCTAACTAAACAATGGTGGTTTACTTGATGAATGTATAATGCATATCCATTGCTCACTTACTGAACACATAGCTTAAACCCCTATAGGTATTATTTTGCAAGTAAACATAACAAAAGCTTACGAATGAGAAAATTAAGTGAGGATCAATCAAGAAAGAGCTTACCATAAGAGTTTTAGGTTAGTTCATTAGGCAATTGTGGAAAACTTAAATTCTATTGTAATAAACACTTTCTCTTTTTATGTTTAATAAAGCATTATTCTTCCGGCTTATCTATGCTTATGTTTACTTCCACTTTAATATGCTGCCATATGTATACTACTAGAATAATGGTGGCTATGAGCCCTATGCTATCGTTATCTATTAGCATACATATTAGGACTGTTACGATTAAGAAACACTTTGTAGAATGCTTTAATAGTCTTGCCGTATATCATAATTGCTTATGATAGCTTAAGAACTATCGTCATCATAGTTAGTTAGGATATACAAGGCTTTTATACAACCAATACTTAAAGAATAAACATTTTATTAATCTACATTAAAGCTATATTACAGTGTAGGCTAGAGCTCAAGTTAAGCCCAGTTTTGTTACAAAAAAAATTTTAATTTCTTATTCCTTCCTTTGGCTTCCTATCTTAAAAACCTACTAGCAGAACCCTAAGCATTGTGATGGGTACGTCTTAGAAACCTGTAGTAAGCCGATAAAGTTGTAAGCGAAATCACAACTTAGTAAGTGACAAGGAACTTGCATTATACTTAAGCAAGCAACAAAACAATCCTTTAAGGTGCCATGGAACAAAGCAAAATCAATCTACGTGATTTTTTCGAGTCACTGTGAGATTAAAGAAATTCCGTGCACTTTAATCTTGGTTTTAGGGAGTTTCCATAATAGGACATTCTCACACCAAATTTAGGCTTGTGTAATGGATTTTTTATCCCACCTAAATCACTTCGAATTATCCTTGGATAGTTTTTACCTGTATTACGACCTCCTTTCCAGTCAAAACAGTTCAGTAGTGCTAAAAGATATTATAATATCACTTAATAATTAGTATTTGATGGAGACAAAATGCAAATATAATGCATGTTTGATTTCTTAAGTCAAGTAGATTCTTAAGGTCCAGTTTAGATTAGTGATCAAATAAATAGCACAAACCACAACATTATAATTTAAATACACCATAAGCACACCAAGCAAGTAAACTTAGTTATTAAAGCCATATTTTCAATCTCACATATAACATGCGCATAAACTATTCTAGTTATAACCACAAGAAATATAATAATTGATAATTCCATGTTATAAATAATACAATTGCGGTGAACCAGGCCAACTTACTTGAGATATGCTTGTTTCGTATGCCTAGAAGCTAAAAAGGAGTTTACTATAATTTCCCCTTTAATTGTATGATTAAAGATTGAACATTTTATTTCTTGATTCGCGATTCACTTGCTTAAGAAAATATACTGGTATTTTTAAATTTTGAAAAAATCAAATCTAGCTCATTGAAATATAATGGAATGTGGAATTGTAAAGGTGAAACTAGTAGTATTTAAAGCCTAATATCGGTTTACTGAAAATGAAATATAACTAAGGATATGAATAAAGATAGTGATACATTAATCAAATAAAATTTAAAATAGTCATTATACATCCATACTAAATGTTTTAAGTTATAGATGCCATTTGTTTATTATTTTGAAAATTTTATAAATATCATATTTTGAGTTATTTACTTGAAGAATGAGTCATAAAGTAATAATAAATAGAAAGTAGTTGGAAAAATAGTGCGTTTTGCATAAAATAGTCATAAATAGTATATTATAATATAGAAAAATTCATGGTAGCATTATAATTTCAGCAGGTATTTATTTGGAAATTTTCTTAAAAATTAGGTTTTTTGGTATTATTGGGTAGAAATTTACAAAAATTATTAAATATATCAAACATGCAAAATAAAAATTTGAAAAATAATCATATAGTACTATAATTATACAGTACTTACTATAAAAATTTCAAAGAGAAAGGAGCCTTATTTCCTTCCCAATAATCCGCACATTAAAACGCCTTCTCATAACCCACCATGCGACGGCCACCACCACCATCCCATGCTTGTTAGAAACTTAGAGGAGAATATGACGGAGATCCAATTCAAATTTGATGATTTTTGGAGCTCGAAGTGAGTGTGTAGAGAATTTACAAGTAGGGGACGATACTTATAAGCAATTCGTTTACTGTAAAAATTAATTTGTTATTTATAGCTTAAGAGTTAAGACCCGAGATCTTGACTATAGTTTCCCAAAATATTTACATGTCTCCAGAAAAATTTTTAGAATTTTAGGACATTTGTCAATTTTTTTTTGAACTTTTGACACCTAAAAAGCGGAATAATTAATTTTTCTAACAAAAATCCGACTTTGTAAAAATTATTCCCCTTTTCCCCTAAATTTTTCTAACTTCTTAAATAAGTTGTTGGGTTTGATGTAATATTTTCTTACATGTAGATTAATTTTGTGTAATTTTTCCTCCAAATTATGGACATTTCGGTAATTTCACTTCTTTAGTTAATGAATATTAAGTTTATTTTTGCTAAAATATGGTCGAATCATTTAATATTCCTGATTTTATATTTAATATATGAAATAATGATGTCTTACATGCAAAAGACATAAGTTATGATATCATAAATATAATTTACCTTCATTTACAATTGGATCAATGTTACTGTTTATACCTTAATTTTTCCATTTTTTACAATTATACACCTGAAGTTTTAACTTGTCTAATTATATACTCAATTGAAGATTTAATTGTCATGGTCTACATCTTAATTAGTTCCAATTCATATTGTTAGTCTATTTGGTACTATTA
Organism: Lumnitzera racemosa; assembly: GCA_024138005.1. Classification (NCBI taxonomy): domain Eukaryota; kingdom Viridiplantae; phylum Streptophyta; class Magnoliopsida; order Myrtales; family Combretaceae; genus Lumnitzera; species Lumnitzera racemosa. Next base: position 26,430,545 of record JAMXBC010000010.1, read on the forward strand.
GCTAGCGAGATAACTATATATAATCTTATGGAGCTTACCCGACCTCTCATAGGTATCTGCTGAACACTCCTTGTGAAATTATGAGTTGCAACTCACTTTAAAAATGTAGGTCGTGCGACCTACTAGCAGTTGTTTGTGACCATCGATAACCCTAAGAAGTTGCATGAACTTGCTAAAGCTATAGGAGGCCATCTATTTGGCAAATTATGTCAATTAGACTAATGGTATGAATTGAAGTTCATTAAAGTATAGATCATAACAAATAAATCTTCAATTTGGTGTATAATTAAATAAATTGAAATTTCAGGTGTATAATTTCAGGTGTATAATTGCAAAAAGTGATAAAGTTGAGATGTAAACCGTGACATTATCTTTTTACAATTTCAGTATCTGCCATTTTACTTTTACTTTTCACATTTTACTTCTTTACTTTTTTATTTTTATTTTTTTATGTTGTTGGGTATTTTGGTCTTTTCCACTTATTTTAACACATTTACTTTATAGTAGCTGTATTGTGGTTATATAAGATTTACTACCTAATAACCTATTTATGAACTCAGAAAAATCTAGAGGACAAAGGGAATAATTTCTAAAAAGTTGGATTTTTATTAGAAAAATTAATTATTATGCTTTTTACTCCTAAAAAATTCATTAAAAATCTAAAAAATGTCTTAAAATTCTAAAAAATTTACTAGAGGCATATACAGATTTTAGGAAACTATAGGAAAAATCCCATACCTTAAATCTTAAGCTATTAATAAAAAATTAATTTTAACAGTAGGGGAATTGCCTATAAATATCGCTTTCTACTTATAAATTCTTTGCGTACTTACTAAAAGCTCCAAAAATCATCAATCTTGAACTAGAGCTCTCTCATACTCTCCACTAAGTTTTGACATGCTTGGGGTGGTGGTAGTGGCCATCATAGAGTGATTTTGGCCATGAGAATGTGTTGTAATGCGCGAATTAGTGGGAAGGCAATAAGGCTCCTTTCTCCTCGAAATTATTACAATAAGTAGTCTATAATTATAGTAATATATGGTTATTTTTTCAAAATTATTTTGCATGTTTGATATATTTAATATTTTTTGCAAGTTTCTCATAAAAAATGCTTAAAAAACCTAATTTTCAAGAAAATTTCCAAATAAATAGCTACGGACCTTATAATGCTACCATTAATTTTTCTATATTATAATATATTATTTATAACTATTTTATGCCAAAAGTACTATTTTCCTAACTACTCTCTATTTGTTACTACTTTATGACTTATTCTTCAAGTAAATAATCTAAAAATAGGTTATTTATAAAATTTTCAAAATAATAAACAAATGACATCTATAACTTAAAACACTTAGGATGACGGTATAATTACTATTTTTAACTTTATTTTATTGATATATCACTATCTTTATTCATTTCCTTAATTATACTTTATTTTTGGTAAATCAAGATTAGGCTTTAAATATTACTAGTTTCACCTTTCTAATTACACATTTCCAATATATTTCACTGAGCTAGATTTTATTTTTTCAAAATTTAAAAATACCGATATATCTTCTTAAGCGAGTGAATAGTGAATCATGAAATTGAAATATTCAATCATTAATTATATGATTAGGGGGTAGAGGAATACTATACTAACTTAGATAGTAAACTCCTTTTTTACTTTCAAGTGTATAAGACAACCATATTTCAAGTAAGTTGGCCTACTTTACTGCAATTATATTATTTATAACAAGGAACTATAAGCCATTATAGTGTTTGTGTGCATGTAATGTGTGTGATTAAAAATGTAATTTTGGTAACTGAGTTAGTATGCTTATGGCGTATTTAAGTTACAATGCCGTGGTTTGTGCTATTTGTTTGGTCATTAAGAATCAACTTGACTTAAGAAATCGGACATGCATTGTATCCCTTGCATATCTACATTTTCTCTCCATCAAATACTAGTTACTCGGTGAGATTATATGTTCTTTTAACAGTACTAAACTATTTTGATCGAATAGGAGGTCATAGTATAGGTAAGAGCTATCCAGGGATAATCTGAAGTGGTTTAAGGAGGATCAAAGATTTATTGCACAAGCCTAAATTTGGTGTGAGAACATTTTATTATGAAAACTCCTTGAAATCATATTCTCCTACAAAGAGCTTAATCTAAGGCAAAGTAGGTAAGTGGAATTAATCAATAATTACAACTTATCCATTTATTACAATTTAGGTAGAGCTAACGAGGTAGTAGATGTGTTGAGCCAAAAGAATTGTCTACAAATAGCTATGATGATCACAAATATAAAATAGTTGATCAGAGAATTCAAGAAATTAAAGATAGAGTTTGTTGTTTGTAGTATAAATGCTCAATTGCCAGCTATAGAAGTTTAATCTACTATTTTTTATGAGATAAAGGAGAAACAATGAAAAGATGAGAAATGTCAAGAGGAATGAGAGAAAATAAGATAGGGTGTTACCCTAGAATTCCATGTGGATGATTATGGGATTTTAAGATATTAGCAAACTTTACATTCCTAATGATCAAGAATTGAAATTAAAGATTTTAGAAGAAGTCGACTACTCAAGGTATAGCATACATCCTGAAGGAAATAAAATGTATCAAGACCTTAAGTCTAATGTTTGGTGGCCTAAAATGCAAATAGAAGTTGCAAACTATGTGGCCTTTTGGAGCTCCTCTAATTTCCTTATGAGGCGATCGACTTATTTTGTTTGTTCCATGGAAGATGAAATGCATCACAACATTCAAAATTCCACAACAAGCTTTGAGTTCGATGATAGAAAAAGAAGAATTTCCAATATGTTTTTCCTTGTTTGGATAATATGGTAGCATCAACTCTAATTTCCACTTTATCAAGTACCTTCTATGAACACCTCACAACTACAAATGGTCTATTGACTAATAGTTCCTCATTATATATAATATAACTGTGGTGAAACTGGCTAACTTACCTAAGATATGGTTGTCTCATAAACTTGGAAGTTAAAAAAGAGTTTACTAGATAAGTTAGTATAGTATGTCTCCCTTTAATTATATAATTAAAGATTAAATATTTTGATTTCTTGATTTGCGATTTACGAACGTAAGAAGATATACCAGAATTTTTAAATTTTGAAAAAAAAAAATCAAATCTAGCTTAATGAAATATAATAGGAATGTGGAATTATAAAGGTGAAACTAGTAATATTTAGAGCCAAATCTTGATTTACTGAAAATAAAGTATAATTAAGGATATTAATAGAGATAGTGATATATTAATTAAATAAAGTTAAAAATAATAATTATACAATCATACTAAGTGTTTTAAGTTATATATGTCATTTGTTTATTATTTTGAAAATTTTATAAATAACCTATTTTTGGGTTATTTACTTAAAGAATGAGTCATAAAGTAGTAATAAATAGAGAGGAATTGGAACGATAGTGCTTTTGGAATAAAATAGTCATAAATAATATATTATAATATATAAAAATTCATTGTAGCATTATAAGGTCAGTAGTTATTTATTTAGAAATTTTATTGAAAATTAGGTTTTTAGGCATTATTGGGTAGAAACTTGCAAAAATTATTAAATATATCAAACATGCAATATAATTTATAGCGTACTTACTGTAAAAATTTCAATGAGAAAGAAGCTTTATTGCCTTCCCAATAATCTATGCACTAAAACACTTTCTCACAACCAAAACCACCATGCAACGGCTACCACCACTACCCTAATCTTGTCAAAAACTTAGAAGAGAATACAGGGGAGCACTAGTTCGAGTTTGATGATTTTTGGAGCACTAAATGAATGTGTAGAGAATTTACAAATAAGGAGCGATACTTATAGGCAAATCCTTACTAAAAACGTTAATTTTTTTTTAATAGCTTATGAGTTGAGGTTTGGGATTTTTTCTGTAGTTTCCTAACATCCTTACACATCTCCAGTAAATTTTCTAGAATTTTAGGACATTATGCAAAATTTTGAAGAAAATTTTTATACGTAAAAAGCATAATAATTAATTTGTCAAACAAGAATCTGACTTTGTAAAAATTATTTCCTTTGTCCCCTAAATTTTTCTAGCTTCTTAAATAAGTTGTTGGGTTTGATGTGATATTTCCTTTTATGTAGATTAATTTTGTGTAATTTTTCCTACAAATTAGAAATATTTTAGTAATTTCACTACTTAATTAATGAATATTAAGTTTATTTCTGCTTAAATATGGTCAAGTCATGTTATACTCATGATTTTATATTTAATATATGAAATGATAATGCCTTACATGCAAAAGGCATGGGTTATAATATCATAAATACAATTTACCTCTATTTACTATTTTACTATCTACTATTTTACTTTTACTTTTCACATTTGACTTCTTTACTTTTTACTTTTTATATTTATTATTATTTTTATATTGTAGGGTATTTTGGATTTTTTCACCTATTTTGAAACATTTACCTTATAATAAATGCATTATAGTTACATAAGATTTATTTCTATAGTAAATTTTGATCTTTTTCTATTTTACATTATACTCTTTGTCTTTATAATTCCTTATATATATAGATCTATAGTTATATGGATTATCATTTCTTTAATTAAAAACTATATCTAATGTATCTAATGATATATATATATGTATGTATGTATATATATATCTACAATTCTTGGTCAGTGAAGCCCTATTTCCTATTTAGCTATTCAATGAATTCTATAGTTAGTGAAACTAATCCTTACTTATCGTCATAAATAAGTGCAGACCCTTACATTCCATCCCCTATATGATAGGTTTCGTTTTTAAGGCCTTTACATCTCAACTTTTATTGAAAATGGTGTGTTTAGGATTTTATGGTTAGTCAACTAGAAGGATATATCACATCGGATAGGTTTAAAGAGGAATTTTAAAGGGCATTCTTCCCTAGAAGTGTAGAAAAGAAATTAGAAAAAGGGAAATATGACCGTAACATAGTATAAAAATGAAATGAATTGTATAGGTTTTGACAAGTTTCCATAATAAAACATTCTCACAACAAATCTAGGTTTGTATAATGGATCTTCGATCTTCGATCTTCCCTAAACCACTCTGGGCTATCCTTTGATAGCTTTTACCTATCTTCAACCTCATCTCTAGTCAAAACAGTTTAGTATGGTTAAAAGAAAATATAATCTCATTGAGTGGTCAGTATTTGATAGAGACAAAATGCAAATATATGAGGGATGCAATGCATGTTCAATTTCTTAAGTTAAGTAGATTCTTAAGGTCCAGTTTAGATTAGTGATCAAACAAACAACATAAATCGCAACATTTCATTTTAAATACACCGTAAGCACACTAAGCAAGTAAACTCAATTATCGAAATCATATTTTCTATCACAAACATCACATGCGCACAAATAGTTTTAGTTACAACAACCAACAACTTCCAGGTATACAAGACAAGTACATCTTAGGTAAGTTGGCCTGCTTCACTATAGTTCTATTATTTATAACAAAGAAATATTTGTCATTATACTATTTGTGGTTGTAACTAAAACTGTTTGCATGCATGTGATGTGTGTGATTGAAAATATGATTTTAGTAACTGGTTTGCCTGCTTGGTGTGCTTATGGTGTATTTAAATTATAATGCCATGGTTTGTGCTATTTGTTTGATCACTAAACTAAACTAGACCTTAAGAATTTACTTAACTTAAAAATTGGACATGCGTTGCATCCCTCGCATATCTACATTTTATCTTTATCAAACACTGACCACTCGAAGAGTTTATATCTTCTTTTAACTGTATTAAACTATTTTGATTAGGGAAGAGGTCATAGTATAGGTAAAATCTATAAGCTATTTAGGGATAGTCCGAAGTGGTTTAAGGAGGATTGAAGATCCATTTTATAAGCTTGGATTTGGTGTGAGAATGTTTTATTATGGAAACTCCTCGAAACCGAGATTAGAGTGAGCATAATTTCTCTAATTTTATGATGATCCAGACAACATCATGTGGATGGCATTTGCTTTGTTGCTTTGCACTTTAAAGGATTATTTTGTTCTTACTTGCTTAAATATAATGCAGGTTCCTTACCAGTTACCAAACTATAGTTTCACTCATAACCTTATAGGCTTATTGTAGGTTTCCAAGACATATCTGTCATAATGCCTAAGGTTTCGCTCCTAGGTTTTTAAGATAGGAAGCCAAAGGAAGGAATAAGAAATTAAAATCTTCTTTCTAACAAAATTAGGATTTAATAATGTAAGGATAATGGGATTCACATTTAACTTTAGTAGAATTTGCATATAATAATGGTTACTAAGCCTTAATCCAAATGTCTCCATATGAAGCCCTATATGGATAGAAGTGTAGATACCTATTATATTGGTAGAAGAAGGAGCGAGTGATCATTAGGATAAAGATGATACAAAAAATGAATGAGAAGGTAAGTACCATTCCATAGAAAATGAAAGAAGTACAAGATAGGTATAAGAGTTGGGCTAATCTCAAAAGAAAATGTTTGGAATTTGAAGTTAGAAATCATGTGTATGTCAAGATCACTTAATTTAAGGGATTGCATTAGTTCGTGATTAAGGAAAAGCTATGTCTACGATATATTCGACCATTCGAAATCATTGTATTAGCAACATAGCATACAGATTAGCACTTCCTCCCAATCTCTCCAATTATCACAATGTCTTCCATGTCTTGATGCTTTACAGGTATGATAAAGATCCAAACAAAGTGGTGGAATTGCAACATTTGGAGTTGAAAGATAATTACACCTATGAAGAAAAGCCGATCAAGATTTTGGAGTTTTGTACTAAAAAATTAAGGAATAAGGATTTGGAATATGTCAAGGTGTAGTAGAGAAAGGATGATAGAGAAACCATAACATGGGAACCCAAGGCGGCCATGCAAGAGAAATTTCGAAGCAATTTAACTAAAGGTTAGTAATTTTACTCTCTATAGTAATTTTCAATAAAAGTTGAGATATAAAGGTCTCGAGGACAAGACCTATTATAAGGCAAGTGCAATGTAAGGGTTTATACTTATTTACAACGATAAGTACGGATTAATTCCATTAACAATAGAATTTGTTAAATAGATGAATAGGAAATAGGGCTTCACTAACCAGAAACCCAAGGAATATATATATATATATATGTATGTATATAATATCAATCATTAGATACATTAACTATAGTTTTTAATTAAAGAAATGATAATTCATTTAACTATATATATACATATAAGGAATTATATAGATAAAGAGTAAAATATAAAATAGTAAAAGATCAAAATTTACTATCATAATAAGTAAATGCATTTACTATAAGCTGAATGTATCAAAATAGGTATAAAGGACCAAATACCCTACAATATAGAAAATGATAATAAAAGTAAAAAGTAAAGAAGTAAAATAGGAAAAGTAAAAGTAAAAAAATAGATTGTAAAATAGTAAAAGAAGGTAAATTGTATTTATGTCATCATGACTCATGTCTTTTGAATGGAGGGCATCATCATTTCATATATTAAATATAAAATCAGGAATATTAGATAATTTTATAGGTCCTGTGGAAGATATCAAGAGAGAGGGCAAATTGATATCTTTTACACTTACAAAACAAAAAAAAAAACTTATTGGATTTAAAAATGAATCTCCTCTTAATAACTTCAATGGCATACAAGTAGTAGAAGATTGATTATTTAACTTAGATGCAAGATAATAAATTAAATAGTAAATTGCAAAAAAAAAAAAAGGAAGAACAAAGAGAAAGAAGATTAGGTAATTGATTTAAAGAGTTTCAACCTTTTTCTTTTTACTCTCTTCTAACTCTACTACTGGAGACCTGGCCTTCTTTACCGATGCTGCTTCACTAGTCCAATACTTTTAATAATAAAAAATAAAATTGAGGTTACAAGAATATCTAGTCTTTTCTCTATCCAATCTCACTAGTTCTTACCTAAGCTACATATAAGCCTATAGAGACCTCCATAATCTCGCACTTACTTAATTAGAATATCAATAATGTTTATAAGAAGAAGAGATAATATAATAAAAAAATCTCTTTACAATATTCACACAAAAACAAGAACAATGAAATGAAAATTTTGTTTTTCACTCAATTTTTTATAGTTTGCACGAAAGAATTTTTGAAATTTAGTTATGATCTCAGTAATCTATCTTATATCTTGTGCAACTTTGACTTAAATTGAATAAACCTTGTGTGTAACAGCTAGAAAAAGCTAGATGCAGATTTTTCTCTAGAAAACTTTATTCAAACATAATTATCTTTGCTGTTGGAAATAAATCCCATAAAAATAAGAAGCAAATTTTTTAAAACTTAAACGCTTACTACTCTAGATCTGTTTTTTCGCCAAGCTTGAGCTATTTGAATGTTGCTTCACATGTTGGTTTGCTTTCACTCTCTTTTGATTATGTAGAACTCCAAAAATTTGAAAATCACACTTCAAATATTATGGCTAAACATGAAGGTCAAATCTTCGTAGATCTTGCTCTTCAAGAATAGTACAGCATCTAATTATAGCTTACCTGATATTTGTCGTGAACAAATATATTTCCTTCTTCAAAATCTTATTTTGAATTTTGAAATAAAACTCCTAAAAAATCTGGTTGAATTTATCCACAATATTCAACCTTATCTCTAACAAAATATCTTGAAGTTTTTGAATTATTGTTAACTAAATATGCTGTGACCTTATCTCAAAACTTGCCAAAATCTGTACTAAATGTTGAAATTTTTTAGCATAAATTTTATCCAATATAATCTTCATAACAAATCTAAATTTTATTTAAACTCAATAAACAATACTAAAGTAGCAAATCTTTTCACGGTTATTATCCTTAATGTATTTAAAGCTTAACCAAACTTACTAAAAATGTCATTACCTTCTTTCCAAAATATATTGCTCAAACTCTAATCAAGCATTCCATAATTCTAATTAATGAGCATTCCTATATTAATCCAACTTAAATCCCCAAAGATTAAATCCAATTTTTGTGGAACGAAATTGAATACATTTCCTAAATATGCCTAATAAAGTAGCGTTAATTTTTTTAAGATTATTTAGAAAATATTTTAAGAATAGCTTCTGATCTTGAATTTGTATACTGTTAACACAATTCTTCTTTTTTATTAATATACATTCTGACTTACATTCTAACAATATAGTTTTCAACTTTATTTTCTTCCTTAAGATGTCGTTTCTCCAAGATATCCTACACACTCACAATCTTGTCGAGCTTAGTTTTTTCCTCTTAATTTTTATAAATAAGTCTTTTTCAAACTGATCAATATTAAACCTTACTGGTTTAATATTAACCATCGACTGGGATTTAAATAAAACCAATTTTTATTTTGAAAATTGTTTGGAGTCACCACTTGACCAAAATCGAGAAAAAGAGTTAAATTATAATCGATTGGATAGATTGGTTATAATTTAGCTACTAGTTTTCTTGATTAAATCAATTTTCTAAACAGTTTTAGAAACCAGAGAAATAAGTATGGGGGTTAGGATTTTTAAACCTTTACGGATATCATTAACTTTTTAATTTTAATCTTAATCTTAAAAATCACCTTTCAAAAAGCTGTTCTATAAAGGGAAACTTGATTATTGGTTAACAAATTGAATTAAGTAATTTAAACTAAAATTACAAAAACAATTTTTTTTTTGTTTTTTATTGTCACTCCGTAGGTGCTTACGTATTTGCTATTCGAGATCAGATATACATAATTCTTTGGTTTGAAAACTTTAGGTAGGTGAGTTGATTTTAACCTCTGAAAAACCAATTCGATTTACATTTTAAATTGATTCAAGTTTATTTCTTTAAAAAAACACTAAAGAGTCCTAAAGTCGGTTTTATTTGAAAATTCTAAAAAAAAGGCCTTAATTTTGAAAAAGGTCAATTTTAGTTTGTTCTTATTAAAACTATTTTCTAGGTGATAAAACCCAATTTATTAATCCATTTTTTTTTATTTTATGGTCCTAAGTTTTAGTTGGAATATATATAAAAAATAAAACATCCCTTCTTTTTTCAATTTACAAATACATGAGTAACAAATTAAACAAAAAGTAAAATAAATAAATAAAATTTAAAAAAAAAAAGAGAGTAGATTAAGACGCCTTAGGTCACTTAGGTAGCTCCAAACTCTAATTACAGTGACTGGTTGAGGTGGTTTTGGACGCCTATCAACATCAAAACGAACGGGAAATGAGAGATTTATGTCCTTTGTATTAGACTTGGGTGGGGGGTACGCTTGACAGCTTGGTGATCAGAGTCCATTTAGGTGGTGGTTAAAGGTAGTGGCTTGCAGCGTTGTTAGTGGTAGCTTGTTGTCGTTGTTGGAAGGGAATGGGAGGTTAGGTCTTGGTTTTTCGAGGATGAGGAAGTCGTTGGTAGTGGTAGTTTTTGTTGAAAACCACCATGAAGCTAGTTCCTCCCAAAGAAAGAAAATTCTTACTAGAGAGAGAAATTTGAAATTAAACTCGAATGGGAGATTGTTGTGTGGTCTTATGTGTTTCCTAACACCTATTTATACTAAACGAAGCTTGAATGAGTATGGAAAGCTCATTAATGGAGAAATTGACCATAAATGGGGATGCCAGATTTTTATTTTATTTTATTTTTCATTTTTAGAGCCAATTAAATGTCAAATTTTGGTTGAATTTGAATGAAATTTGGGTTGAATCAAAATTAGGCCATATATAGTGTGTGATTTCATAAAAAACTTAGGTGTTAATATCAGAGAAATTCCTGCAAATTGCTTTTGAATGTAGCTCTCTACATTAGGAAAAAAGAAAAGGAAAACGGGAAATTAGGGGAGGAACCCCTTGCTATCTGATCAAGGCTTCGTACCCTGCACTATTGAATATGGCTCTCTACATTAGGAAAAAAGAAAAGGAAAACTGGAAATTAAGGGAGGAACCCCTTGCTATCCAATCAAGGCTTCGTGCCCTGCACTGTTTTGTAGACTAGATTCTAGTTAGCACCGAGTTAATTTTTTTTTTTTCTTAGATTATTTTTAGAACTAAAACCTAAAACTAAATACCTATTAACTAGGTGGCAAAAAAGTGCTGTCTTAATTGCATACTTAGATTATTATTATTATTATTATTATTATTATTATTATTATTATTATTATTATTATTATTATTATTATTATTATATATATACTTTTCCTTTAAAAAAAAAGAAAAAGAAAAATGCATTTTGTACCTGGCAAGATTCTAACTCTAAACCTCCATGCCAACTCCAACGCCAAACTCAAGCGCTTATCCGTTAAGCTGTTAGCTTATACATTATTCATATAAATTGCACGTATAGACAAGATCAGCTTAAGCTAGATTCAAATTTAAGGGCAGCTTGAACTAGATTCAAATTTAAGGTCAGTTTGAGTTAGATTCAAATCTAAGGTCAGTTTGAGTTAGATTCAAATCTAAGCTCAAACCTAACGACCATCTCCTTATTTTTTTATCTAAATTAAAAAAACTAAACTATCTAAAATTATCATTTTCTAAATTCTTTGAATCCTCTATTTTTTCAATTTTTTTATTTTTCAAATTTTCTATTCTTTGTACTTCTTATTTTTGGACTTTTTCTTAAATTTTCTATTTTTTGTATTTTCTTTGAATTTTCCCTTTTTATATTTTTTTTTCTAGATTTCTTATTTACTTGTCTTTTCGTAAATTTTCTATTTTTTGCATTTTTTTCTAAATTTCTTCTTCTTCTTATTATTATTATTTGGGTTTTCTTTTTTTTTTTTGTATTTTTCCTAATTTACGACCCTTTATCCTATTCTAAAAAATTTTGAAAAAAAGGGAAAGCAAAAATAGGGGTCAACACATCCTAACCTTTTTCGTTATCATCAAAATTATTTAAGGGAGAAGTCAACAAATTTCACCATATTTTAGAAAAAATAAACTTAATATACATTAATTAAGTAAAATTAATAAAATATCCCAATTTTGTAGGATAAATTACACAACATTAATCCACATGTAAGGAAATATCAGATCAAACTCAACAACTTATCTAAGAAGTCAGAAAAATTTAGGGGACAATGAGAATAATATTTACACAATTGAATTTTTGCTAGAAAAATTAATTATTATGCTTTTTATGTGTCAAAAATTTGTAAAATGTCCTAAAATTCTACCAATTTTACTATAGATGTGTAGGTATGTTAGGAAACTACAGTAAAAATCCCATAACTTAACTCTTAAGCTATTAATAAAAAATTAATTTTTATAATAGGGAAATTGCCCATAAATATCGCCCTTTGCTTGTAAATTCTCCATACACTCACTTAAAGCTCCAAAAATCATCAAACTTAGACTAGATCTCCCTCCTACTCTCCTCTAGTTTTTTTATAGGCTTGGGGTGGTGGTCGTGGTTGTTACATGGTGGTTTTGGTCGTGAGAAGACTTTTCAGTGCACGAATTATTGAGAAGGCAATAGGATTCCTTTCTCCTTGAAATTTTTACAATAAGTACTCTACATTAATAGTAATATATGGTTATTTTTTCAAAAATTATTTTACATGTTTGATATATTTAATAATTTTTTCAAGTTTTTGCCTAATAATACATAAAAACCTAATTTTCAAGAAAATTTCAAATAAATAGCTACTAACTTTATAATGCTACCATGAATTTTTCTATTTTATAATATATTATATATGAATATTTCATGCCAAAAGTACTATTTTCCCTACTATTCTCTATTTATTACTACTCTATGACTCATTCTTCATGTAAATAACCCAAAAATAGTTTGTTTATAAATTTCTAGAATAATAAATAAATGGCATATATAACTTAAAACACTTAGTATGAACATATAATGACTATTTTTAACTTCATTTGATTAATATATCACTGTCTCTATTCATATTCTTATTTATAATTTATTTTCGGTAAATTTGGATTAGGCTCTAAATATTACTAGTTTCACTTTTATAATTCCATATTCCCATTATATTTCAATGAGCTAAATTTGATTTTTTTCAAATTTTAGAAATACTGATATATCTTCTTAAGCAAGTAAATCGCGAGTTAAGAAATAAAAATATTTAATCTTTAATTATATTATTAAAGGGGAAAATACTTTACTAATTTAGATTGTAAACTCCTTTTTTACTTTCAAGTATACGAGACAACCTTATCTTAGATAAGTTGACCTGCTTCACTACAGTTATATTATTTTATAACAAGGAACTATTAGTCGTTATGCTATTTGTGGCTTTAATTAGGACTATTTGTGTGCATGCAATGTGTATAATTGAAAATATGATTTCGATAACTGAGTTTACTTGCTTGGTGTGCTTATGGTGTATTTAAATTATAATGTTGTGGTTTGTGCTATTTGTTTGATCACTAATCTAAACTGGACCTTAAGAATTACTTGACTTAAGAAAGGAAACATGCATTGCATCCTTCGTATATCTACATTTTGTCTCCATCAAATATCAACCACTCGGTGAGATTATATTTTCTTTTAATTGTATTGAACTATTTTGATTGGAGAGGAGGTCGCAGTATAGGTAAAAGACATCCAGGAATAGTTCGAAGTGGTTTAGGGAGAATTGAAGTGCATTGCACAAGTTTGGATTTGGTGTGAGAATGTTTTATTCTCCTTGAAACCCATATTAAAGTTGGCATAATTTCTCTAATCTAGTGATGATCCATAGAAAGTCGTGCGGATGGCACTTGTTTTGTTGCATTGCACTTATAAAGGATTGTTTTGTTCTTGCTTGCTTAAGTATAATGCATGTTTGTTGCTACTTCCTGAGTCATAGTTTCACTCATAACTTTATAAGCTTATTGCAGGTTTCCAAGACATACCCATCACAATACTTGGAGTTTCACTAGTAGGTTTTTAAGACAGGAAGCTAAAGAAAAGAGTAAGAAATTAAAATTTTCTTTGTAACAAAACTAAGCTTTAACTCGAGCCCCAACCTGCATTGTAATATAGCTTTATAGTAGGCCAATGAAATGTTAATTCTTCAAGTATTGATTGTTGTAAAGCCTTGCATGTCCTAACTGACTATGATGATGATAGGCCTTAAGCTATCATAAGTACTTATGATATACGGCAAGATTGTTAAAGCATTCTATAAAGCATAACAATCTTTTAAATAATGTATATTTTCAAGTATAAAATGCCCATCAAACTGTGGAAGGGGTAGGACTTGCAATAGTGAACCACTATGGGAGAGACATTTCCTTTAGTCCCTTCAACCAGTTCCTCTGGTCCAGAGGGTTTTCATTATTTCCTTCACTCTGGCCATTTGGTTCTATGGGTTCTTCCTCATTCTCATTATGGTCTGAGACCATAACCACATATGGGAATCCATCATGCAAGGGAAACCAATTGATGATCCCTAGAGGCACTTATCGAGGTTTTAATCCAAACCCTTTTGGAATAGTGTCGATATTTGGTAAATAGGTTTTGTTTGGATCTAATTAGGCAACGAAGTATATTATAGGGATCACTACTTGTTGGAATCCAGCATACCACAGGTAAAACTGTTTAAAAACATTAATGGTAATATATTCATTTATGCTTTCATCAAAGTGTTCCATCATTTCATCCCATAATGCTTCCCATGATAGGGGAATTGTCTCCTTGTCCACAATTTCATCTAAAGTAAAGTAAACTCCCTCATTCGCTAAATGGTGAACCAACTGTTGAAGTCAAAGACGATAGTTGATGGGATTCATTTCTTCAATGTAATGAAACTCCATCCATTCCTTGATAAGGAAATCTCTTTGTCCTTACAATTCATAAGGATCCTTAAAGATGTTAATACTAAAAGGAGAAACATTCTTACCTTTTTATTTTATTTATTTATTGTTATTATTATCATTATATATATTTTATAACATTTAATCCTATTAACCACACTTGTCTATGTGTTATTCTTTAAGTATTGGCTCTGATACCATTTAAAAGATTGCTATGCTTTGCAAAATGCTTTAATAGCCTTGCTGCATGTCATAACTCTTATGATAGCTTTAAGTCTATTGCCATCATAGTTAGTTAGGATATATAAGGCCCTTTATATAGCCAATACTTAAAGAATAAACATTTAATTAATTTACTTTAAAACTATATTACAATGTAAGATGGAGCTTGAGTTAAAGATCAGTTTGTTACAAAGAAAATTTTAATTTATTATTCCTTCCTTTGGCTAAAAACCTACCAATAGAACCCCGGGTATTATGATAGGTACGTCTTGCAAACCTACAATAAGCCTATAAGGTTGTAAGCGAAACTATGGCTCAATAAGTGGTAAGAAACCTGCATGATACTTAAGTAAGCAAGAGCAAAACAATCCTTTAAAGTGCAATGCAATGAAACAAATGCCATCTGCATGATATTGTTTGGATTGCCATGAAATTAGAGAAATTACGCTCACTCTAATATGGGTTTCAATGAGTTTCTATAATAAAACAATCTCACATAAAATTTAGGCTTGTGCAATGGATCTTTGATCCTCTCTAAACCACTTCGAACTATCCCTAAATAGCTCTTACATGTATTACGACCTCTTCTCCAATCAAAATAGTTCAATATGGTTAAAATAAGACATAATCTCATAAAGTAGTCAGTATTTAATGGAGACAAAATGCATATATACGAGGAATGCAATGCATGTTTGATTTCTTAAGTTAAGCAAATTCTTAAGGTCTAGTTTAGATTAGTGATAAAACAAATAGCACAAACCACGACGTTATAATTTAAATATGCCATAAGCACATTAAGTAGGTAAACCTAGTTATCGAAATCATATTTTCAATCACATACATCGCATGCGTATAAACAGTTTTAGTTATAACCACAAAATGATAGATAGATCCTTGTTATGAATAATATAACTGAAATGAAGCATGCCAAGTTACCTGAGATATGGTTGTCTCCTATACCTGGAAGTTAAAAGGAGGTTTACTATATAAGTTAGTATAGTAGTTCCTCTTTAATCGTATGATTAAAGTTTAAATATTTTGATTTCTTGCATTGTGATTCACTTGCTTAAGAAGATACATCGGTATTTTAAAATTTTGGAAAAATCAAATCTAGCTCATTGAAATATAATGAGAATTTGGAATTATAAAAGTGAAACTAGTAGTATTTAGAGCCTAATTTCCATTTACTGAAAATAAAGTATCATTAAGGATATGAATAAAGATAGTGATATATTAATCAAATAAAGTTAAAAATAGTCATCATACATTCATACTAAGTATTTTTAGTTATATGTGTCATCTGTTTATTATTTTGGAAATTTTATAAATAACCTATTTTTGGGTTATTTACTTAAAGAATGAGTCATAAAGTAGTAATAAATAGAGAGTGGGTAGGAAAATAGTACTTTTGCATACAATAGTCATAAATAATATATTATAATATAAAATAATTCATGGTAGTATCATAAGATCAATAGCTAATTATTTAGAAATTTTATTGAAAATTCAAAGAGAAAAGCGCCCTATTACTTTCCTAACAAATCATGCACTGAAATGCCTTTTTATGGCCAAAACCAACACGCAATGACCACTATCACCACCCTAAGCTTATTAGAAACATAGAGGAGAATATGAAGGAACTCCGGTTCAAGTTTGATGATTTTTTGAGCTCTAAGTGAATGTATGGAGAATTTACAAAGGGTGGCACATATAGGTAATTCTTCTACTGTAAAAGTTATTTTTTTATTTATAAGTTAAAATTTAAGGTCTAAGATTTTTACTGTAGTTTCCTAAAATTCTTACACATCTCTCGTAAATTTTCTAGAATTTTAGGATATTTTTAATTTTTTAATGAATTTTTGACACCTAAAAATCACTATAATTAAATTTTCTAACAAAAATCTAACTTTGTAAAGATTTTCTAGAATTTTAGGATATTTGTCAACTTTTTGACACCTAAAAAGAGTTATAATTAATTTTTCTGACAAAAATCCGACTTTGTAAAAGTTATTCCCTTTGTCTCTTAGATTTTTCTAACTTCTTAAATAAGTTATTAGGTTTGATATGATATCTCTTTGCATGTAGATTAATTTTGTATAATTTTTTCCCTTCAAATTAGGGATATTTTGGTAATTTCACTACTTAATTAATGAATATTAAGTTTATTACTACTAAAATATGGTCAAATCATCTTATATTCCTGATTTTATATTTGATATATGAAATGATGATGCCTTACATGCAAAAGACATGAGTTGTGATATCATAAATAAAATTTACCTTTATTTATGTAACCATAATGCATTTACTATAAAGTCAACTTGTCAAAATAGGTAGAAAAGACCAAAATACCCTACAATATAAAAAATAATAATAAAAATAAAAAGTAAAGAAATAAAATTTGAAAAAGTAAAAGTAAAATAGTTGGCAATAAAATAATAAATAAAGGTAAATTGTATTTATGACATCATATCTTGTGTCTTTTGCATGTACTCATCATCATTTCATTTATTAAATATAAAATCAAGAATATCATATGATTTGACCATATTTTAACATAATTAAATTTAATAGTCATTAATTAAGTAGTGAAATTACCAAACTATCCCTAATTTATAGGAAAAATTACACAAAATTAATCTACATGAAAGGAAATATCACATCAAACCCAACAACTTATTTAAGAAGTCAACCAAATCTAGGAGACAAAGGGAATAATTTTTAGAAAGTCAGATTTTTATTAGAAAAATTAATTATTACGTTTTTTCGATGTTAAAAAGTCGTCAAATATCCTAAAATTCTAGAAAATTTACTAGAGATGTATAATGATTTTAGAAAACTACAATAAAAGTCCTAAACCTTAACTCTTAGGCTATTAACAAAAAGTTATTTTTTATAGCAAGGGAATTATCTATAAATACCACCTCCTATTTGTAAATTCTTCATACACTCACTCGGAGCTCCAAAAATTATCAAACTTGAAATAGAACTTGCTCATATTCTCCTCTAAGTTTTTGACAAGCTTACTAAGGTGGTAATTGCTGTTACATGGTGATTTCACTACTTAATTAATGAATACTCCACCATATTTTAGTAGAAATAAACTTAATATTCGTTAATTAAGTAGTAAAATTACCAAAATATCCCTAATTTGTAGGAAAAATTACACAAAATTAATCTACATGTAAGGAAATATCAGATAAAACCAAACAACTTATTTAAGAAATTAGAAAAATCTAAGGGACAAAGTGAATAATTTTTACAAAGTTGGATTTTTGTCAAAAAAAATTAATTATTATATTTTTTAGATGTAAAAAATTTGATAAATATCCTAAAATTCTAGAAAATTTACTAATGATATGGAAGTATTTTAGGAAACTAAAGTAAAAATCCTAAACCTTAACTCTTAAGCTATTAATAAAAAATTGATTTTTATAGCAGAGGAATTGCCTATAAATAACGCCCCCTATTTGTAATTTCTCTACATACTCATTTAGAGCTCCAAAAATCATCAAACTTGAATTGGAGCTTCTCATATTTTCCTCTTAAGTTTCCAACAAGCTTAAGGTGGTGGTGGTGGTGGTTGTCATATGGTGGTTTTGATTGTAGAAAGCTTTTCAATGCGTGAATTATTAAGAAGGCAATAAGGCTCATTTTACCTTAAAATTTTTACAATAAGTACTCTAGAATTACATTATAGTAATTACAGTAATATATGAGGGAATAATTATTCCCTTTGTCCCACTAGATTAGAGTGGACATAATTTCTCTAATCTCATGACGATCTAGATAACGTTTGTTTTGTAGTATCGCACTTTAAAGGATTGTTTTGCTTTTACTTACTTAAGTATAATATAGGTTCTTTGTTACTTACTAAGCTATGGTGTCGCTCATAACCTTTTAGGCTTAATGCAGGTTTCTAAGAAGTACCCATCATAATGCTTATGGTTTCGCTAGTAGGTTTTTAAGAGAGGAAGCCAAAGGAAGGAGTAAGAAACTAAAATTTTCTTTGTAATAAAATTGGGCTTTAACTCGAGCTCCAACCTACATTGTAATATAGCTTTAAAGTAAATTAATGAAATGGTTGCTCTTTAAGTACTGGTTGTATAAAAGCCTTGTATATTCTCATTGACTATGATGGCAATAAAGCTATTATTTCACTTTTACTTTTCAAATTTTACTTCTTTACATTTTACTTTTATTTTATTTTTCTTCTATTTTAGTGTGTTTTGGTCTTTTCTAGCAATTGTGACACATTTAGCTTATAGTATATGCATTACAATTACATAAGATTTATTACTATAGTAAATTTTGTTTTTTTTTTACTATTTCAAATTTTACTCTTTATCTTTGTAATTCCTTATATATATATGAATTGTCATTTCTTTAATTAAAAACTATAGTTAATGTATCTAATGATATATATATATATATAAGACCTTTACATCTCAAATATTATTGAAAATGATTATAGAGAGGAAAA